>JAOXYL010000059.1:5549787-5577301 GCA_028564955.1 Terapon puta
AAACAAACGAGGTGCGCGCACAGTGTGAGCGGTGTCACCGGCGCTTCCAGCTGGAAGGGACGCGGGGCCCGTTCCCCACAATCTGCAGGATGTGTGGGCAGGCGATGCATCCGTAGGTGGGGGGGAGAGGTAAATGCTACAAGAGGAGCTTATTTCTGGAGAGGTGCTCTCGTCAGTCAACCTCTGCGTCCGCCAGGAGCAGCGCACCGTGTGACCCGCAGTCAGCGCAGATTTGGCTTTAAGGAAAACCTCCGGTCCCCCCTCACCTGCAGCCCTGTCATTCAGAGCGAACAAAAGAAGTGCAGGAAATAAAAGCTGAATCTCAGGCCGCTTCTTTCTACACGTGCGTCGCTGCAATTTACAAAACACGTCTGTACCCAGTTATTAAAAATCCAGGTAAATATCTATTTTTATCACCGGAAAAACGATATTAAAGTCTCATGGCATGAAATAAATGATGCATGTTTTCAAAGAGTGCCCTCTCACAACAGGAAGTGCACAAAAACACACGCTTTTTTTTTTCTTTTTTTTTTAATGTAAGCACCACCTTAACTTCAGATCCTGCGAGCAAAATCTCATCAACACTCCCTGAGATATCGGATGTGAGCTGTAAATTAATTTAACATCCCACTTCACAGACAGGCTCTACCAGGCAGTGAGTTCACCTGCCGGTCCCGCTCTTTAAACCGGTCTCTGTTTTTGCCGCCGCCGTCATCGTCTGCCGCGAATAACTCGCGTTCCTCGAGAGGCTCGTCGCGAAGTCTGCGGCGTTTTTCGGGATTTTTATTTGCGTTTTGTGTGTGTGTGTGCGTGAAAGACGGAGATGCAAACTTGTCACCTTCAGAGCTCGCTGGTTGCCTGTTTGATCCCCCCCCCCCATCCTCGCTACCTTCACGAGCTGGGAGGAATCCAAACGCTGTTGAATGTTGAATCGCGTCCCGGCGTTAACCCCCTGCCTCGCTTCCGCTCGCGACGCCGCACCCTTAAATCGACCGCCCTCCTCCTTTCGGCGCGCTTGGCCCCCGTTCATTCTCCCTCCACGTGACGCCGGAATAATCAGCGGGCTGACGGTCCGGGGCGACTTCCAGCTTGTTTTCACGGGAGGGATGCGTCGAATATGTTTTTCCCTCGGTCTCTTAGATTTCCGACTCCTCCGTGAAATCAAAGCCGCTCGTAAAATGACTCGAGTCGGAGCAAAGACCTGACGTGAGCAGTCGGTTAGTGATGCTGATTAAAGCTGTCTAGAAACGGACTATAACACTATTGCTAAGCAGGTCAGCAGTTTGTAATAGGTTCTCTTATGTTCTTCTACTTCTGATTGTACGGCAGTATATTTAGAAATCTGCCGTTTATCTCTTCTGGAGCCCTTTGGAACAGCGCTCTGTCCTCATTACACCTAACGAAGTGTCCCTACCTGAAAGACAGCTAAGCACCTTCCTTTATGTAACCGCTGGAGACAAACAAAAGCGCCTGTCTCCGGAGTGATGATGAAAGGAAATTGTTTACCAATCTGCCGCGTTACCCCGAGTAGCGTGTAATTTGCGGAGGAGGTGAAAGTTGGAAGTTGCCGAGCGGAATTCTTCGCCGGCGCCGTCAGACAGATTAGCCGGCGCAAATCAGGAAATACGCGCAAATCTTGTGCCGATTAGCGCTCCTGCAGCACCCAAGTGTTTGGATTACTTGTTTTATCCCATGATCCGTCAGATATATGTAACGTTACGTGGCGATAAGTGTTCTTGATCCCAAAAAAAACCAAAAAAACATGCAGATTTAACATAATTCCCCTGTAATGCAGTCATCTTTCACAAGCACAGACAAACTAAATACATATGGAAGCAGACATTATGACTATTATGAGCTTTAAACTCTTTATTTACAACTTTGGTTGTGTTCCTTCTATCCTGCGCGAGGATAAAGTTTCACTTACTGTGGAAATGAATCTAAAGCAGATTATGCAGACAGGGTCTATCCGCTGAAATTTAAGATGTGAAATTGCGTTAACATTGACACCTCAGAGTAGGAAGGGCCCTCGTTTCCAGTTTTAAATCCTCTGAGTGGATGTACAGTTTAGCTTGATTGGAAGCCTCAAATTGCCCCCTAATGGTAGGTCTGTGAATCCTAAAGGGCACAAATCTTTAGTTAGCAGCAGCACACCATGGGGCGGCCTGCATGACTCGCATTAAGCAAACACAGCAGATGGATGAACAACTTCACCATCTCTTTGAAAGTAAAAACAGAAGTGAGATTATTCGATTTGATTCATCACATGTTGCGTCGCAGAGGCACAATATACAAACTGGGAAGGCTTAATGAACGGCAGACATACTTATTGCATCTGCACCTGTCAAAATATCTGCAACATCAAATAATTAGCGTGGAGAACAGATTTAAATTGGTTTTGTGTTTGAGGATGGTCGAAAAGACAAAAAAAAAGAGTGAAAGATCTGCAGAAAAATAGTGGGTGTGTTGTATCTTTTGCTGTAATCTGTATTCATGTTATTTTCTTGTCTCCTTGAAATGTTGTTGTCGATGTTAACTCCTAACCTTTGACATCCCGTGACATGGTTGCGCTGTACATCCATGCCGACGATACTCACATTTACACATTCACGGCGCGTGATGTTGCACTTCCTGTCACCGCTGGCAGGGTAAATAATCAGCATGCTATCAGTATTACTCCTTCACACTAACCATCTAACCTGCTGTTTCCTTCCTTTACCCCCTCATGCTATCAGTGGCTGGGACAAAAAGTAAAGCGAAAGGTGAGTTATTGCCTCCATTTTCTTGCTACATGATTTATGTTGCACACAGCTCCCAATAAACAATGTTTGGATCGCCCTTTTATCTCCCCCAAGAGCCCGGAGAACATTAACATACGGTATTCTGGGCCTCTCGCTAACCTTTATTTCTCCAGGAGAGGTTTGCTGAACATGCTTTCTCTGTCTCCGACACAACCCGCCTCACATATGTATGGATTCACACGTTCACACCGGGGAGCTGCCCGCCTCACCCAGTCATGCTTCTCCTCTATTTGGCCGCTGTGCAGCTCCACTGGAGCAGCTTGGGGGGTTTGGGGAGAGGTGGGGGGGTGGGGAGGGGGGTGTTGCTCCCGGTTCAAGGACACCTCCGCGGTAGATGAGGGAGGAAAGAGCTTCTCATTTGCTTTCCCAACCCAGATTTTCCCAGACGTACTGTGCATTCAAACCGGAGACAGTCTGGTCACAAGCCTGCCTCTCGTACTTCTTTTTTTTTTTATTTTTTATTTTACCACCTCGCTTCGGTCGTTAATGCTTTCTGCCGATATTTGGTGGCGTATGCATTCGCTTCACTGCCATTGAACCTGATCTATTGCCTAATAAATTGTAATTTTCAGATTCATTATGCACCGAGCAGAGAAATTCAGTACCTAGGGTGTTTTTTTTTTCCCCCTTCCTGCTCAACCACAAATTACTTTTAGCTTTTGAGAAAAATATCCTGCTGCAGAATATTTGATGATTTACAGACCGTTTCCCTTCCTTTCACACTGGATATACATTTTTTTTTTTTTTTGGTTATTACTTATGTTCTCGCCGGCTGATACTATTATAGCGTTCTAACATCAATACCCAAGTGTCTCAGTGACTCTGTCTGCGTGCCTATTGATGCCACTGTTAGTGCAGCTTCTGAAAAAAAAGAAATGTATTTGCTTCTTGTTCTGGCTTGTTTGCTTGACCGATTTTGAATATGAGGAGCCCGCTGGTGTCTTTCCGGCGTTGCGCGGTGAAATGAGACCCGGCTTCCACGTGCTTTACCGACATCATATGCTCATACATTATTTAGCAAAGGGTTCGTCTCTGCCTGTTGGACTCGACTTCAACCAAACCCATCTGATTAATGCTGTTAATGCTCATGAAAGAACACAAAGGGTTTTCTCCCAATACCATCACATCACCCCCCACCCCACACTCTTTCTTTCTTTTTTTTTTTTGAAAATGCAGTGTTTTCTAATTACAGAAGTAATTAGAGGGCTAGTTTTTAATTAACAGAAGACACACACTCAGCATCCATACCCCTGGAATCTAGTTGAAGATTGGGAAGCCTTTTTCAACAGCACTTTCGGCTCCCTAATTACAGCTAATAACTTTTATTAATAACAATGAAGATAATGAATATAACCACATGTATCAGTCTCCGATATTGATTAATGGATTTTGTCAGCTTTCCTATTGCATGCTAATAATTGCTGCGCCATTTGTGGAGTAACTGTTGAAGAAGAAAAAAAAAAAACTTGATGCCTAGAAGCCAGGAATAATAATCATCCTGGTGGTTGTCATTAGAATGGAAAACGTACCTCCGCATTTATTTACAGAGACCTTACGAACAGACCTATTTGCTCTCCGAGGACTCACCTGAGCATATGGAGCAATGCTTTGGCCAGTGCCAGTGCAGAGGGAATTTATTTAAGCAGACCCAGTATAAATTGAGGGTAAACTGGTTCATGGGAAAACATCACGTCCAACCCCAGGTCGTGTTTTTCAGCAAGAAGTCACAAGGCAACGCGTCACAGTGATTCTTCTGCAAAGAAAATGGAGGAAAAAAGGGAGAGAAACGCTGCGGCTTTTACGATCGCTAAACCACATGGCGGAGGTAAAACACGAAGCTGAAATTATAGCGTTTTTTACAATTCTCTTATGTAACTAGCAGGAAGGGCACATTCAGGCAGATTGAGTGTGAATTTAACAGCATTTCAAATAAAGCGATTCTGGTAGAGGTCATGTTACATTTAAAGAGGACGGGGGCGAGGATCCTCAGTGCGATAAGGTTTTATTGAACATCTAAAAGAGCAACATATTTCTGACCACATTATTCAGCGGAGCTTCTTTTTTTTTTTTTTTTCGCCGAGATGGAGCGCGCGTGTCTCGCAGAACGGTCTTTGTAAGTAATACTTGAAGAGCACGCGGTAACTAGTCTCATTTGTTCCCACCTCTTGGCTCCTCAACATTTTAAAGGAAATCCATATTTGTGGTTATTGCAAAAATACGCCGCATAAATCACAATCAGGCCTGTGTTCGACTGGATTCCTATTAATTAAAGCATTTATCAGTCTGTTAGCAGTCGTTCACAGTTTAGGGGGCCAATCACTATTAGGAGGACTTCTTCCTCTTTTTGTCTCAGCGTTGTCGTTTGTTTGTCACTGTGTAGACTTTACCAATTTTTTTTTTTTTTTTAAACTTAATCCCAAAGTTCATTTTTGACACATTACTTGTGCTGTCTCGGGAGTAACACCAGTTGAACATGTAATTTCCTGTTCCACCTGGAGACAGTACAGTACTTCTGACCCACTTTCTGAAGCTGATGTATTGCCACTTTCCTCTTTCCCTTTCCCGCACAGCAGAAGGAAAAAAAAAAACACTGCTAAGAGTTTCCCCAGCTGGGATATTTATTGCCAGTTCTGTGGATTGTCCACCCCCTACCTTCCCCCCACCTCCCCCACTGTGGCAAATCACAGGGGAAGACGGCGCTCAGTACCACCTCTGAGTCGAGGGAGGTTCACTTTTGCTCAGGTGCTCCTCAGTAACAGGCAGCAAATGTCCTTTTTGATGGAGGGTGAAGCTGACAGACAGCTCACTCCGTCCTGGTTATTTCCTTTCTAACAGGCTTCATCAGGCTCCGTAACAGCTCAATCTGCTGACTGCATCATTTAAGATCACGCCATCGGCGCCGGCTGTGAACACAACACGGAGCCGACGCGTGGCCGCCGTGCGGTGAGGTCAGCGCTATGCGTGCACTGCGCCTGCTTGATGTGCCGTGAACTGTTTACAGCTGATATAAGCACTGTGGAGGGGAAAAAAAACCAAAAAAAACACTATTATCCCACCGCAGATAAAGCATGCAGACAGTCTAATGTGTCTTGATAAGGTTCCACACAAGCACATTTAATGCAAGACAGATCCATATTTGATTTTGTAAAAACCACCCAGGATCCATTTGCACCTGGAATTAAACAAGCACTTGGGATAGAAACTGCAGCCGGGTGGCATCTGTATCCATTTTTGCTCGTGAGTGGCCTCCACATATTTCCTCCTTTAGCCTCTTTGCTTTTGTACTTCGCTGCCAGGTGCAAATGGGGTGTGGAAAGGAGGGACTTGGGGTACATCACTAATCCGGACAAAAGCAATCACAGCCTTTGCTTTTACCATAATTACATATGGATTTTCTATGACTGAATGAATTGTACATCGTAAAAAAAAGGCCAGTTTAGTGAAGATTTCAAATGTTCCCTGCTGATTTTCAAATTGTGACGTTATCTGAAGCCGGCTGTGTTCCAACCACTAGTTGTAGTTTTCAAACATGCATCACTTTGGACAGGTAATTTACAGATTAGCTTCGGTTAATGGATCTGATTTAGTGCTAATTAGCTGCTGCCCTTAAATAGTTGCTTAAATCTCTCCAATCAACCGGGCCCATAGCTTTTAAAATGGCTCAGCTTATTGAGTGCCTCAGATCATTATCATTTGCCATAAACATAGAAGCATTTCTGTTGATGTTGAACCAATAGGGCTTAAATTACACTGTCAGCATAAATGATTGTTTTTGGTGACAGACATGACCTTTCAGTCATTATGGAAATAAATGACGGGAAATATGTTTTTACACATGATTTTCCTCCTCAGATTGTCAGAGAAGGTCACTCTAGGTGAAAACAATCAGATATGATGTGGTTACTTTGCAGGCCTATTGATAAAAAGGAGCCTGATTTATCTCCTCTCATAACCATTCGCTTTCAAAGCAATTCTTTCATCAACACTCACGGTTTAAGGCTGTTAATGAATGTGCCGGTGAGCATATTATCTTCGGGTGTTATTCAAACGACGTCGTGTGGCCGGATTCATCATGTAACGGCTCGGCAGATAATCAGGTTTGAACCCGGGAGCATGACTCAAAGACGAGCAGACGGAGTTAAAAAAATAAAATGAAATCACATCAACTCATAGTTGAAAATAGGCATAAGCCAAAACCAGGCAGGCGGATCAAAAACAGGCAAATTTATCCAAACAGGGGTCAAGCAGAGAGGCAGAAAGCCAAAGGCAGGGCAGCCAAAACAAAAGGCTGGGAAGCTAAACCATAATCACAATAGGCAATCTTAACAGAGGATGAGAGGGAATGGGCCAGTATGTGCAGCTACTGCAGGGCTGATGAGAAAGTTGGAACAGGTGGGCAGGAAAGATCAGGTAGGAAAAGGTGAAAGAAGGTTTACTGAAGGGCAGGAGGGAGTGACTGGCTCTGAAATGACAGCAGAGTAAATATGTGGCAGAGAAACACAGAGCAGATGAGATTCAGTGACTAGCGGCCTACTGGAGCGTAACACATCATCACTTCTGTGTATTCTACCTTTTAATACGCCTGTATGCATATATTTGACATACTGTACTCAGCTTTTTGATGTTTCTGTAATAATCCCTTGCACACTGAGTTATTCAGAAGGCCCTCAGAAGTATCTTCTTTTATTGTTTTGCAATTTCAAAACAATTTCCTCACATCCCCTTGCTCACACAAGCTTCATACGCTCTATCATAACCCCCAAACGAATAATTAGGACTGTTGCAATCTCAAGATTTTTTTCAATTGCAACAGACAATAACCACATAAGGGGTTTGCATGCATTAGTATTCTTCATACTGGCATCATCAAATTTTCAGAAGTGGTCGTATTTGGACTCTAGTGAATGGAACATGTTGTTTACATGCTATGCTTCAAAGCGGGTGTTGGTGCTCTCCAGTAACACACAGTATGGAATATTAATGTGCTGAGAAATTGATAGTTTTGCTGTCTGTTTCAAACCAGCAGACAAGATGGGAGCAGGGCTACCATCAGACGCTTTATGCCGATCTACTCATTATTATAGTATTAAAGCTTCAATGATTAGACATTGTTTTTTTTTTTTCACAGCAGTTTGAAGAAACTGACATATTTCAGTGGATTAGGTTGAAGTGTTTCAGAATAGTGGGTTGCATGCATTCATTTTCAGTAGTCCTCCACAGAAGGGTCAGCATTAATCTAATCCACTTCAGTACCTTTGAGGGAGTGGTGTTGTTAGTTTTGGCAGGAGGACCACATAAATGGCATACTAAGCGATGATATCAATACTGCTGTGGGGAATCATGTGACAGGCAGCCATTATCTGGACAGCCCGAGACAGACGCTCTCAAGCCTGATTATAGGTCTCTCCGAGCCACTGCATCAAGTTTGGGGTTGGAGAACTCAGTTTTAATCAATTTTTGATTGCATCTTTACGAGTTATCGCAAGCATGTACGGTTTGTCGTCACCTGCCATGAATCACCCACGTCCCTCTAGACATTCATGCCGCGCGGTTCTATAAGAGACCAATCGCGCAGATCACAGTAAGTCATTTATAGCCCAAACATAAAGCTGCAAAAACAAAAAAAGGAGCAGACCGACGCGGCTTCAGTTGACCCTACGACTCTTGAATCCAGTCTCTGCGGTAACACACACGTCTGGCAGTGCCCCATTAATGACGTTGAATCAAAGTGTAGGTTCTCAGGAGATCTGCTGCGGATTTGTTCATTTCTTTTTTACTTCATGTCAGTGAATAATTGTAAAGTTCAAAGGAACAAAAGAGTGCCGTAGAGCAGAGGATACTTGACCGAGCCAATCCATATCAAGTGATGTACCTTAACCTCGTTTTCTGGTGAGCGAGTGATGAAAAGTGGCAACACAATCCCTGAAAGCGCTGGTTTTATATAGCAAATAAAAAAAAAAATACAAAAAAACATGAATATAACCTTAGGGAGAAAAAAATTAGTATCTATATTTATCACTTAGTGTAAGTAACATGCATTTATAAATGGCACAGTACATAATGTAAAGCAGGAACACTTATTTCTACTTTCATACCAATCAATGCACATTTCGTTTGCAAAGATGTGCTGTATTACCATTCGCACAATTTGAGTGCTGGAGTAATTTTACAGTCAGAAAGCGTCTGGGGTAACAAAGACATTCATTGAAACTTTATTGTTCTAGCAACAGCGTGATAAGAAAAATTATTAACAAGTTCAAACATTGCTGCTGATGCAATTACCATTATTTATGCTAGCAGAAGTTAAGAAGTGCCTCCCAAACAAGCAATAAAATCAACTTGAATCTGAAAGGGCTTCTTAGTTCAGATGGGATCCAGGAGGTGATTTTAACAGATGATACTGATTTAGCAGTCTGCGCTTGTCTGGCAGGACATTTCACAGCCTAGGTGTCCTGACAGTTAAATCCAGTCATCTTTCATCTTGAGCCTTGACTTAGAAACTGCCAAGAGCCCTGCCCGTGGTGTTAAAGCTGCACTCTGACTCATGAGGGGCCAAAAGGTCAGAGACATAGCTGAGGGCAAGGCCTTGACAAGCCATAGAAGTTATCAATAAAATCTTGACATCTGTTAAAAAAAAAAATGAGTGGTTGCCAAAGTGGGTGTAATATGGCTCCCTTGCTTAGTCCTGGCCAAAAGCCTTGTTGGATATTGGCATGGCATGCTTGCTAAAACAGCTAAAGAAGTCAGTTTTGCTTATTTCCCAATCACAATTTAGCCTTAAGGACCCGTAGAATCCATATAGCATATGAAAATCTCCATCCTTAGACCTTTGATAGAAGATGTGGCCATTATAAGACGAGATAAAAAGATTTTGTGGCTCTACATTAGTATGGCAGTTTCATCTTGGCAGGAATCCATGGCTAGAGAAAAACATCCTTGGGCCAAAATTAAGAATGCCACCCAACTTTTAAGCTTGTATTGAAGGAGTTTTGAAAAGCAGATCAGTTGAAATGATGGGAAATTCTGTCTTATTAAACTTTAATGACACAATATTCTCAGATGTGAAGTATAGATCAGTGTAAAACAGCCACCATAACTTGGTTTTACTTACACACTGGAGCTGCTTATTACTAACATGGTGGTGGAAGGAAGCATCTGTATGACTTGAACATGAAGTGTAGTGTGAAGAAAACCGGTCCCGGAAATGATCCTTGGTGTACGCCGCTTGTAACTAAAGAGAAGGCCAATTCAGGGTCATCAATAGAAAAAACATTTATGTGTGGTAACTATTTGGAGTATTCCCAGATACTCCTACCTTTCATCTGTATCTGCTCTGCTATATGAAATGATTCATAACTTTGAGGGGGATGTTTTCAGCGCCAGAGAAACTCTTATTGAATTTTTTTTTTCTGAATATGCTATTCCCTTGATGTTTATTGAAGAGCACAGATCTTAACAGAATATCATATTTATCATGCCAAGAGTGGTTTTGAAATAATTTTCTCCAAGATCTTTGAGATAAAAAGCAATGAATATATAGTTTTTTTAGTACATAAGGAAGGTTGAATCAAGGTTGGGTTTCTTCAGTGGAGGTTATATTGGATTGTAAAATATGGGACACAGCCATTAGTCCTGGACATATTTACAACTAAAACCAGAGCTGGTGTTGTAACCTATGTGACCTTTTTGAAGAATTTAGTAGGCGTAATGTCTGGTGTCCCAGTCAATGTGTCATACGTGATAAAGTGTCTATTAGTTCACGTGGAGAAAGTGACTGCGCAGAATGAGACCGAGTTAGCCCGACGCAAGAAACAGTCCAACAGGATGCTAGGAGCAAAACTTCACACTGAGTTTGGAACAGAAAGCTGCCTGTATTTGTCTCACATGGGAGACAGCAAGCTCCGTTATTTCGCGTTCTCTCCACCAAGGAATGCACACCACAAGAGGCCTCAAGTTTTAATTAAATGGAATATTTATACACTGCGGATGTTCGACTTCCTTCTCTCTCAACATGCTGGCAAATAGGCCACACAGTTTAGAGTTAGCCAATTAATTACAATTTTGTCAAGTCACAGCAATTTCAGTGATTAATTACTGTGTTCTCGAGAGTATATTGTCTATTTGAATACCTTAGAGTATTAATGCAAGACGTTTGATTTTCTCTCCCAAACTTTAAGTTTTCAGCTTCTCAGTAGTTACTCTTTACGTCAATTGACATTTATAATATATATTTTTTTCTTTGCTTTTTTTTTTTTGCTATTAAAGTTTTTTTTGGTTTATTTGTTTGAGAATCATTTACAGACTAAATACATCAAATTACTATCTGATAAACTGTCTTTTAGAGATTCATAGACAGTTTGAATCTCCTTCCAAAAAGGAAAGGAAAAAAGGTGTAGATAACAGGTACTTTTATGTGGATGCAAATCACAAATTCCTTTCTTATCAGCTTCTCATATGGCATTAGTGTTAATGTTAATGTTTCATAGGTATTGGCCATATCACATCAACAATGTAATATTAGGCACAGATCTGTCTGTGTGCATTTACGTGGAACATAAGTTTAATAAAAATGCCATTTATAATCAGTGACAAGATTATAGTGAAACCTTAAAAGTGCAGGCAGCCTTTACATTGCAGCCCCAACAAATCCATATCAGTCGCTCAGATTTTACTGCAGATGCATGTGGGGCTCGTAGAGACATGTTTGTCATTGAGAGGCACTGTATGAAGTTGCCATGACTCATTAGCATGCAGAGGGGAGCGCAGCATCTCCAGCATCTCTATTTGCAAAGAAGCCCTTGTAAAATCAAGCACCAGAGGTGAGCTTGTGGTTTGATAAACTGCCTGGAATTCATTTCATATGAAAATTAATAATCGTTATTATGCTGTAATGAATGGAGGCATCGGCTGTTTCTTCAACTATTTTCTGAGTTATTTGTTTTCTTTTTATCCTGCCTGCAGTTTACAGTTTATTCTGCAGTGGTGTGCTTGACTGCTCTCCAGCCATTCATCAAGGCACTGCTTTCCATTATTTGGTGCAGTCAGCTGAAACTGAGAAAGGCTTTTGGGGTGGTATGGCTCATTCTTCCTCCACTAACTTTCCGCTCTCCTCAACAGAGATGTTCCTCGTATTTTTCACCTTACGCCCTGGATCAGCGGCCATTAGGCGAGCCAGTGAAATTATACATGCAACATGCTCCGCAGATGATCCGGTTTTTCAGACTTGGTTTGCCTGGATGCAGTGATTTTCAGTACCATATCAAAACAGAAGCAAAATAGTTCCTCAGCATCAATATACATGATAAAGCCCCCCCCATTTACATGCACCCTATCTCTCTTCATCCTTCCTTTAAGTACAGTCATAAAGATTTCTATCTTCCTCATATTCACATTCTCCCACCCAGACCTCGAGACTCACAAAATCAATAACCTAAGTATCATATTCTCGGCTTCTAATATTATCAGACTCAGATTCCATCAGGCGACGGTCTGAGCTGCATTCTGATAACAGCATGAAGAGAGGCTGGTCGAGATGAAATGAAATAGTTTAGCGTTAATTCACACTCAACAGCCAACCACTCTGAACATCTGTATTCATATGAATACCCCACACCTGCTGCATGCCACACTGAAACGTAGAGACGGAGAGCAGACGTCTACCCTGAGTCTTGTGTGTTAGCAGACATCTGTTTCTGTGATCCCCCCCCCTCCTCCTTCCTTTAAAATCTAATCATCAAATATTTGTGTTTACAATGAAGACGCTATACACTCTCCTCCATTTACATTCCTACCTAATTTCAGCTGTGCAGGTAAATATTTGATTCATGAGGCGGTGTCACTCGATGCTGTGCGGAAGTTAATGTCACGGTGGAGCGATGTGTCAGCAGCATTCTGGCTGTGTGAAGCCCGGCAAACAACCTGACTAATCTCGTGTGTGCTGACATTGTGACTGATGATCAGTGTGCTGGTGGCCCACCTGAATGTGGACCATAATCTCCCAGCTCAGGGTGATATTGCCAGTTTCAGCTTTCACTGGAGTGGGCTCTTTGCTTTTTTTTAAGCAGCTCTCAGATCCATGTGACTGTCATAAAAATACACAGTGAAAGGGGAAAGCACTGCCAAGGGACCAATTATAGCTTTAAGTGTAAGGCCCATAAGCAGGCTGATATTGGAAATGTTTTGATTAAACGCACACACACGGAAAAAAAAAAGAAAAAAAACAATAAATAAAGGTTGGGTTTTAATTGATTATGTTCCATTTTAATGTAAAAAGGAGTTCATTTTTAGTTCAGGGTTCATCATTCCATGTTTTTAATCTTAACCTCCCTCGCTGAGAAGCCATAGGGAGGCTGGATTGGAAAAAAAAAAAAAAAGAAATGAGCAGAGCGGGAGAGAGGAACACCTATGTGACTTATCACACGTATTGATTTTTTTTTTCTTTTACTACAGCACTTCATGATATTCATGGATTAAAGGAGGAGAGTTGCCAACAGGGGGGGAGAAAAGAAAAAAGGAAAAAAAAAAAAGGAAATGCTAACGGTATTCATGTTTCCGAGGGCGCCAGATACTTTCATCAAAATATCTCAGGTTACTAAATCCTCACCTCACCTATGTGCTGTCATAGCAGGCAGGTTGTGTGCCGTCTACTGTAAATATGTGCAAGCTGTCAACCGGCAGCTGGCCTTGACTGAAAATAAGTGCTTCCCTCTCATTCGGTGTAATATCTAAACCCGAGGAAAGAAGCTGATATTCTTTGTTCCGTGTTTAAGGGATGGTCCATCCTCCCCTAAGGCGTATTGCAAGAGTGCAGGTTTATTCCTCATTTCATCACTGCACTTCACTGAGTCGTCCTGGATCATCAGTGGAGCAGACAACCTTCATACCTCCATTACTCCTCTCCGAACTGTTTGTTCCCTTTCACTGGGCTCCCCTCTACAGGAAAACACAGCCGCGGCTCAACATAATCTGCACTTTTCCCTTTTATTTATTTATCTTTCCTTCCCTAGAGTATTTATTGTATACTCACTGTTAAAGCCACAGTGTGTTGATTTTTTTTCTTTTGTTTATTTAATGATTTTACATGCCTTTTGTTTGATCTTTTTTCAAATCGTTTGCGAAGCGCGGGGCATTGCCTCTTAACAAGTTATAATGGTTTATAGTTCTGCTTAGTTATAACACAGTAATAATGGTAAATCAAGCATCGTCTAAGACTCTGTGCACCCACAGGGTTGTTCACTTAAACCAGCAAATTAAACATTGAAACATGAAATTCGTTTGAGTTAATACGTTTTTTTCCTGTTGTTTCATCTTTGTCAGGCCTCGTACTTTCTCATGTTTTGTCCTAATTCAGTCATTTTAAAAAAGTGATAACATGCTCATTTATTTCATCTGAACTGACGCAATAAAACTAATAATCCTTCTATACAGTGCATGTATTAACTTGTAGTATACTAGAAATAGTGCAGATGTTACTAACAACACTGACAGTGGATTTGTTGTTTTTCAGTGCCACCATGTTATTCAATACAACAGTGAGCCATTATGCAAAAAAACCCAGAAACTGAAATTGCTAAATGGGATGCACCCATCGTTAATTGTACAATTTGCATTTGTGCTTTTTTGCTACTGTGATATGCCAAAATGTCTTCTGTAAAAAATGCCTATAGGCAGTAGAGGCACATGTCAGTCAAACAGTCTGGACATGCCTAACACATTATTATTTGATGAATATAGTCCACCTGTTTTTTATGCCCCTATTATAGAGGTAAAACCCAGTGTTACTAATATTCTCTGTGCTATTACAAAGATAGTATCTGTTTTTTACCTTATGGGTTATAGTGTATAGTGGATTTTTGCGCTACATGTGCCACAATATACACGCCTGACATCATCATATGTCATATGTTGCGGACTATCCCCACTCGTCACACAGCCGAACATATGCTTCCTTAAAGCGAGGTCAGTGTAGAGGGTCATGTAGCAGACTGTCCTTGGAGCAGTTTGTGGTTCAGCGACTTTCTAAAATATTGTTTGGCACTGTGCTGTGGAAGTGAGGCTGACCACCCTCCAATCACCATCTCAAAAAAAGAAAAAAAAAAGAATGAAATACACTCTGTAGCTAGCGCTGGGGATTATGTTTCCACAAAAAAAGACAGCATTTGCCACACTCTAGCCCGCTACAAAATGTCAAGACAGTGGAATTTCATGAATGTATTAGGTGAAGCCTGGTAGCAGCACACTAACCTGCACTGACACTTTAAAACTAAGCTCACGACACAGCTGTACTTCTGATTGCATTAACAGCCTTTATCCTATAATATAGAGACATAATTAAGGAATTTCAGCAAAAGGTTTTTGCTTAAGCAATCCTGCATACCCCAGCCGCGGTAAAAACCTGGCCTGAGAGTTATATTCATTATTGTTTGGATTTTGGATTGGACTTTTTTTTTTAAAGAATTTCTGCGACTAGTGAGGAGTACACTCTGGAGACAGACGGCAAAGATACTGGAGATACATGATAGGAAAGAAAAGTTGAAAGTTATACAGGAACTGACAACAACACCTCCACATGAGTTACACCATGCATCTGCATCCATTTCCATTTTTAATATGACGCGCGCAGCCGGCTTTGTTGGAATACCTGACATCCTCTCAACTGCATTTGAATTATTATAATGGTGACATGTTTGTTGATTTGATATTCCATGATTGGGTGTAATGAGCAGATAAGTAATGTGCACTGTTGGAAACATTTTCCCATTGCTATTTATAGACAGCCTCGTCTTCACCTCTAGCTGACGATGGCCTCCATCAGGACAATGGAGGTCAAGGGAGGTCCGCAGACCTTTGGCTGTCCCAGCCTCGTCTGCTTCCCCGTTCGAGCTGGACTAATGAGGCAGACAGCTGCTCCCTTCGTTGAAATGTCCCTGCGGTGAACTGTACCTGGGAGAGGCAGAGGCAATGTCACCTTCAAATTGAGGCACATTATCAGAGGAAAACAAAGCAGATCTGTGAAATCGAGAGACAGCACGCCCAAAGATTAGCTTGTGGACGGCGAAATGCTCCCGGGCAAATACAGCGCATTCAGCTTCAAGCATGAACTCAAGGGCTCTAACACAGTTGTTGTTTACTGCTGTCATCCTTAAAGGGGGCCTGTCTGGTCAGGCTCATATTAGACTACACTTTGTCTTCCCCGCTAAAGACTATTGGTTTTAGACATCTGTTTCTGAAGCTTGGCAGGGTTCAATAAAACACAGGCAGGATAGAAATGCTTCTGCAATGTAATTAGGGGACTTTGCTGAGACGACAAGTACAAATGTGGAATAAGAAGGTAAAATCCAGCAAGGCTGGGTGATTAGGCCTCATTTGGATGTCGTCTGCACACTGTGACGAGCGGCTGTTTCAGGGCAAGGCAGCCGCTCGGATCGAAGGCCCACAGTGTCTAGGATTATGTGTCAATTTACCACCCAGCTGCAGCTCTAGACTCTACAGCAGAACATGACTACCTCTAATTAGGCCATGCTACCAATTAGGGTCCTGCAATAAGGCAGTGAGGAAGGCGCTCTGGGAGACTAAAACCTACCATTGTTTCCACCACAGAAAAACACTGTTTTCTAACCCCAACAGCTGTTGAAGGCTGGACTCTGTGTCAACCCGGCCTCCATTAAGTTATCTTTGGTTTTGCTGTGATGTAATGAAGACATTAATATAATTGGACGATATGATGACAGAACATTAACTTTGAAAGGTGTCGAGTCTGAATGGTACATTAATGTGATTCAGTGAAAAGACAGCAAGACGGCAATTTATTCGTGTCACGGCCATGACCTCAAACTCTGTCTCATAATCCCACAGGTAGCCAAGGTCAGTTCCCCATAACTCAGAATGTGACGGTGGTGGAGGGGGGCACGGCCAACATGACCTGTCGTGTGGATTACAATGATAACACTTCCCTCCAGTGGTCAAACCCTGCACAACAGACCCTGTTCTTTGGGGACAAGAAAGGTGAGTAATATTCCCGGGGATAATGGCTGTAATGATAAAATGATGAGATATGATAAAGATGTCTTAGCCAGATTATATTACTACTGGAGCCCTCTTCATCAATTTTTCAAATCTGGAAAGTACAAAATTGTCCCTGCCTGCCGGCCTGGCAGCACACAATTTGACTGAATGCAGGGAAAAGACAGGATAAAAGGGAAACGCAGGGCTCGTAATGTCACAGCAGACTTTTAATGAATTTGTGTCTCCACTGATGTCCCAGGGCACAAACTAAGCAGAAATAGACTGTTTTTGAATTGAACCTTTGTAATCACGCAACGCTGACAGTGTTGTTTACAACACAGTTACGCCTGTGGATTGTGCGATGATTGGGCTTAATTAGCATTTTAGCTGCCCTACATTTGTATTGCTGTTTGGATGTCACTGGAAAGGAAGCGCACTGTTGCAACCTCGTGAAACAAGGCCCGAGCCAGAATGAATTATAATGTGCTCTCACCAGCCAAATCCAATTTAAAGGTGACAAAAGTCTCGAGTTGATAAATTGGAATTGGGGTGAAAGGGAGTATAACAGTGGACTGGTCTTGTAAGGGTTGGGGTGTTCATCTTTCAGTGTTTCTCACAGCATATTACCCATTTCATTTATGCTGTAGCTGCTAATACAATATCGTTGGTTCAGTGATTGAAGATTAACTTTCCCTTTGAATAACAATTGATAGGAGAGAGAGACGCCAGAGTGAACCAGCAGAATGAGAGTCACAGTCTGGTTTGAAGAAATACTTTTCCCCTCGCAAGTGATTGGATTTAGTAATGAGGTCTAAGGTGTTTTATTAGATGAAATTACTTCCAAATACAATTAAATAAAAAGTTAACTGAATCTTAAATAGATACTCTTATGCGAATGTACCCAAAGGATTTAAATTCAAGCAAAAGTCACTGAACCAAGACCGTCTTTTTTATATTTTTTATTTTTTTCCCTGTAATCTCTGCTGTGGCATTTTAATTTTTGACTTTGCAGAACCTGTTTTGAAAATCACCAAATCATATCAGAAAAAAAAGAAAAAAAACTTAACCTCTCTGTGCTTTGCGGAGATATAACACACGATGAATCATTTAAATCTTTTGCTTATTTCATTGGGCCCAAATTAAGCCAGTTAACTGCATTTTGTTCACATCTCTCTCTCTGCCTAGATACAGAGCAACAATCCATATCCGCATGTCAATCCTGAATGCTGCTGTTATGAGCATGTAAGGAGAGCTTAGAGAGCACAATATGTATGAGCCACTTTGCCGGTCTTGGGCAGCCATTTATATTGTATGACAGAATCCTTTTCCAGAGCAATACGGATGACAAAATGAATGTAGTCCACTCAGCAGAGGTTGCCAGGGCTAAGTGTGGGAACACTTCCTCTCCATCTCCTCTTAAACAGCCAAATGAAAAGCTTTATTGGCACAACTAATACGATGCCTGTGAGGCCATCAGGAGAAACGGGAGGCGTGGAACAACACGGGCTTCATGCGAGGAAGAGGGTGGGACACCTGGGAAGAAATCTCTGCTGTGCCAAATCACCAGTTAATTGCTTGGCAGACGACTGCAACTGTCCTTCTTCCCCCGTTTGTTGTGCCTTCTTGTAGGAGCCAATGAAAAATGTTAGATTCAACCTTATGCTACCTTTCAGTCCAACAACTAACTGCGGACTGGCCGGGGCTTGAAGCAGGCTGTTCGCTCGCCTCTGATGAACAGCTGCTCATAATCTGCTGTCACTGAATATGTTCGATAAATGCAGCTATGTTGCATTTTTCAGCATCTCAGCGTCAAGATTTCTCGGTGCATTTCTGTTTAGGCGAATCCTTTCTTTTTCCCGTGCTTGTTGACCGTGTCCACTGTCAATGTTGTCCACCTATGTGCTTGCTACAACCCCCATGGGTGTCCATGACAGCTTTCGCCATATGTTACCGTTTGATGCACATGCAAGTTTCCCCCCCCTGCTCTCTCCTCACAGAGGTAGTTTGTCTTCGTGCACGTGTGATCCAAAGGAAATTTAGCATTTGCAGCTTGCATGTGTGATTCCGGATGCTCAACACATACAAGTAATGATGATAAAAATACATCTGCTGCGCTGTCTTAAATTAGACAAAACACTCTGTGAGGCAGTTTTTGAAATCAACTCTCGCTCTCTCCCTCCAGCTCGGTATTCGAGATAAGGGCATTTGTCTGGATGCGTTTGGAGTTTTGATACAAAACGGTGAGGGAGGAAAAAGTATTAAAATGACCTTTTAAATCCTTTTGAGCAGCTATAGTGGGAGAAAGAGAAACATCTGTAAAGAAGCCGAAGTCCCGTATTATATCAATTCAGTTTGACAGCTGCTGGGTAAAGTAAGACAAAATCTGATCTTTGCCCCGACTATAATTTGTTCCATTTTAATTCAGGTCTGACGAATGAGAATATGAAAAAGCCCCAAAGAGTGTCTTTTATAGTCAAGGAGAAAAGGGATTTCGGCGTCTTTCAAGAGTTTTAAGACAATGAATACCGTAAGTCTGTTTGATTGTAATGCTAAGAAAAGTAAGTAGGCTATGTGTATCTTTTGTGCCAAACAATATTCATGGATGTGGGCCTGGGATAGAAGTCTTATCGGGTCCTATTCCCAACAAAACTGAATTTTCTCATCTCCCACCTAATATGATATAAATGTTTGATTAAGTTTAAGCTATTTAAACTACCTGGATATGGGTAATAAAAGATATTGGTCAAAAAGTTCAGCCGTTAACTCAGACATACTCATCATGAGGTTTTCTCATGATACTGGCGCTACGGGTCATTTCAAGCGTTTGAACAAACGACTGATGCCGTGATTCGCCCGGTAAGGACAATCTCCATTAATGACAAGACTGCTCCAATTAACCTTCTGTTAATTTAATTGCAACATGCCACTGAAGAAGGATCACAATGGTGCACTATTAGTTTATAAGCCCGCTGGGAGTCCTCAGGAAGGTAGGGAGGTAGAACGTAATCCCCGCGGTGCGTCCAACAAGTTGTGACCTCCGGTTTGTCTATACAGCAATGTCACGTCTCATCACAAACCCTGGAAGGAGGATAAGGGATGTGTGGTTGCAGGTGGGGAGGAAATAGCGGGCGGGTGACAGCTCAATAGCTTAATGTATCTTTGGCGAGAGTGGAAACGATAAGACGGACCTCTATCTCATCCGCTCCCATAAGAGGCTCGGTCAAACTTCATGGAGCTCCAAGACAGTGTTAACCTTGCTGGATTCCCAAAGCCGATCCATATGGGTTGGACTGTCTCGGCGCATTTGTCTAAAGCTGAGCGCAGCCCTTTGCTTATATCAGGCCAGCTGGCTCCTTGGCACGCTCCTCCTCATCCATTATGTATATCTGAGTCTTAGTTGATTGTTGCCACCTCAGAGGCTTCAGACTACGCCGTGGCAAAGACCGGCATGCAGATTCCTACGCGCTACCCATCACGGACCTGAGACAACAGAGATAGATTCCCTTAATAGCCCGGCCAACGCATCACTCATACATTAGGCCAATTAGCGGCGACCGTTGAAGGGAGCAGCCCTGTGGTGGGCTGCCGCGATGAAGAAATCGATTTGGACCATATGTCTTTTGTAGAATTATCCCTTTTATATGTTGTCGGGGTTATGAATTATTATTACTGAGCAGGACAAATGAGTGCAGAGCTGTCCTTTGCTGTCTTCATTATGATTTACTTCACTTTTTGGCTTCTGTGGGAAAAGGATAAAACCTAAGTAGCGATGCTGCAGAGAATGGTAATGACACTCCTGGAGGCATGCGGGATGGAAGCAGAATCTTTTTGTCAGATATGGTGAATATGAATAATGCAATTAATGGGAAGCTACTGCAAGTTGCATGTCAAGGGCAGATAACCAATTGCTCATGTGATCTACGGCGTGTGTTTGTAGCAGAGATACGGAGGTGTATACAGCATGCACACGCGTGCGGCGGAAAAATTGCACAGTGCTTTTCCTCATCTCAGTCCCATCTCTCAGAAGTTTATGGTTCATCATTCATGACATTTAATTGGGACATTCAGCCTGGATCATAAAGGTCACAAAGCAAAATTGATCTTAATTGGCTTGTAGTAATCAAAATGCTGTTATGTGCTAAATGAATGCTCTAATGTGAGCATTAAAACATTCATTAGCTTGAGAGAATGAAGGATAATTACCAAGGATGCAATTACTGGAGTGAGCACCAATGAAAGCAAATTTAAACGTCCATTCTAGTAAACACACAACATTCGATGGCGGGTCTGTTGTCGGAAAGTGCAGTGGACACTTACCTCATCTCGGCCCCAGCTAGCGGGCTTGTAAATCTATTAGTCAGAAACATTATTTAGAGATGAACTGCCAATTCATTATTATTTTTGTTATCCTTATTACTGTTTTCTCGTGTTTTATTTATATGAGATTTGCCCTCATCTTGAAAGCAAAAAGAAAGTGTGAAAGAGAAACGTCCGCTAAGTCAGTTAGACCACAATTAACTATGTATGTATCTGTATGAATACTATATATCTAACCATATGTGTATATATATAAAGAAAAATGGAAATAAATAATAAGTCAAGTGTGTAAGAGCTACCATAACGTGAGGGTCAAAGTCATGCCAGGTGGTACTTGTACATACCTTCTTCAGAAACTGCTCTTACATGGATGTAATGCTTAGAAAGAAAAATCACAGGTCTCAAGTGTGTTCTTGAGGGTTTTATGTGCTCTTCAGGTGCTGTTTTTACTGGTCACAGTATGTAGAAAGAGTCTCATGGCCACAGCTAGTGTCTTTCTTCAGGGACTAATGGACTTCTCCAGCTTCACTGTAATATGACTCATTACCATTACGGCACTATACACTCGGTTGTTATAACTAATGTGAAGAGTTGCTGTCATATGTGCTATAGTAAGCCCTGTGACGCCGTGCATTCTCATGTTTTATGCATGTTAGCTCTTTAGAATAATGAATGCTATGTTGTATTTAAATTGGTTTAGACGTTTGAGACCTGCCTGGAAAAAAAATGGCGGTTAAGTCATTTTCGTGTGTTGTACTGTAATATTTCTGTACAAAATGAGGAATTTGAAAAACCAACACAATTATAAAGCCCCCCCCCCCAATGGCACTTGTTTTAATGAAAATTAAATTTAGCGCGTTGAAAATAGGGACAAAAATCCCACAGTGTACAATCAAGCTTGTGTCACTGGGCTGAAAAATGGACAGACAAAAATATATTCAGTCTCATTATTCACCACTTGAAGAGGGGACGTAGCATAGCTGCTGGGAGACTTCTTCCTTCTTTCCTTCCGTCCTTCAAGCACTGAAAATGAGTCCAATTTGAGTAGCATCTGCTCTGTGGGATCTCTGAGAGCGCGGGCAGTAACAATGGCCCTCTGGAACAAGGCCCTTTCCTTCTCTTAATTGCAGCCACATGTGTGGTGGGAAAGAGCCCCCTGCCTGCACCACTAGCCCTGGAACACGTCCAGAATCGCCCACACAGTCACTGAGCGAGCACAGCCAGCAGCAAACACACTCTAATTGCAAAGAGTGGAGCCCCTGGCTGGAGAGCGGGGGGGTGCGCCAGGACCCTGTGTTCTCGCTGAAGGACAGCTAGTGCTTTCACATTCCAGGACTGGCTCAAAGTGGTTACAGGCCATGTGAAAATGGCCAAATGGGGACACTCGGCATTGCGGATGTAACATATTTTGGCTGAACCCGAGAGCCATCGGCTTGTTTCCAAGACTAATGGATAGATGTAAAATGTTCTTTTCTATCTGCGCTGTCAGGAGATACTTCATCGTTTTGGATTAGAAACATTGGCTAACATCTGTCTGCTGCTCAGTGGAGTGCAGAAGTGAATGCCATGTGATAAGTGCACTTCTAGTTCCTCTGCTTCCAGATTTATCTGAGGACAGAGCTAATGTAGCTACCAAAAAGGCTGGCAGCTCCTCTCTTACTCATCAAAACAGTGCACCATGATGTAAAACCTACTTTTAGCAGCAGTTACACGTTACAGATTTTCAGACATAGCACATACAGATGCTGTAACCTCGGCTGTTAAAAGTGAACCGGACAAAGCACAGTTCTCTCAAGAGAACTCAGACGTGTCTACCGCTGACATGGTCGGCGGTGCAAAGGACCGTCAGGGAAACAAGGCAAACATTACTTTGCATCAAAAGGGCCATGGCGACAGTATGCCTTGCCCTGGGGGGGGGGGACCGGGGTGTCAGTTTTACTGATTTGAGACAGCCTTGGTGAGGCCTCCATCACAGGAGATGTACTGCACATTAAGCTGCCACGCTGCAAGGCTGTAGCATACACAAGGTCAGGGTGCAGATTTATGCCTTCTCCTAAACAGAATGAACAGCACAGGGGCTATCTAGAGTTTGGGGGAAATGAACCTTTTCATCACATTGATTTCCTAAAGCACCTGGAAAAAAGCTTTGTCAGCCGCTGGCATTTTGGTCTGATTGTGACGGATCTGCCCACGATCTGGGCCTCTAGCCTGGATTGGATTCTAGTGGTATGGTTTCCTGGCCATATGCTGTTTGAGTAATAGATAACACTTGTCTTTGGGTTATTCAAACCTTTGTACATCTCATTCCATCAATATGTCATCGATTCATGTGCTGTGTAGCGCCAGTGGCTGTCTAACAAAAATGCATCAGTCAAGTCCGTCTTTGGTTTAACTGTAAGTCGTTTCTCAGCCACCGCTCAGGTTCAAAAAGTTTGCATCAGAATTTGAGCCACTGACAGTGAGTTTTAGTTGTGTTTCGGTGGTAATGAGACTATTCAGCAGACAGAAAAAAATTGAAGTGATAGTTAAGATCACTTAAGAAGATAATTTAGTGTCAGTTTTCACCACCCAGGGAAGTCTGACCAAAGTAGACCCGCAGTCAGTCACTTCATATTTATACAGGTAGCATTTTAAATGTACTCAAGATTTAGAAATATCTAAACAATAACATCAGCCATTTTATAATTAGGCATCCTTAGCATCCTTTCTGAAAATTGCAGTGGAATCACAGTAAAATCATTTGTTGTTGTTGTTGTTGTTGTTTACACATTACCCGGCATCCATTTCCCCACAGACTCCAACACAGATTCCTTGTCAGCACAAAAAACAAAGGTTTGTTTTTAGATTGTCAGGGTTGTGTGACCAACGTCGGGGTAAAACATATATGCTGACATTAACAATTAGCATAATGAGAGCGGTGGCGGAAACATCGTCACATCGCTGTGATTGCAGTGAAATTTGGCAGCGCACCATATCGATAACGTTCTGTTTATTTTCATCCAGCAAACACGTCTATGCTGACACTGCTCAGCCTCTCTGTGAATGCTAGACAAATTGATAAAGGTGCCAAGCAAGTTTCTGAATGGTTACTACTTTACTGAATTTAGGCTTTTTGTGCGTGAAGGTGGTTATTTCAGAGAGCGGCAGCTGTTGTCAGCTTGACTCCGTGTTATGTTTCAATGGGTGGACAACATGATACATTTTAGCTGTGATAGTCTGAAGAAATTCCAATAACCAGTCCTGCAGCATCGTTCGCTTCTCTGTTGTCCAACCATATACTCCAATGTGGGCCGTAATTTTTGTAAAATATAGCTGAATACGGCTATGGAGCTTCAGTGACGGCAGTATATTGATGGACAGTTAAGAAGTGCATCTCGCTACAGTAGTTCAGGAAGTCTCTGGGTATTTTTGGGAGGTAAATTTAATCAACATTAAATCTGTTGTAACAGACGTAAATTCCAGCTGACTCCAGTAGCTGGAGCAAATGACACATTTCTCAAATTCTACCCCCCACTGATTTTTGGATGGGATATGACTTGAAACGAAATATATCTGTTTACCCTTAAAGAAATCCCTCACATTTACCAGCATCTCAGAGGTGCCTGTGCTTTGAGGAAGAAGGAGGGGGGTGTTAAGAAGAAGAAAAGTCGGCCTGTTTCTCCCCGTCTTCTCCTTTGTGCGTTGCAGAGATAGAGGGATACGGGCCAGGGGAAGTACAGTATGTCATCTTGTCCAAAGCTTTGATCCTCGCAGCCCGTACTTCCATATCTTTTGAGTTCCTGTACGATGTTTGCTCAGACCCCATCACCTCTCCAATGCATCCATCCACCAAAGGGTTTGCTGTTTTCTGCCAGAGCCTCTGGGCATTTCCAAGCTCTGTAGTGAGGATGCTTAACTACAAAGAACATCAGGCAGCTTTGTTTCAGGATGCGGTTTGCTACAGTAAGACTATCAAATGTTTGTATTAAGCCCCGTAGCACGTAATAAGCTGGCTCTCTGCTGGCACAGCTTGTTATTAAATTTTAATTCTGGCTTGGAGATTATTTTTATTTACGCCACTCCTTATTCTTGGATAACAAAGAGACTCTAATAGGAAACTTCTTACGGCCATCAGAATCTTTATAGCCAATCTTTATTTTTTCCCTTTTAAGTATGTGTGTGATTATAAGATTAGGATCATCAAATGATGTGGTGTAATTGGAGCCGGAGAACGGCGTTGTTGATAATGACCTATGTCTGCGTAAATCTACTAATCATTTCAGCCAATCTAATTTAATTGTGTATCGCATGTCTGCCGCGTATGTTTATCGGCAAAATCAAATAAATGGGAGCGGAGCAGGTGATTAATGATTTTCATAGAGATGTCCTCCTTATCTGGCGCCATTTTACATTCGCCACGCTGATTAAATCCTAATCAACACCTACCTATGCTGCATTTTGCCAGACTTGCCCCATGTCGTACAATCCAATAGAGTTCAAATTACTTCAGATGAAAGAGCGTCCGGGGAGAGAGCCGGCCAGGCCTAAAGGGAGCGAGGATTAAGAATGTGTAATTTATTCAATGAAGAGCACTTTCCTTCCTGCCCTCTGTGGTTGGTCGCGTGTTGGAGCAGGTGATTCGGAATTTGAAATTGTATAAGAGATGACAGGTGCAAGATGACCTTTTTTTCTCAGCTCGGCTTTTTGTGTGTCTTCGCGACTTTATGAGGGCGCAGTCACGTCTGAGTGAGCGGCGGCGAAGGTGTCCGACACCTTAAGAAAACGCTGAAAGGTTTTGTTACAAGCTGTGTTTTAAAACTGCTCAGTGATTGCTGTGCTGATTAAATTAGCCAAAGGGGTTCATTTGTATGTAGTTGTAGCAGCTTTTTTTTTATTTAATCACTGGCAGCAGTATTGTTCTTTTGTACCTCGATGAATGTTTTAGCTATATTGTTGCGTATCATGACACAGAAACTGCAAGAATAAATCATGTGGAATAATTTAACTGGGGTTCAGCACAGTAAATTATACAGTATTATACAATAGACCTTTAATTTCTTAATTTTCTCTACAGTTGTGTAAAATTTAATTTGCAACATAGACAATAATTATCCTGGTATGACACCAATAATGGTTAATAATTACTTAATCTGATTTACACATAGTACTTATGTAGTTTCAAAGTAAGTGGGCTCTGTAGAAAGTCAGCGCAAAAATTTAATTTCACATTAAAAGTAAGAAATGTCACAGGCAGAGGGAGTTACTAGAAGTGTTAAAGTGAGCGTAAATCAATACCTGGAATGTAAGTGATTACCTAAATAGATATCGTAATTTAGGACTGTAAGCTCTTTCTGCAGCTACGCTTCAGCACATCCCATCGCTGCCTCCTGTTCTCTCACAGGCCGTGATTGGGACTGTCAGCCAAGAATGCAAATGTGAAAAAATATATGTATATAAATTGGCCACAGAGTGCGTTTGCGACTTTTGGCAACTATTTGGAATCCGTGAAGGCACTGAGCATTCACACGTGTTCCAAGAAAGGTCATCTGAATTACAAATGGTGCTTCTTCGAGTTAATTGCCATCACTGAATACACCCATTAGGGTTTTTGTCTTCTTTTTTTTTTTTTCCCGCTCGATCTTTGATTCTTTGCGTCGCCGCTCCTCTTGCAGCTCTGAGGGACCACAGAATCGAGCTGGTGCGAGCCACGTCGCAGGAGCTCACCATCAGGATCGGCGACGTCGGCCTGTCAGACGAGGGCCTGTACACCTGCTCACTCTTCACCATGCCTGTCAAGACCACCAAGGCCTTTCTCACCGTTCTGGGTGAGCATGTCCATTTTGGCTGGGTCTCCGCAGACCAATTACTTGTGGCTAATTCCTCATGTTCTGACAGCATGAATACCTGCACTCTCTGAATTATAGCCAGTTGTTTTTCCTCTCCGCGCACCTGTTACTTTGTAGGAAAATAACGTTTCTGCATTACGTTTTACCCTTGTCCGCCAGCGTAAACGATGACAGTTAACCTTGCAAGCTAATAGCCCTGCTATATTTAATTTTCTGCCAGGCAGGACGGCCATAAAAAAAAAACCCAATGAGAATCTTTTCACACCTGTGTTAGATAGACAGGTGTGTCAAAGGGTATGCAGAAGTAGACGAAAAATAACTCCCACACACTGTCGACACAGTACAGTGCAGTTATCCAGACTTTGTCATGCATCTTGCAGCCAGAAGGGAAGAAAGTATAGTATATCTTAGTAATATCCATAGAAGAGAATTCAGGTCATTTATTTTTTAACTTTATTTAAAAGCACTCTAAGGAGCACTCTTTTGACTGGTTATGAAACTGTCTCAGCTTAATACAGATGCTTCAGGAAGACCAGTACTGAGAACATTGGCTATTTCTACTTGTTT
>JAOXYL010000059.1:5585632-5605462 GCA_028564955.1 Terapon puta
TTTCTTTCTTTCTTTCTTTCTTTCTTTCTTTCTTTCTTTCTTTTTGTTTCCTCTTTGCAGATGCTCCCCATCTGGAGATCACCCATTCACTGATTATCCCACAGGAAGGGCAATACTTCAAATTGGAGTGTGTTTCCATAGGCAACCCAATGTAAGTGGCGATAAAAATAAGCAGAAATTGGACATGAGACGTGATTTCTCTTCATTACCGAATGCTGTTTTTTTTTTTTTTTTCCCCAAGAATATTTCATAAGCGTGCTCATTATTTCTTTACATTCAGGGAATCATAAACAGTAAGATTAAAAAAAAATTAAAAATAAAGATAATACTGTCTGTATTTCCTCTCCCAGACCCGAACCCGTGCTGTGGTCCAAAGACGGAGGCGAGCTGCCAGACATCGAGCGCATGATCGTGGAGGGCAGGGAGCTAACCATCACCACGCTAAACAAAACAGACAATGGCACATACCGCTGCGAGGCCAGCAACCACCTGGGGACCAGCAGCGCCGAATATATACTGTTTGTATACGGTGGGTACAGCGACGGCTGGTCTCGTTAGTTCCGATGCTTCGTATTCAAGGCTCCGCGGCCGACTGCGTGCAAACTCACATACGGCTGGTGTTTGTTGCAGAGACAGCAGGAGGGTTTGTCAGCGTGGCAGCGTTCGGCCGATGCGGCTTAGAATGAAACAAAAAGGCCTCTGAATCATAAGCGTAACGACAAAGCGATTAACAGCTGCCTTGAATATGAAAGATGTTGCAGTAGAAGACGATCGCAAAGTTCAGTGGCTCCTGGAATAACAATGTTTCTGTCAGATCATCTGCCCATCTTCATGACTGTGAGAGACAGGGACACTGTTCAGTGCTAAAGACTGTGGACGGAAATGTTTGACACAAGTCCTTTAACATTCATTGGTCGTGCATTTATGAAAATCAGGGTGGCAGACAGCATATATAAAAACTAATTGATTCATTAAAGAAGTAAGAATTTCCAGGAATAACAATAATATGATCGTTATTTTGGCGATTAAGTCAGTTTTATGTCAACGTGCTTCAAAGAAAATCCCACTGTGTTTACAAGGTTTAGGTCCTCCTCTTAATTTTTCACATTTTCACTGACCATTTTTGAAAATGTTCTACGTTTTAGATGTTTTTCTTGAGTTCAGCAATTGATTTCCACTGTTTTTTATATATATAAAAAGCACTTCATCATTTCTTTTAGTTTTATGTGTGCATAGACGGGAGAGGAAACCAACGGGTGCCTGGAACAGAACTTGATAAATGAACTGTACTTATGCGCCACTTTTCAACCTTGGTAGGGCGATGTGCTGTACAATTTGCCTCTTATTCACCTATTCACACTCGCACGCCGGTGGATAATGGTCCATTGAGGTCGCGCCATTTCGGGCTCTGCGTCTTGCTGAAAAGCACTTCGACGTACAGCTCTAACCACTGGCCCTGACGTTAATGAAGCGCCTGCTCTGCCTCTTTGAGCCGCAGCCGCCCCAGTGCAGGTATATGTGATTTGCTGTAAACCTGGATACCCAAACCTTCTTATAATGTAAACCTGAGACAAGATACCACAAATGTGATAATAAGATGTAAGACCTGAAGAAAAGTTCATTTTTGTGGTTCAAATCTAGCAAAATAAATCTATTATAAGCCCATCTCTGATCAATAAAGCAACAAAACGACCTGTAGTCCTGCCGGTCACCACTTTACAGACTGTCTCCTCAAGAAATTCACTTCCAAAT
Source organism: Terapon puta (assembly GCA_028564955.1). Taxonomy (NCBI): domain Eukaryota; kingdom Metazoa; phylum Chordata; class Actinopteri; order Centrarchiformes; family Terapontidae; genus Terapon; species Terapon puta. Next base: position 5,587,385 of record JAOXYL010000059.1, read on the forward strand.
CTCGCCTTGGCAGCGTGCAGGATAACCCAGTTTACCTCACTGTACCGTACATATCGCTGCACAGGTTTAGCTCTTGGACTCTTCCTGCGAGGAAACAGGAAAATAAGTGTTAAGGATGCAGAATTTAGCTTCCGAGTACCGCCTGGAGGAGAGATAAGTTAATCCCGAGACAGTGGAGCGGCTGCGAGAATAAAGACAGCATGGTGCAGGAAACGGATCATTAAGGCCTCCGCGGCACATGTTTATAACGTTTATCAAATACAGCCAAGTTTTAAAAAATACATTTTTTTTTTAAAACAAGGACAGAATATTAAAATCCAACATGGATTTATTTGCTTCCACGTTTGCCAATTAAACGGTCCCACACCAGAGTGCAGTTTGTTTGGGAGTGACTTAGCACAAGCTCAGACTTTGGACTTATTCAAGCTCACGAGCAGTTAGTGGATCCACAGAGGCGTCTTTGTTCAGTTTTAAAGGCAGAGGCTTTTGGGGGGGACAGTACATTGGTAAAAAAAAAAAAAAAGAAGAAGAAAGAAAGAAAGAAAGAAAAGGAACGAAGGAAAAGGAAGATGACACATTTATCTTTTCAGCTTTTGTCACTTCAGTCCCTTCTCTCGGCGCGTTCGTCGAACAGCGATGTCAGGCGAGTCCATATCGTCCTGTCACACCTGGGCGCCGCGTGTTGAGCAAAGCTTCGGCCCTCGCGTTACTTCACAGCCCGTTTTTCAGATTACAGATTAAAGATGCATCAAAATGGGCTGAATTAACCTGGGTTGGCAGATATAGATACACCTCTTATGTTTGCCACATTTTAGATCAACAGAGGAAATAGGAAGAAGAAAAAAAAAAACTATTGGCTAACCCCTCTCGCGCTAAATACAACAGTCCCGGTGACTGCGGAGGGATGAGAAATTGAGCCGAGCAGGTAAAAGATGTGCGAGACGAGCTCATTTCCACCGATGATGACAGTCATTCTTCAGAGCCCGCGCCACGTCTGGCTGAATACTTGCCGGGTCTCTTCGGATCATCTCAGCCTCTAAGCCTAATTTGCTAATGACAGGAGAGCTGAGTAGCAATAAATGTCATCGCTCCGCCGCAATTTATCACCGTCTGCAATTATGCCCCTTTAATACACTGCATTAAATAAAGCGAGGGAAACAGCGTATATGATAAAGACTCTGACTGAGACGTCGGAGGGATGGTAACAGTTTGGTGAAATACAGTCGAGGAATGGCTGCCTGCCTCCTGCCCTTACATTTCACCCGCCCATTGTGCGTTTTCATCTCAGCGAGCGCGACACCCGATGAGTTTTGCATCCTCGCTGTATGGCTTATATACCGGCTAATCATCAACTGCTTGAATGTTGCTTGGATTTAGGGATATGAGCCGCTCGTGTATGACTCACCGCTTCCTTGACGATGCCGCTGAAAGAACTTTCACATTCAGCTCGAGTTCAACTTTTATGTTTTATCATCTGCGCATTGTTTTTCCATTCATTTGCTCGTATTCGCAGAGGACCAGAATTAACCCACCGTGCCAGCCGTGTGCAGTAATTGATTTGTGTGGTTTGATTTTTGCTGCAAGTTTCACCCCCCCCCCCTGCAGAGAGGCGTTCTTGCTCCCTCTTGTTCCATGTTTTCATTTAGCAGACGTCACTCGTCACCTTAGTGCCCCCGTCCTCGGCCCCCCCTGCCTCCCTCGCTCGCCCCGGTTCTTTTAATCTGCTAATGCGACATTCCCGCATCGGGTGCGTTCGCAGGTACGCGCGCAGCCCCCCGCGGCCCCCCCGCCTCAACGCTCCATGCACTCACAAACATGACACTGAACACACAGCTGATGATTGATGATCTAACAACCAGGCTTTGAGCTAGAAAATAGAAATGTTTTACTGGATGAATTCAATACTCTTTTTTTTTTCCTGTCTGCTTTATTTTTTTATACATAACATTATTACCTCACAGGCTTTTTTATTGCTGTTTCTGATTCGGTAGCTGACAATATGCAGATATCGCGGCTGTGCAGAGCACATCAGGTGCTTAATGCCTGTGAACACTGTTCAAATTTACATCTTTGCAGAAGCATAAAATAGAAAACATGAGAGTGTTTACACTGTCCTACTTTGGCAGAATAGTTTCGACGACTACAACCAAACAATAAGAGCACACGCAATTAGGTTTGAATAACGTTTGCCAAAAATCACATGCACCGTGAGTTTACTTCAGTCCATCTCTTCTAATGGAGTTTTCTGTTGGATTGAGCCACAAGAGCTCTCCGGTGGTAGAACTTACTAAATTGGTGTGTTGAAAATAGAAATAACTCTGCCTTGCTGTGACGGAAGAAACACAAAGGTGACTTTGCTTCGTTTTGATAATCAACCTTTCATAAGCACCCTGTGGATTTTTCCTGTTCACAAAAAAAAAGAGTAATTTCTCCCCAAAATGCATTATGTGTATGTGTAAACATGACAAGAGCCCATTCATAAAAACAGCTCCTTAATAGCACTACTCATGATGGGAGAAAAAAATTAACTTTTAAACCAGAAAAATGTCTCATAATGATTCAGGAAATTAAAAATATGATAAAAGCCCTGACTTTAATTTTCCGAGCAACTTTGCCATTTGGCCACGTTTATTCTCTTACTTACCTTTCATCATAGACTGCCCAGTATCTGTTGTTGAATATTCATGTGCAGGTGAATGACTCTTTACCTGATATTAGAAGATCAAAATCCTTAAGAGTCATCTTGCTCTTTATATTTAGGGGTTGCTCCACAAAAACAGTATGAAAAAAAGATGATATCTAGTGTTGTAGGCATGTAGATAGTTTTGATTTTATTTGCCAGGTAGTGAGTAATTCTTTTTTTTTCTATTATTTGTGATGCTCAAAGACCTTAAAATGATAAGACAAAACTATATGTATGGCTACATACACCACTGGAGGTAGGCGGGGAAATGTTTTGTTGGCAAATTGACAAAATAGGGATGTACATTGCCAAATTTCATGACATTTCAGTATGTACGCCTTTGTCCTTCATCTTGTCTTTGTCGATGTATCTTGTGCTGCGTTGTGCTCTGACAGCAGGCGTCGCCTCCCGTCACCTCCGCACGCCGTCGAAGCAACAAGTTAGAGAACAAAAACGAGACCATGCTAATTTCTCATGTTTTCCTTTGAACTTTGTGGTCACCTTTTTTATCACGGTGTTGTTCCCCTCGTCTTTCCTTACTGCTGTCACTGTCTGCAACCATGGCAACAGCCAAAGACTTTCCAGGGCCTACAACAGGTAAATATCCCACTAGATGATCGTTGCAAGCCAGATTTACAGTGTGTGATGCTGGATCTGGATCTGGGTCAGGACACATCACGACCTCCACACAGCATGAGCCAAACCATCACCATGCATGGATGCTCACTCTGCTGACGCCAGCTGCTTTCTCTCCAGCCATGTCACAGGCTGCATAACTTATCATGCAATATGTTTTTCTGGTTCGGTTTGTCTTTGAAATAGACGGCTTTATCTGAGCGGAGCCGGGCTGCAGATTGTGTCTGTGCCGGAGTGTAAATATTTGATTTCAGATCATGTGATTACGGCAGGAAAAAATGGAAGGGGACGCCCAAAATTGTTTGTGGGAGCTCTTTATCTTTCACATTTTTGAGAATTTTTTTCTGTTTACCATTTTTTGGGCAGATTTGTGATTTAATCTATGTGCATAGCATGCGGCCGGAGCAGTTCTGATTGATGTCATTGATGATTTATTTGAGAGATGCGTATATTTTTATAGGGTTTTAAATACTTTGGGTTGTGTCTACGTTAGTCAGGATGGAAACAGGATTAAAAAAAACGATTCCTAATTCATGTGATCTTAATGTAACTAAACACCAGATGAGACGAACATGGCCCAATGAGTCACTGATGTCCCTGTGTGCTGAAAATGTCTGTAGTTTCCATTTTTTAGTGCGTCTGAAATGTTGATTTCAAATGTTTCCTCTGTGCAGTTTGTCGCGAGATTACCATAAAACTAAAGTGTACTTACATGTGGATTAAAACTCAAATGTCTGGTTGGACTAGACGACGTATTTTATGGTCACTGACTCACACTTCAACTTGAAAGTGGTGGGTTGCGTTCAGATGCAGGAGCAGTTCAGCTTGTCTCATCCCTGTGAGCAGTGTGCACTGGCCTTTTGTGATATGACAAGTGCTTATGATTGACAGTGGATAGATCATTATATTCAATCGACATGAAGCCAAAACGGAGCTAAATCAGTTGTTGCACCGAAAACAGTGATTGTGTCAAAGTCTGAAGAGCCTGCCTGTGAATCCCTGATAAAACAGCGGTGTTGGTTTCTCTTCTGCATGGAGTGAAATAAACTGCATGTTTCACAACTCTCATCTTTTTTTTTTATTTATTTATTTTTTATTTCTAACATCCCACACTTTGGGTTGCTGAAAATGAGGGCTGCATTTTTTTGTTGACAGGGAAGTGTAATAAGGTTTGTAGCAACATCCCCGCCGTCATTTCCCAGGGTCACTTTGCAAAAGTGAGCACGAGCCATAGCCATTCATCAGCTTGAGATAATGAGAGCACATGAGGTGCACAGTAAAGACACAGCCACTTACAGTTTATTACAGGACAAACACAAAGGCACGCTCCTGCCCGGGAAACCTTTCGGCTCGCTCTCTGCCCGGAGGACGCCTCCTGTTAAATAACACTTATTTAAAAAAAACAAAAAAAAAAAACTGATCCTCAGCAGCCGAATGTGTCAGGGAGCGAGGGGAGACACAAAAGATAGCATTTGCAGAGGCTTCGGCTAAAAAAAAACAAAAAACAATCAAACTTAAACATCACTCGGAGTAAGACCTCAGTATTCTTGCAGCACGTTTGCTGTTGTTGATGCACATTTTTGAACCGTGCTCAGATTTGTTGTATTTCCTGTGATTACTTCTTTTATACCTCAATTCAGGCACTTCAAAGCAGCGATGTCGTGTTGCTCTCAATATGACAGAGGACTGCTTTGTTCATAAGAGTAAAAGCTACATCCAAATACTTTTAGGAGGATTAACATGTTTTTTTTTGTTTGTTTGTTTTTTAACAAATGTCTGCAGCCTGGTTAGATGGCAGCAAAGCATCTTCCAGGTCTTAATATCATCTCTCCGCTCTTCCCTCCGTCTCTTTTCTCTCTTCTTTCAGATCCCAACGCTTTAGGGCAGCACGGACCTGACCACGCTTTAATCGGCGGCGTCGTTGCAGTCGTGGTCTTCATCACCTTGTGTCTGATAATAGTCCTGGGGCGATATCTGGCCAGACATAAAGGTAAAAGGGGCCACCTGGAGCCCCGCGCCCTTGCGTAACAGCTGTCTTGCCTTTGCATGTCTTGCGCCTTTCAGCGGGTGGATAACTCGGTGTGTCGTCCGCAGGGACGTATCTAACGCACGAGGCCAAAGGAGCAGAGGACGCCCCCGACGCGGACACGGCCATCATCAACGCGGAGGGAAACCACGTGCATGCAGAGGAAAAGAAAGAGTACTTCATTTAGACTTCTGTTGCTCTTTTCCCTTCATTTTATCGACAACTTTTAACAGCAGACATGCAATTTTAAGCTGCCTCAGCGTCACTACATGGTCTGTTTTCCTTTGCTTATTGTTCCTTTATCTTCTCCAGAAAGCTCACGCTTGGATATGCCTGTTTTCAGAGCATTCGCTGACAATATAGCCTTCTCCTTTTGTAATCGATGTAAACTCATGTACAATTGGATTCTTTCCATTTCAGTTTTATGGTGCCTAAATGCTGTACATTTTCTGCATTTCTTCCATTGCTTGCATTGACTTTTTCCTCCCCTCTTTACTCTTTATTTGTTGCACAATCCTTTTTTTTTTATCTCAGAAGCAAAAAGAAATGTGCTTCAGCTCAAGTTAGTCAAGTCTTAGCTTTTCTAACTGTTTGGCTTTAAGAGCAAAATACAGAATCCACCAATCTGACAAACATCAGATTCAGAAGGATCCTTTTAGGGATTAAACTGTGGTTTTGGGTGTCGCCTGGAGTTTCCCCCACCACAGCCACACTGCATATATTCAAGAAATTCTGAAAACACACCAGACAATTTAACCAAACAATACACAGAAGCACAATCTATTTGATTGTCTTTAGATGAAATCAACTCCCTCCTTAGCACTGTCTGTATATTTCTGCATTGATTTATTCTCGGCTTTCACTCATGCCCGTTGATTCTTTTTTTTTTTTTTTTTTTTTAAACCAACAGAGAACAAGTTAGAAAATTAAAGCACAAAGTCTGAGGACTAACACGGAGGGAAAACACTGTCATCAACTGTTTCTTGTCTCAGGATTCAATATGAGTCTAGATGGAGAGATGGTGTCAGACACGTGGTGGAGATTTCGGTACCCTTGAAGATATCGTCGCGGATGAGTAACTTTGATTTTGGCCGGCGATTTGATGTAAGATCCAAACTGAATGAGTGGAACCTTGTGGGGGTTCATAATTTATGTTGAGTTTTATTGAACAACTATGCTCAATGTGTGGATATTGCTGTAAAATACTTTGCTAACGTGAATATTGGTGAACAATATTGTTGAATCTTGGGATCCCTGACACATTACAATTTGTATATTAGCATATACAGTATTTAAAGTATTCCTCCACTTTTTTTTTTCATTCCTTTCCCATTTATCTAACAAGAGGTTGTTTTTTTGTTTGTTTTTTTTTTTTGCCTGGGGGCGTGTAAATAATGTGTAAGTATTCAATTTTAGTAAAAAGATACGACACTGGTTAGAGCTTTTCATTTCAGGTCATATCATTTCCTGTCACTTTGATGAGATTGTTTTGACACTTTTGAGGATTTTTTCAAACAGGGATTCTAATGAATTGCTTCAAATGTTTAAAAAAGAAAAAACAGAAAAAAAAAATCCTGGTCAAAAAATATCTGTATTTATTATTATGATTGATTGACATTTATTATATAATACTATATTGATTGATATTATTGCTGTTATTACTAAAGTAGTTGTCTGACATTAACTTTTCCATTTTTTAATTATGTAACTTCTCATAAAAAAAACAATACAAGGATCACCGTTATGGCCTTTGAGTTTGCTGCAAACAGTACTAATGACATGTTGAGGCATTGGTGAATCAGACATCCCCTCACTGTATATAGTCACTGTATCAAAGACATTGAACCACATTGCCAATGCTCATACATGTTATTTTGTTAGTTCGGTATACTGCTATAAATAACTCATTTTGTACAAAGTTTTAATCGCTGTAATTAATTTGCTTTTTATGGGGGATGTGTGAGGTTTGCTTTTTTCTCAGTATTGGATATTCATTTTTCAACTATGCCACTGTAAAAATTGGAAAAAAAGAAAAAAAGAGCGAGAGAAAAGAAAAAAAAAGAGACAAAGTGCGGATTAAAATATGAACAACCTGAAAACTGCCATTTTGTTGTGACTAGGTTTGTACTTTGAAATGCACTCAAGAATAATTACAGCGCTATTACCCACAGTCACAATATCAGCCTGAGCATCTACAGTTATATAAAAGGGAGCATATGCTGATGGACTGATGGCACTATGACCAAAGCTGCGCTGTAATTGTTATTCCGTACAACCATTGAGTATAACTCAGCCTTTAGTAGCCTATTAATAATATATGCAAAGTGTTGAAGGATTAAAAAAAAAAAAAGACCATGAAGCTCCTCAGGAATATTGCCCAAGGCTCTCGGCTCCGCTCCTGATTTGTGCATTAATACGAGGTGACAAAGGGAAGACTCGAGTCTCCCCGAATTCCTGCCTGTCTCGCTGGAGCCGAGTTCGATATGCTTGAAGTGGCTTCACGAAACTACCCGCAGATGTCAACACAGCAGGCCGCTGTTGCCCTTGTTTTAACAAACTTCACAGAGGGAAAGTAGGGCCGGGCGAAGGAAAACCGGAGGCGAACCGCTGTGTGATTTGACATCGCGGTCGTGCGTGGCAGGATCCAGCCGATTGCTTTAATTGGCAGTGAAATGATAACGCTTTAAAAACGAAACTTTATTGATCCCTGTGGGGGAATTAGATCGCTGGAAAGAAGCAAATTGTAGCCTCTAACAGGGAGAAAAAAAATGGACTAAATAGACGACAAAATAAGGACGAAATCAGAATAGATGTTGAATATTACCTTTGTAATGATGTGAAATATGGAAGAGGAATAAACATTACTGTATAGATTTGAATGGGTATCACTCACATTGATGTCTCTCTAATTACTGGGAGATAAAATAAGATAAAATACACCTTTATTGATCCCCAGTGAGGAAATCAAATTGTAAGAATTACTGCAGGATGTGCTACAGATGAGGATTAACATGCACACAAATGCTGTCTGTACACAATCACATGGCAGTGGTGTTGTTAAAATACCATGAATATACACGGGACATATGGTGAGATTCAAAATGTAATCCAAGAGCATGTTTTGCAAATGATACTCACCTTATCTAAACAAAGCCAGATGTATAGACATAAAGTGTAATGGTCTGTAGATGAGCATTAGAAAAACTACACTTTGTCCGACTCGATGATGGTATCTTACACTTCATCTGCTCAACTGAACCTTTACAGTAAACCCTGTCAATTTGAAAAAAAGGAAAAAAAAAATGGAAGAGAGCACCTTTAACAACCCATTATCGCTGCCTCAGTGACACAGATGAACTTTTTCTGAAATTTGAGGATGGGTGTAATAGCCTCGGGCAGATTACTGAGCTCATATTAAATATCTCCACATCCTTAAAGGGAGATCTCGTTCCAGGACACGGGGCCCGAGTCATTATGATCCTCCATTCTTCAGCTCCCATTGACCTTGAGCATAATGTTGCTTCCCAGCAGACTAATGTTGCCATTATCTGCGCACTGTCCGGCCAACCATCTGCCTGCTACGCGCAGTGCAGCGCCTCGCTTCGCCCGCTCCTCTCGCGGAGACGGTTCCCACCGCTCACTTCATAATCATTACCACCGCGAGCCCAGCCAGTTCAAATAAACATCAGCTCCCACTATCACACTCCTTCGCGTTATTAAAAGCTCAGTGCTTCGTTAAGCTATGTAAATTGAGATAGACTGTCTTGAATAATGCCTGGCAGAAAATAATGCTAAGAATCCATCATAATTTAGTAATTGGATATCGGTGGGTGGGGTGGGGTGGTGGCGAAACACTGGTGCGCAATCGTAAATAGTGAGTTGGAAATGGATTTTCTCTTTACCCTTGAAATGTGAGAACCATACCCTGGGCGATGTAACAATCACAGCATGACCTCTGAGGAGGCCTTGTAAGTCTTACTAAACTGAAGAAACTGATCCCCACTGTACCCTGTAGGCAGGGTCCATATCAGTCCTCCAGCTCACAATAAGCTCTTATCGTAGCTGAACAGAAGTCTCCGACAAAATCCTTCAGGGACGAATTGATATCTGAAAGAAACATTATTACACTTAAACATATTCGGTCTGCAGCACAATTCTGATTTTGTCATCTTGAACATTAATTGTGGAGCTCGCGGTTGGATTTGTAGTCCTGTACAGTTAAATTGTAATTTTTTTTTTTTTTTTTCAACAGCAAGACTGACAGAAATGTTTTATTTATTTATTTATTTATTTTACAGTAACTCTGACCAGAGTGTTATCAACAAAGTTTGCGGGGGTTTTCCTCCCCTTTTTTCATCCCACAGTTCTGCTGTAGATTAGTGACAACTGGAGGAGCCTTAGCAAGACTGGGTATGAAAAGCCCGCCAACCCTGACACAAATAGTGGTCCTCCTTTTGGATTAACAGCGCCACGTGTTATGCAGAAATAACAGTAATTCCACTTGTTTTCACTATCCAAGCATGTAAATTGCCTTGTGTAATTCACTGAGCTATTTACTCGGGAAGTAAAAGGATAAAAGGATTTCAAAGATGGAGTGGGATTGCACGGCAGAGGCAGTGCGCCAAACAGAAGTGATGAAGAAATGTTTGTCCTCTGGATCATGTTTTTAATTACAGATTTAATAGGTGACACTGTGGAGGGAAGGAACCCAGCGATTCGTCCAAAACTTGAGTCAATACTGTATTTACCGAAAACAATAAACACAAACATTTCCAACTGGAAAAAATCTATCCAACCAGACTTTTAGGGGCTTTTTCTGTTTTTTGGTTGTTTTTTTTTATTAAGATTGTGTCATCTTTCATATTGCCTGGCAGGCAGAACAAATATTTTGGAAAAGTTTACTTGTAATCATTGCTCTGCACCCAAAGATGAGCTGCAAAGAGCGGGCAGGGAGAGATGAAATTCACAATTTTTCAATATCCTCCTTTTCATTTTCTTTAACTTTGAGTTAGGAGTCTGTTATCGTTGCCCTTAGAAGTCCGAGGTTGCACTGTAAACGGTTTTGTCTTTGACTGACAGCTCATTCTAACAGAAAATTGGGTAGAATAATAAAGGCATGTTTACAACGCCGCTTTTTTTCTTACCTTGGAAAAGCAGTAATTGCAAGTTAAAAAAAAAAAAATCTCATTGCAGGTACACTCTGGGTAACATCATGGCTTTGTCAAAATACCTAGAGTTGATTAGCAAAACATGTTCTTGCTTTTATATATATATATATATATATATATATATATATATATATATATATATATATATATGTTTTTAAAAAGCACATTTCTGTGTAAAGCTAATGCAGCTGAACCACAGCCGAGCCCTCCGTACCCCCCCGCCCCCTTTTGACTCACAGCCGCAACATTCACGCCTCATCTGTATCCCCGCTGAATCGGAGGGCTGCAGGATATTATCTTGAGATGTGTTTTGCCTAATCATATTTGATGAGATTAAACAGATCACTCACGCTTCCACTTGTGACAGGGCCGAGTGGAAGTTAGGAGGAGTCAAATGATCTGGAACAAAGAACATGAGCTTGCGTATCCCCCTGGATGCATCACCACGCCATTAGTCTAGATGAATGTGTACAGTCAGATACAATTCCCTTGTTTGCTGCATGAGGGCCCCCACTTTGCGAGGCAGCCGCTCCTCTCCTGTTCGAATCAGGCCACATGCGGGCCGGCGGATTGATGACTGAAACAGGGCTACCCACTGTATTTTAAACCCATTCATCCACACTGACTCACATCCTCTGCGGTGCATCTTTAAATAGCCTGCCCTGGGATTGTCTGTCTGCCACTTGATTTATTCTATATTGTATTTTTAGATCTAATTAAAACAAACTTTTCCGTACTGTTTGGCTGAATTTTGAATCGCACAGACCCAGGAGAGTACATAAAGGGAAGCCTTGTCTCGGATAGCCTTTTGGGGGGGAAAAGCGAGTACCTGTGGCATAAGGTATGCAATAAATAGCGTGCCATCTGTTTGGATTTGAGGACTTGAGATTCTTCCAAGGAACTCACCAGAGACTTAATTAAAGTTGGAATATTAGTGAGTGGGAGACTGATGTTCCTCCAAAAAAAAAAAAATGACAGCTATAAGAAATCTTACCATTAGTTTGATAACAGAGCTTAATTTTTCTGTAGGAAGAAAGACACCGATGCGCTTTTATCACTTTCATTAAAGCGTTAATCCTTAGAGATTATCATAAGATATAATTTCTTTTACCAGAGGTGTTTTGGTAGATGTTCAATTTGTGAAAGTTCTGCAAGCTTTGTTTTTGTGTGTTTTTTTTTTTTTTTTTTTACATGAGAGCTTTCATTTATCCTGGCGGGGTCTGCCATCTCCAGCTAATGTGCACATCTAATGGAAACACGGGAGATGATGTATGTTCACGGGGAAAATATCATGTCAGATGTTTAAGAGACGTGCTGGTAGTTAAATGGATAATTAGACAGTTAATGACGAGATAACAAGCCACCGTTTTTCGGGAAAGATGATGCGCCACGAGCTCATTGTCGCCCTTTTACCAAAACCAACCTTATTATCGAGAACAAACCTGGAGCACGTGGAAGAAGTCGTGTTTCTTAAAACTTGTACATTCAACATTTAAAACCCCTTGGGTGACTGAAACAAAGACTTTATTACTGAAGTTAGAGACGTGTTTGTGTGCACATTTGTGAGGTTTACATGAATTTGTTGATAATGTCCTGCAGCCATCAGTAGTGAAAAATATGAAAAGGCTTTAAGTAATTGGAAAAAAAGAAAATACATAACACATATTTAATGAGCACAACATTACATTCTTTCTCTGGTGTATTCCATTATAGAAATTTCCTCTTCAAATCACAAACACTCCAACGCAAACAGAATATTAATGTGTAGACACTGTATTGAAAAGGTTCTGACAAACTGCTGCGCCTGCAGGACACCAGCTGTCTGGGTGTGGGTGGACATCACGTGTCGGCATCAGCCTCATTATCATCAAGGTCCTCATCTCCCCCCTCTGGATATTTTCTTTTTCTTTTCTGTTTTTTTTCCAGCATGTATAGTAATGGCATATGAGGCGTCAGTTTAAATCCCGCATGGTCCAAAATAGCATCAATAACACAACATATGCTTCGGCTCAATGCACTATCGTCTGTTGTTCACACCCTCCTTTTATTATATGTCATCAATAACCCCACATAAATCTCACATGTGGGCAATTATTTTCTTGCAAGTGATGCACAGCTCTATTGCTTTAGCATTTCATGATCTTATTCATATTATGTTAAATATTTTGTTACGCCTGGATTTGAACAAAATAGACCAAGAACAACAAGTAGTTCTGCGAATTATAAATGAGCAAAATTGGACATTAGCAGAAGAAATTATCTAATTCTGTCGAATTCAAGCAAAAAACACAATTTGATTTAAAAATGCATTCTTTTTTTTTTTACTGGTAGTTAAACAGATGAGTTTCTTCCTCACATAATTAATTTCTAGCAGACTAAAGTGACTAAACACTCCGTTTTACGTCTGATTTTAAACATGAAAGCCAGTTAGCACCAGGGTTGCCTTAACAATCAAAACCTAAAATAATCCTCAGAAATATTCAGCTTGATATTCACTCAGAGAAACGACTGAAGGAAATAATCACACAGGAAACGGAGCTCTGCCCTTCAGATTATACCGCCACTTTCCAAACCGCAACATAAATCTACTTCTGCATTTAAGAAAGTCACGACGATAAGTCAAACTTGAGAACTTGGTCAAGGGGGTGACATATCACATCGCACGCACATAACAAAGGACTTCTGTTAAAGAGCGAATAGAGAAAAAAAGAGGGGAGGGACCGGTGGGACTGCTGAGGCTTGAATACTTCCAGAGCAGCGTGCCAGTCGTCTTTATGATGCCAGTCAGTGTGATGGTGAGCCTCAGGGATTACTGCAGACAGACAGCTCAGTAAGACAACTGATTAAATAGTAGTGAGAAGAGAGAAAATGTTTAATTCAGCCACATTTAGTATTCATGGGACGGGCGGCCATACAAGGGTTCACCTTGAGGGGTCATCAGGAGGGAAGGTCCGGAATCCCAAAGAGCTGCCAGGCCAAGTTTCCGCACGGCACTTGGAAACGCGACTGATTGTGTTTTTAATTGCTTTTGATTATCGAGTTTACTTTGGCTGCGACGCAACACGTGGCGAATTAACGGGACTGATACGCCGTTGCTGTCGCGCGGCTCTCGTGACATTGTGATAGATTTACCGGCAAAATCAATGCTGAACTTGGGGTGGTGGATATAAACGAATGCATCCCTCGTGCATTTGATCCGCCGCACCAATGCATCACCGCCAATTTTGATATGCTTGCGTGCATGTTTTATGACTTAATAGAGCATCTTAGAAAAAAAATAAAATAAAGTGAGGCCCTGCGTGCATGATTATATTCCAGTATAAAAATAATTAATTGCTTAATGTCAACACATTTGTTATATCACAGTCTAACTAATGCTCCAAAATAACTTGTGGAGGAGTAGAGTATATCTGTGCTACATCTAAGAAAGACACGGTATGATTAATGCTCATCCAGAAGGAGTCTCCACACTTTGAACGGTGGATTATTTCTCTTATTTGCAACGATTGCAAAGAACAATTAATATTGTTCATGTTAGGTACGGAACAATGTGGGATGAAGCCAGTGTGGCGTGCATCTTTTTTTTTCCAGGACTTTGAAGATTTCTGAGCCCAGGTTTGGAAATTCTTCATCATAACGCTCTCAAAACCTTCTGTTCGGTGTTTGCAGCTTCAAATAATTCAAAACAATACTTTTTATATTAGCTTGGCTCTGTGAAACAGTGCCAGCTATGGAGACGTGATGAAATCCCCCTGTTGAAATACCTCACTGTGACGTTCAAAAAACTAATTCAATTATATGCATCACCAGTTCAATAGACCTACAGAATTGGGTTATTGTCTGAAATGATGAAAAAAAGAGAAAAATACCAGTAAATCATGGGTGAATGAAGTTTAATGTAAAAATGATTTTCACAAAGGGTTGCCAAAATGGGCTTCAAGAACAAGGGCTGTGATTTCTGCAGTCATCTGCCAAGATACTGTACAGGAATTAACTAAAGATCCTATTTAGGCTACTGTGCATCTGCAGAGGTACTCTTATGGTGAGGAAATAATATAGCTGAAACACTTTACTTTAAATTGCTTTTCTAGGCAGTTTTTTCCTATCTATGTACAAGCATCCAATAAATGGTTTATAACATGCTATAGAGCTATAAGGACAGAAAATAACATGAGTGTTAATTAATGTATAGTACTTGTCAGCTATTCTAGTTTCCATTTGAAGACATATTTTATATGATTAAATCATTATCCTACTATATTGCCATTCTTTATCTGCCAATACAGCAGTCTCCACTTATGGATGGATTTAGGGTAAACTTTTTTTTTTTTTAATTTAACAATAATATATATTAATAATACATACAGAGTGCACCTATAGCTGATTTAGGGGAGTAATTATTACAAAAAAAAAAAAAGAAAAAAGGTTCAGCACTTTTGCATAATACTGTATAGGCCGGCTCATTAAAGCGAGGCTGCATGTTTGGTGTTTGATCAATAGCTCATTGCATCAAATATGGGTTCTGAATACATCTGTGGAAAGTCGATATGGGTGATGAACTTCATGATGAAAACCTGGAGATTCCAGAAATGTTGTCAGTGGGTAAAAGTCTCCCGCAGCAAAGTTGATTGATTCAGAGGCAGATGTGTTTTTCACCGTCAGCCTTATTCTATGATGCGGCTTCTTGATCTTAACCATTTAGGTGCAGTCACTTGTTGCACTTTCACTTTCACCGTAAAAATAAGAATATGTCACAGAGTAATCAAATGATATGAGGGAGGTAAGAGGAAGGAAATGAACACCGTGAGTGCCCCCATCCCTCGCTCCCTGCACCGCCTTGTCTCTGCAGTTTTGTGATTATAATGTTAGAGTCAAAGACATTCATCTATAAAACCACCAGTGGAGCTCGTATTTACACGGTGCAGTCTGAGAGTTGAAGAACGGTGACATTTTCCATTCTTTTGGTTCTGTACTCCAGAAACGAAAGGAGATAATGACTCGGGTTAGAGTGCCAACTCTCAGCCTGGAGAGCGTTAACATCTGTATTTGGTACACGGCGTAGATCGCTCAGGCTGAATAGTACAACCTAAACAACTGTCGCTTCCGTATGGCATGTGTGTAAAAGTGCATCTGCTTTCTAACCCTGAAAGTTCTTTCTTTTCATAAATATGTATTGACTTTTCATAAGATCTGTGGAGGTGATCTTCATCTCAAGAAAGGTAGCTCACTTTTGTTATAAAACACTGCAGGAGGGATCCAAACATCTGAACAGGTAAACTGAA
This sequence comes from Terapon puta, assembly GCA_028564955.1. Taxonomy (NCBI): domain Eukaryota; kingdom Metazoa; phylum Chordata; class Actinopteri; order Centrarchiformes; family Terapontidae; genus Terapon; species Terapon puta. The sequence continues at coordinate 5,603,180 of JAOXYL010000059.1, forward strand.
CAATGTCAGCCAACACCATGCGTTTCCTTCTCTGAACATAAAGTCCAAGACCCAAGAGAATTTGCAATTACAACCAAATACGCAGCTGATTTTAAAGTTTATTTTAATTGTCTTGCAACTTTTGTTCCCAAAAAATTCACCCATTATGCTCATCTTCTCCTACCTTGCCGTTTCTACAGAAATAGGTCATTAAAGATGGAGAATACAGAAGCTGCAGGTCAGTCACGATAACAAAGGAGATGATACAGCTGCTAAAGATGGTCTACACTTGACCTGTTATGTTGTTATTGACCTGTATTGACCCGTGGTGGTGTTAATGACTTTCACTACGGCTGCAGCTGCAGCACAGGTCAATAACACTGTTACACCGCCCACGATCAGTATTGTAGGTAATGAAGCTAAAACTACTGGAAACGCCACTGTTACCATTTGTCCATCCGGCAGGTGGACGTGAGCGATGAACCTGCGACGGAGGAGGCAGGTGGCCACGACTCCGGTTCGTAGTCATTTTCCACCCGGTCGCACCTCAAGGCGCGAACGCATCATGGAACGGCAGCCGTGTTCGGCGGTGTCAGGATCATACGCTGGAACATCACAAGTGCTCGCCCGTTTACGTACACAGGAAGTGAAGGAAGAGGGTGGGTAATGGCAAGGAGAGGAAACTGAAAGGTTTTGTCATGAGTTTAACATTTCTTGACACATTTCCTTTGGCTTTTTGTAACTCAATCTTTAAGACATGTAGTCCCCTGTAGTCTGCTGCAATACAGTCATGGCAACAAAGGAATAAGGGATTTGCCAGAGAGAATGAAGGAGAAAAATCAATGAAGCATCTTGAAAGTCATCTGTGCATGGAATGAAACACATTAAATGGGGGGAATAAAAACAACTGCCTTCATTGGAGGACCCTTTACAACTGAATCCTTACAGCGGTTTGCAATTCATCCTCCTCCGCTGGTCGTGGCTTTAGTAAAGATATTATTAAATAGCCAAAGCCATTAGATAAAATCTTTTCAGGTAATACTCAAATTTAGAAAAGAAACTTTCCTCACGATTCATGCGAGTCCACTCGATGTGATGCCCTGCTGATACAAACGCTACAGGAATGAGCCTCGAGATGCTCAAGGCAAAAATACAGATTGATTAAGAGGCCTCGCAGATTAGTAATGCATGTAAACAAATATTAACCGAATCAGAGGATTAGTTTGTGTGTCAAAGTGTTGCTTAATGAACCTTTAGTGCTCCGTTTGATGCATCTTTGTTTTGTATTTTCCACATGCAAAGAAAATCCTTAAATTATTGATAGGATGCTCTGTTTTTTCTTCACAAGAGCTGAGAGATACTTACTCTGGTGATGTGTTGATGACCTAGTTGGATCCTGACTATTTAGCGGGGCGAAGCCTGTTTAGTCGCGTACAGTGCCGTGGTGATGAAAGCATGAACTGACTGTAGACTTCACCGCAGAAATGCTAACTGAGAGACGGATATTAGACACAGAAACGCAGGACGACAGGACAGTTGACCATTCAAAGTGCAGTTGCGGATGCACCCATGAGTTGAGCTTTCCTCGATAAACACACACACACACACACACAAACACAAAAAAGACTCCTCTGATGAGTCTTGTGTGGAGGCAAGTCTCCGAGTTCAAAGCAAGAATCAGGAAGAGCAGAACAGAAGAGAACCAAGATCCCCCAGAGGCCGGGGGACTCGTGTCAGGACGAGCCTTCTCATGGCCGTCTGTGGATCTGGTATCTGTTCATCAGTGAGCAATTCTAGGATAAACGCTTAAAAAGGCTAAATTAAAAAAAGATGCACAAATGAGGCAAAGCGTGTATCCAGAGCCACAGAAATAACCCCCTGGCTGATACATCATAAAATGATTTTAATGTTTTAATCTGCATGGTTTATTCATTACAGTTGCACTTTAAATGATTCCAATATTCATATTTGATTCAGATAACATCTGAAAGCGTTTTTTGACAAAATCTCTGCAGTATTACTGCTTATTTTTTCTTTTCTTTTTCCCCTTTTAGTTCCAGATTATTTATCGTGTCAGATTTGAAGACGTTCACCGGGAAAGTCTAACTTTGATTATATAATGCTGCCATCTGCTGGGCAACGTAGACCAAGCAGGTCAATTTAATCTAATAATCTGAACCACGATTTTGACAGCAATGGTATGAAATGAGAATGGACTTTAAAAGAAAGTATATGATTATTTAGTGTTTGCATTCTGCTGATAAAATCGCCTCTGAAACATCCATTAATACCATATATTTGAAA
>JAOXYL010000059.1:5645626-5660738 GCA_028564955.1 Terapon puta
TGACGAGATCCACTGTAAAACTGATCTAATGCAAATCTGTAACTATCACAAGTTAGATCAATCATCTGGAAATGATTTCAATGTTATGATAAGCGATGTAGTAAATAAGTAGAAATCAATCCCGTGTGGCTCTTGTGACGTGACGCTGTGGGCTGGAAACAATCCCGCCTGAACACGAGCTCTTTAGCGGTGCTGAGTGTGACTCCGAAAAAAAATGGGTCATGGGATCATGGCTCGGTGCGTCTTTATATTCTGCACTCCTGCATATCATCGGGTCGGCCGCTGTCAATACCGAATATCTCGCACTTTGTGTTTGCAGGTGACGCGTGGATCAATGCACCCACTCGATAGGCCATTAGCAAGCAAACGAACAAATGGACAAGAAAATCAGAGCTCCCTGGGATCATTTGCACTTCAGTAATTACAAGTTTGAGCTAAGAGGTGCAGGTAAAACTATCAAGGTAGTCCCGAAATCTCTTGACAAGCTCGTCTATGGAGGCACTTAATTGTGCATTGTAAACACCCAAGGATGCAATCATCCACATTCAGTGCACACAAATAAAATATAGTATACAACCTATGAATACCTGTGTATTCAAGCCCAGCTTTCTTTTGCAAATGAAGGCTTTTTTCTGCTGTTATTGGAAAGCTGCAGATTTCGCTATTTTCTATCAGGGCTTTGTGATTAATGCAGTTTATAAAGAAACGAGAAATGAAATCCAAACTATAGTTGCCATTAATTACTTTCCAGTATAATTTTCAGGATCGCTGAGCTTCCATCTCATCTTTAATAGGCCAGACAATGCTGTGGGGTGATGCATGCTAGGAGGTCACAAAAACAAAAGATTCTGCTTTTGCTGCGGGCGAATGCTGATAAACCCCGAGGCTATCCTTTTTATAGACTTGTGTTCCTCTCCTCGGTGCAGAGAGCAAGAAAAATAACAGGGTTCAGGTTCAGGCAGCCGGGTGGACCTTTTTTTTTTTTTTTTTTAAATCCGCGAACCCCAAAGTCGGTGAACGTTAAGCGATCTGATCTTGAGATGCCGATGCCGATCTGTGATTTTCGTGACCCTGCGCAATTATCACATGAAGGGGAGTCTTTTGAGGCAGAGGAACACAATGACGTAGTGTTTTGCTTTTGCTCCTCTCCCCATCCTGGGCCAGTTCCCAGCGAGACCCCCCCCACACACACACACACCCCTCCCCACCTCAACAACACCACCAGCACCACTCCAACCTGGGCCCGTGCCAGACTGTGAATGAATGAAGGGGTCCTAACCAGTCTACTATCTTCGTTTGATGTGGCGCACTGAGGTCCCTCTGTTTTATAGCATAGCTGCAAAGCGACCCGTCACAAAAACATCGAGCACGAAAGAATAAAAATCAGGATTATAATCTGCGTTAAAAAAAAACGCTGGATGACCGACTGCTAAACAGGGAGCGTGTTTACGTCAAATGACATATCTCTGGACACCAGAGTTCAGCTACGCTTTTCCAGTTTCACATATGGGTCAAGCCGCAAATAAACCAATCAGATGCCACCGATAAATAAAGCATGCGAGCGAGAGGAAAGAGGCGTTTAGCAAACAGCAAAACAGAGAGGAGGCCAGGCCACGAGCTGCTGCCTCTGTGGCCTCCCCAATGATGAGATTTGGTCGCTGCCTAAGTACCATATTTGGGGAAGAGACTTTCTGCATAAAGAAGATTAGTGTTAGTTGTTTAAGGGCTTGGGGGAGGAGATTTACCATTATTACCAACCCCAGTGAAAAGAGTGAAAGCCAGTCGCAATCTGATGCCAACACTTGCCAAGACAGAGAAATGTTAATTGAACCGAGCCACACACCATATGGGAGAGATTATGATGTGTGCGGGTCATGGGGAGAATGACAAAGATTAGGTGGCCTCGGAGAGTGATAGATGATTTAGAGGGATTAACAGTACAGAGCGCAGATCGGGACCGTTAGAAGGGGGAGGTGGCTGTGGCCTATTAGCCTTTAAAGTTATGCAACGCCACAAGTCTGGTTGCCGAAGTCTTCAGAAGTGGGGTGGGGGGGGGGACTGTAGAAAAAACACAGAGTCGCTCTGGGCACCGAGCGGAGCGGAGAGTCCTGAGGCCTAAATTAGAAAAGTCATTTTTGTGATGCAATCTCCCAACCCATGAGAGGAATCGTGGATATCCAGCGGGAGAGGAGCAGACAGCATTAATTTGCTAGCAAAACACCATCCCATTGTTACAAAGTTACATCAGAAATCAAAGGGGGAGAGAGTCGGAGCGAGATCTCTGTTTGTCTAATTACAAGTGCAGGAGAGAAGTTGAAAGCGGGGCTCTTGTCAACTCTCAGAGGCTCACAGGGGCAACTTTCGACTCAGATCGAAGTTCACAGACGTCCCCGGCCGCGAGCACACATCTGCACCGAGGCGAAAACAACTTTGGAGATGTTGAGGTGGAGGAGAGCGACGGCTCTCCGTCCGTCTCGCATCCACTCAGCACATGCCACCAGATGCAGCAGGAGGCCGACTTAATCACCCGTCTGACGCTGACCTGCACCGTCAACATGGAGGGACACACACACACACACAGAGACTCTGGCATTAGCCAAGCAAAGTGGATTAACATCATTTCTTTTTTTCATGAAAACCAATAGAGTTGTTTCACATGGACAACCCAGCCATCACTCTGTCCTCAGTGCCTCCCTTATGAAAAAAAGACCAAAAAAAATCCAATAAAGAAACTTGCAAGGATGCTGCACAAACATGACAACAGCAGGGAGAGTCTCTGCAGGATAAGAAATACTTTTCTAGTGACACTCAATATAAAATCACTATTGGAGGCACAGAGATTACAGCTCATATTCATGACATCTTTGCATGATGTGGTAACAGTAAGAGGAGCAACACGTGACCAAAATATCATAACAAAAAAAGAAGCAACACAAACTGTGACTCCCTAATTATAAAGGGTGACTAACTGTGAATTTCTCTAATATAAAGTGAATAAAATATCTATCTGTCTTATAAGTTTTGGTTGAAGTCCTGCACCCACAAACTTGCCTCCATCATCTGAGCTGCACATTTGCATGTACTTGCATCACACCACACATGTACAAACTCCACTTTCATTATCCAGGCTCCCTTAAACGTAATGCTTATTTGGTGATATCTCAAAAGAAGCAAGGACGCGTGGTTCACACATGCTGCGAGACTTTAAATGAAGTCTTATTCATTCAAATGCAATGAAGTGTCATTTCTTTTTCTTCTTTTTTTACATTTCGGATGCACATAAAGAAACATGGAGCAGATTATTCATCTCAAATGCAAAAACGACCTTCCACCCAGATCTTGTAGTGGTGTGATGGAGCATTTAAAAAGCTGACTTGCGCGCACTGACAGAAATGGCACAGACAGCCTCACTCACCAATCCTCAGCACTTGCTGCGAAGTGAGCCAAAACTCTGCCATAAAGTGCAGCAGCGGGAATAACAGCCCCTTCCTTTTCGCCATGGTCCTCCCTCCAGAGTCGATTTTAACATTGATGGTCAGTTTTTCTGCCCTCGGTGATTCATGCTGGGAACTTGCCGGTCCTTGTATCCGCAGCGACAACAAACTGGCGCCCGAGCCACATCCATCCCTCACACACCGCGGTGAGAAGAGAGAAAAAGGGGGGAAAGGAAGAAAAAAAAGAGAGAGAGAGAGGGAGAGAGACACCAAACAACAAAAGAAAACACACACTCCTCCACTTGCAGCTGATCAAAAGCACTCCAGTCTTCCCATTCTGAAATCCTCAGTGTGCCAGAGAGGTTTTGCTCCCCATGTTCACTGTCCAGACATCAGCCTCTTATCATGTGTGTGTGTGTGTGTGTGTGCGCGTGTGTGTTTTTATTTTTTTTTTCATCTGGTGCACACTTGAATTGTAGGCTGCAACTGAGGAGGAGGAGGAGGAGGAGGACCGTGCGCTGTGCTCCCGCTGTCAAGTGCGCACGAATGGAAAAATGGCAAATTTCGTGGTGCGACTTTCCAAAATAAAAGGCGGCCGGCGGAGAAGACACGAGATTCAAGGATTTATTGTCACGTGCGCAACAGTTACACCAAAGCAATGCAATATTTAAGCCAAAGACTCCCATAAATAATTCTCAGAAATATTTAAAAGAAAAATACACAAAAACAAAATAGAAAGAAAAAAATAGATATAAAACTCAAAATAAGTAATACCAAAGAATACAATAAAATGTGGAGTTATAATAGTATAACATGATGTCACTGAAATCAAATAGAGAGAGAGAGAGAGAAAAACAACAGTATACAAGTATGTTGTTTGCAAAAAAAATGCAACATATTTAAAGCACAATTGTCTTCTTATGTATTATAAATTATAAATAAAATGTATAAATAATGAAGAAATTGTACCAAGCAAAATACAGGTATTCTGTTTGTAAAAAAGGAAAAAGAAAAAAGAAAGAAAAGTAGAATATGCTTCTCTTATACTCACGATGCAGTCATGCACATATCACATTTAAATGTCTCTCCCCTCCCCATCTTCCTCCCCAGTGCTTTTATTGTGAAATCAACCAACCCTCGCTTCCGCCCTCTCCCTCTCCCGCGTGTCCTTCGCGCGACTTGACGCACATGAGCGTCCCTCCCGTGCAGGCGCTCAATTGAGGACACGGCCAAGCCCCTAATCCGCAAACATGGATACGTCCTGAAGATTAACGTCAAATCTGGCAACATTCGACCTCGACAACGTCTTTGCTTTGGTACACCGAGGAATGATTAAATCTTTTGCTCCGGCCCCTGATGGAAACGCAAAATCTAATCCTCAAACTGCTCTGTGACGCTCCCTTGAAGATTAAACTACCTCAAACTGTTCATCTGACACGGTCTCACAGTGAAATCAGACGTTTCCACATATCTCCACTTTGTATTTTATTTTTTAATTATTATAATTATTATCATCATTATTATTTTTCCCTTGAAGTGCTTTAAAAAGTTTTCTCGGTTGCTCTGATCAGAGACTGGTGCTCACTTCACATCCAGAGAAGAAGCAGCAGAAGCATCGGGGGGTGTTTGATGGATTAATTTGGGATTATTTTAATCTCACTACTGTTTAATTCTCCAGAAATGAGCAAAATTAGACACCGATAGTTGTGAATCGTTTCTAGATTTGCACACAGACAGGAAGTGGAGGAAATGGCATTTTTTTATTGGCGATTTCGAGTCTTTACTGCAGGCGAGATGGTAAAAAGAGTAAACCCTACATTAAGTGCATCTTCCATTGACGTCAGCAACTCAAATATAGAAAATTTTTCATTTTATTTAAAAAATAAGCTTCTAATATTGATGAAAAAACAGATGGAGAATATATGAATGCAGTATAATTATTTCACTCCACCATATTCATATTAATGTCATATTTTTCCTGCAGCTTCAAGCAGGTTTTCTTTTTTTTTTCTTCTATTAATTCCCTTTAATATGAAGTTGTTCCAATTAAAGCTGCAGCTAATGAAGTGCAGTGGAAGGAGGTCATCGCTCCTCTGACACCTGCAGGCGCTCCTCCTGTTCTCTGGCGCCATCTAGTGATGAATAGTGTTATTGTGCTTCAGGTGGTAGCATGGTCTGTAATCACTGTGCATTGGAAGTTATTGAGGCAAAGCAAATTCATACATACTTTTTTTTTTTTTTACACATCAATAATGTGCTTTAAAACATGCAACTTCCACAACATTTAATCTTTTTTCTGCATGTTTGATATATTCGAAAATTCATGAAAATGTATGTGTTGTGACTCATTTATCTTCTTTTTTTCACAGATAATCTATCCCATCAGCAAACGTGGGCGATATGCAGGGAAACAGGCCAAACAGGCTGCCAGTCCATCAAAGCGCTAATTAGGAAACAACTACCCCCGCCCAAAGGGAATCATAAATATTCCACACCAGAGCCAAAGTTGCTGAGTGAGCTGCTGTTTCCCACAAACAGCACGCACTAATTACGAATCATTTGTCGCCCTGTTTCCTTTTAATGATTGCTGTTAATACAGACTGTACCTACAGGTGAGTTATTTGATTTTATGCACGGCTCCTGTTCGAGTGGTTAGAAAGACATCTGTTGGTAAAAGATGTTAAAAAAACAAAAACAAACACATGGAAACTCGTAAAATGATCACCACAACAAATTAAAGAGTATAATGAACAGATGGTTACAAAGAGTCAAAGCATATGGTGATGATGTTCCAAACAGATGATTTCTCATAAGTCTGTCTATTTTGGGAAAATAAGCCCATACCAGCACTTCATGAAAAAAAAGAAAAAAACAGCATATGATACCTTTATTTACACTAACAACAACAGCCGTGTCCATTGTAATTAAATAACCCACACATTTTTTTATGCACAGTACAAATTGTGAAAAGGGTTTAATGGTAGAAAAAGTTAAAAATGTTGTTTAGCCTGGACATTATGACAGCCCAAATATAAATAGATATATAAAGTGGCAACACCTACAAAACCTCACTTGTTTTCCTTATATGTATACGCCGGCACTGCTTCCACTGTGGGTGTCCGGTTGAATCCTTGAAGCTGTATATCCGATGAAAACAGGGGTGTGCGGGACCGGATAAAAACTGGACTGGTAGGACGCAGTGGGGTTGTAAGTCAGCGAATGTGGCGTGGCGCTTTGGCTCATGTACAAGGAGTTTCCCGGCGTGTACATGGTCCCAACGTGGTTCGAGCTACGCATGGAGGAGTGGTGCGCCGCGCTGCCTTGATACAACAGCGAGGCACTTCCGGGCAGACCTGGGTTGTAGACGACGGGAGGGTTGATCAGGGTCCCGTCCGCGGTCACCACTTGAGGGATGTGCTGCAGCGGCGTCGCTAGGTGCGGCCCTCCGTTGGCGTCGGCTTGCAGAGAGGGCTGGTAGGCGTTGGAGTGGAGGCTGGAGACGGTCGAGATGGGCTGATACCTCATGAGGGTCGGCTTGTCCGGTGTCGCCTTGTAGCCGAGCAGCTTGGGCGGGTGGTACACGTCGAACGAGCCTTTGTCTGAGGGCAAACGGCGGCAGACAAACAGCACGGCTGAGGCGAAAAGGAAGGCCCCGGTCACCCAGCCGATGTAGAGGGCCTCCCCCAGCTCCCTCCTCTGGGCGTCAATAAGCAAAGGATTGTAAAAGTCCCGAATGATGACGTGGCCCGTCCACGAAACGGGGATAAAGACGCAGATGCTGGCCGAGAACTGCATACCACCCGCGACCCAAAGGATAACGCCCTTGGCCCAGTCGTTGCCCCGCAAGCAGGAAGTGCACCGCATTCCCGCCAGAGCCACCAGGAGCCCCACCCCGGACAGAGCCAGGGAGCAGCACATCAGACCCCTGGCCGCCTGCAAATCCGGGGGCAGGAAGAGCAGCGAGTCGTACACCTTGCACTGCATCCGGATGTTGGCCTGCCTGAAGCAGTTCATCCACAGGCCCTCCCAGCGGGTCTCCATCACGATTATGTTCTCCCCGATGAAAGCAGTCACCTTCCACATGGGCAGCCCCGTGGTGGCCGCCGCCCCGATCAGCCCAACCAGGCCGATACACACGGCGGCTATTTCGGAGACACCTTGCACCATCGTGAGCACCAGTCGGAGACGTGTCCAGGGCAGCGAGGATCTTCTCATCTGGACTAGTTTGTGTGCTGTGAGAGGTGGTTTGTTATGGGAAAGATGCCTCGCGGTCACCTGGTTGGCTGAGAGCGATGGGGGTGAAGAGGATCTCTGCTTATTTTGTGTTTACGGTTCCTCTGGCCATAGTGGTATCTGCGCCATCAGCTCCTCCAGCGGCCGATACACCAACACCAAAAACAGCTCACAACTTCAGAAGGTTTTTTTATTCTCAATAATTATGTGATAAAATTCAGAGGCAAACAAACATACAGTGTAATGTTAAAATCATGCAGTACTTCTATTGTCCACGAGGGGGCAGAGATGGCTGAATAGAATATTAGTTCACATCATACAATCCAAATACAGTCATTGCTCAATGAGTACAAGAATATCTTTGTAAAAAAGTTTAAGCATGATTTTATAACTCTAGACATACAAACAATTTTTGTGTAACCTCAAGCTACAACAGAGAAATGACATCGGAAAATGTTTTTGCCAGGACGTAGCAATGAAATGATTTTAATTTTACTCCTTGACACCCTCATACTATGCTTGAAAGTTGCTGTATAATAATCACATCCAATCCAGTGTACTGGGACTTGAAATTCAACAGCTGTCATTGTCATTTAATTCTAAACTCGACTTGACCAAACAGAGGGACAAATGCTCCGTCATTGTCCAAACATATGAGGGTGAGATCACCCCGGAAATGATCACATGACCGTGCTTCTTCACAAACACTAGGCTGTTACATTTCCTCTCCAGTCCACGCCTTTGACAAGCAGTCTTAAACCTGCATCTCATGTTTACTGAGGCATCTGCTCAGTTCCACTCCTTCGTAAGAGCCCTGGGGCACCAAAACTCCAACAAGACTCTTTTGACTAAACAGAAACACCCAATGTTTTGACACAATTGTGTATGTAATTCTCACGGAGCCAGTCACCAATATATATCATATATATCTGTTCTAAGGTAGTAATATAAGTGATAAGTCTGCCTGAGTTTTGCCTTCGTGGATCCTGTCTAATACTGGTTTAAGCTAGTTGAGACAGATAGAAAAAAGAAACTGAGAAGAATATGAGGACTGTTTGACCGTGACTGGTGCCTGCGAGAGGTTAGGAGACGTGTGAGTCTCAGGAAACAGTGTGTGTTTTGTTGATGCAAAAGAGGATGCAGATTCAAATACACACTTCAAACATAACTAACGTTGAAGGCTGAAGAGAAAATGAGCAGAAGTGTCTTTAACTGCATAACTCAGTCACATGTGCCAAGGATAATAGATTTTCAACAGTAAGAAGAAATACACGCATATCATATGACTTATAGGTTAAATGTAAATGGTTTGTTACATTCAGCATTCACATACAAAATTGATAAACTAATATACAAATAATAAGAATGTCAGTATAAAATTTGATTATAGAATACACAGAAAAGTCATGGAAACCAGGTATTGGCTTACACAGTCAAGGTTATAGTTATAATATAGGTTGCTGTCAAGATTCATTATTCCTTCACAGTGTGTTTTTATCTTGCATAGTTTTGTTGTGTTTTTAACCTGAAATCTTTACGTGTGAAATGAATCTTAGACTGCACTACCGAGCAAACCAGTATTAAAAATAAATCCCCTTGTACACAGTAACCATAACTGTCACCATCGTTACCTCAGTCCCTTTAAGTGTTCAGAGGTAAGCCACCCCGCTGCGGACAGAGGGGTATCTGGAGTGGTAGCTGTAGTTGGTTGACGGGTGTCGGGACAGCACGGGCTGAGGCTGCGGCTGCGGTTGGGGAAGCAGGACCAGCTGCTGAGGCTGTAGAGGCTGTGGAGGGTAGGCGATGTAGTCGGAGGCCCTTGAGTACACGTACCTCTCTGAACTTTTGCCTTCGGACTGCAGGTTGCAACAGAAAAACATGCATCCCCCGGCGAACAAGAAGGCGGAGGCCACCCAGCCGATGTAGAGGGCCTCGCCGAGCTCCCTGCGCTGGGCGTCGATCAGCAGGGGGTTGTAGAAGTCCCTGATGATGACGTGGCCCGTCCAGGACACGGGGATGAGGACGCAGATGCAGGCCATGATAATCATGCACCCGGCGATGACGAGGACCAGTCGCTTGGCCCGGTCGTTGTTCTGGATGCACGCCGTGCACTGCATCCCCACCAGGCTGATCAGCAGACCGAGGCCTCCCAGAGCCAGAGCGCAGCACATGAGCCCCCGTGCAGCCTGCAGGTCAGGCGGCAGAGCCAGGAGGGAGTCGTACACCTTACACTGCATCCTGATGTCGGCCTGCCGGAAGCAGTTCATCCACAGACCCTCGTATCGGGTCTCAAACACAATGATGTTCTCCCCGATGAAGGCTGTGACTCGCCACATCGGCATCCCAGTGCTCGCCGCCGTCCCAATCAGGCCAATGAGGGTCAGCAACAGACCCACTATCTCCAGTGCCGAGTTGGCCATCGTTCCCTCCTCTTATTCCTTCAAGCTCTCAGTACAGTACAGTAAAGTGCGGACGCAGTGTGGCTATAGTAGGAAGCGGTATATTTCCTCTGTGGAGGTGCTTTGCATCCCAGAAGAGGAGGAGGAGCAGGCCGATGTTCACCTGTTACTGCCTTCTCTCTGTGGACAGGACGCCAGAATGGGAGGGGTGGGAATTGCGACCTGTTGCTAGGAAATAGAATCCCCCGGGCATGTTTTTCTTTGTACACCTACCTCAGGAGCAGCAGTAAGCCGCCACTTTGTTTATTCAGAAGTCTCGATTTACATTCTCAGATCACTCTTGACAAGGAAGCGTTTTTTTTTTTTTAATGGAGAACCATTTTTGGGGAAATCTTTAAACTTCAGCGCCTTGTAACAAGCCACGTGCACATAAAAAAAAGACCCTGTATTAATGTATTACCAGTCACAGATAATCCATGGGCTCCGAATTGTGTCATTGTCCTGTTTAAAGTCAAATTCATCATTGATCACTGTGAATTTCTATATGTTACATGAAAAAATTAGAACTTTAATGGAAGTGTACCCACAAAATCTTAGCAAAAAGAGCATTTAGAAAGACTTATGCACACTGCAAACAATGGCGTGTGTGGTATGTGTGTGTGTGTGTATGGGATGGGAGTTGTGTAGCCATGTGTCACTGTCAGTATTGGATTTCTTGTCTGGCTCTCTTGTGTCTGTCGGCGCTCAGGGAGAACCTGGCAGTGGCAGCTCTGGCTGGGTTGAAATGAAATCTCTTGGCAGCTGTGCATTGTGGGTGGGCCCGCGTGAACAGTCCGATCCAGTTTTACCAGTTTAGGCGCATTTCCACCGACAACACTGGTGGAGGCAACAAAGCAACTTTCCATTTGCACGACGCTTAGCGAAACAGAGGCCGCTTCAGCAGGAACTTTTCGCTCCCAGGCGAACTCGAGAGCTTTTGGCAGGAAGTGAGAAACTGACAGTCACATAAGCAACAGTCAGTTTTGTCTCTTTAGGCAACAAAAAATAATAGCAAAATTGTAATTTTTCTCAACTTTATCCCTTTATTGGAAACCACACCTGACCTTACATTTAGGCCACCTTTGTAAAAAGTATGTACACTCAAAACAAAAACACTCAACAGTGAACAAAGGTCATTCGGGAGGTATATAATCTGAAAAAGGCCTAGTGCATAAAAAAAGTTCTCAAAGAGCGAGTCAGGAGAGGCTGTGAGTGTGTGATATCAACAGTTACCGATTGCGCTATTACAGATCAACAGTACTCTGCCTGAATTATGTCATTTAGAGTAAATCAAGCACATGGAAACAAATGTTAAACAAGCATACGGTCATTCAACAGTTCATCATGATCAAGACAAAATCACAGTGTATTTTAATCTCTGCGATACACTCCGCCCTCCTCGAGAAAGTAGTGAAAGATTCGGCCATTTCCACCGACTTTGGCCTTTGGTCATAATAGTCAATTGATTATCCTCCTCAAGTGAAAAAAAAGAGTCTTAAATTGTCTCTGGGTTTGACGTGCCTTACTAGTACTGGCTTGGTGTGTATGCCACAGACCCCGGTGGGGGTACAGAGTAGGCAGGTTGGTAGGAGTACGCCGGCTGGTAGGTGTACGGCTGGTAAGTGTATGCAGGCGGGTAGACGCTTCCATTTGGGTTGTATACAATCCTCTCGTCTGGCTCCTGAGTGCGGGGAGCGTGACGGCACAGCAGGATCACTCCGGCGGTGAAGAGCAAAGCCGAGGTGACCCAGCCGATGTAGAGGGCCTCGCCGAGCTCCCTGCGCTGGGCGTCGATCAGCAGGGGGTTGTAGAAGTCCCTGATGATGACGTGACCCGTCCAGGACACGGGGATGAGGGTGGTGATGCAGCCCATGAGGAACAGGCAGCCCCCGGCCACGAGAACGACGTGCTTGGTGCGAGCCCGGTGGTCCACCACTTTGGTGCACTTCATCCCCACCGCCGCGACGATGAGGGCGAAGGTGGTCAGGGCCACCGAGCTGCACATCAGACCCCTGGCGGCCTGGAGGTCCGGAGGCAGGAACAGCAGCGAGTCGTACACCTTACACTGCATCCTGATGTTGGCTTGTCTATAGCAGTTCATCCACAGGCCCTCCCAGCGGGTCTCCATGACGATGATGTTCTCCTCGATGAAGGCTGTTACTTTCCACATCGGCAGGCCCGTCACGGCCGCCACTCCGATTAGTCCAATGAAACCGATGACGAGGGCCACCACCTCGCAGCAGATAGCTTCCCGGCGGTCCTTCTTCTCGATTCTCTTTTTCTCCTCGTACACAGAGTCTTGATAATCTGTGTAGGCCTGGGCCTGCTTCTCGTCGTAGTAGGAGCCCGCGTAGGACTGGGGTGGCTTTGTGTAGCCGCTGTAAGCAGTGTAAGAGGCCATTTCGGCTGCTACACAGAGAGCCAAAGACAGAAACTTTGGCTGCACTCTCACAGCCCAGGAAGCAAATCTGAAGAGAAAAGCAGGACGGGGAACTTATACACCCACAAAAACATGCCAACGATGCAATGCAGCCTTACTGGTCGAGCTGCTTCGCATCCAGATAGATGGGAAGACACAGCAGGGTGCTGCTTTTTTTCAAATGCAAATGTCGCCAGTGACAAGATACCATTTGTTTTTACTGATTGAAACCACTTCATCAAAAACAAAATGAAATCATCCTATAGTATACAGTTGATTAAATCATGATTAGCTAAAGAGGACATTTCACCACTTTTTCAATACAACACAGACCAGTTTTTGTTGTTGTTGTTGTTGTTGTTGTTGTTGTTGTACTAAAGAACGTAATATAGATAGTAGCAGTAGTAATAATAGTATATACTCTGACTATATATTTATTGAAATAGTACTAATAACATTAAAAAAAACACCTAAACACCTAAAATCCAATTGGCATTTCTGTTTGGAACTTGGAAGAAAACTAACCCAATTGAATGTGTGACATCTCTTCTTTTTAAGAAAAATTGGGATAAAGTTAAAACAATTCGTTTTAGATATGCAGTATTACATGAGACTACAAAACTTCTTTTTCTTTTGTCTGTAGATTTATGTGGGTGGTGGCTGTATTGACGTCTGTAGTTTTACTAATCTGTTGTCTCTGTCAAACTGAAAGCTGATAGGACGCTCACAGATGTCTCCTCCTCTCAGCGTAACCTGAGCTGATAAAAAGGTGTTGAGCACAGAAACTAGAGAAGGGTCAGTTTCGTTGTAACACCATTTAGTACATTTGCCAGCAGTTCTCCCCTTCCTGCCCTGTTAAACATAAAAATGGTACATTTTGTAGATCATATGTGTATGTTTGGATTCGTTTTTACTGTTTTGCTGCATTTAGTTTAAGGTTCATCTGGGGTTGGGCAAAAAAAAAAAAAATCATGTTTTGTGCGAATGCGAATGTACAAATTATTGATAATGATGAAATGAAAAGAAAAAAATCAATAACACAAGAAAGCCTTTATTGCTTTATTGATTATGATGATGATGGTGGTGCATGAGACTTTGCTTAAGCCAAAGGATTATGAACAGTTTAGCAGTTAAAGGTGATACAATAACACAGCATGTTGGCACAGAATTAAAAAAAAAACAATTGCATTGTTTGATTATGTTATGTTAACAGCGGATGATCTCCCAGAGACAAATCATTTTAAAAGACAAAGAAATATCACTCAAATATTTTGTTACCCTGTGACGGACCTGGCAGACAATACAAAAAATGGCAATAAAAAACACATAGTGCAACAAAAAACCAATGAACATTAGTCACTTAAATCATCACAGTGTTGAAATCTTACAACATTTATACATTTGCACATTCTTGTAATCTTCTCCAGGCAGTATTTTTCAAATGTTAGAGACATAAAATGGAAAGTGCACATTCAAGCGGGACAGAGCAGTCCTTTACACATATTGGTGATGCTTATGAGAGCCGGACGGCGTCCTCTGCAGGCGCACGCTGTCCTCTTTGTGTGAAGCCTTCGTCACCATGTGATAGGCATCGGCGTAGAGCCCTTCGTCCCTCGAACTGCGTTTGCTGTAGCTGAGCAGCAGGATGATGCCGGTGATCAGCAGAACGCCAGACGTGGCCCAGCTGATGAAGATCGCCGAGCCCAGTTCGTGTTTCTCGGCGTCCAGCAGCAGCGGGTTGTAGAAGTTCCTGATGATCGTATGGCCCACCCAGCAGGGGGGGATGAGCGTGGTCAAGCACGAAAGCAGGTACAAGCCGCCAGCTAAAGCCAGGGTGATGTTCTTGCTCCTCATGTCGTCCTTCAGACAGTTGCTCTTCTGGATCCCGCACACTGTGACCATCAGGGAGATGACAACCAGGACTATGGAGACGCACATGAGGCCCCGGCTCGCCTGCAGCTCCGATGGGAGGATTAGCATCGACTCATACGGCTTGCACTGCATCCTGATGTTGGCTTGTCGGAAGCAGGCCATCCACAGGCCCTGCCAGAGGTCCTCCATGACCACGAGATTGGCACCGATGAAGGCGGACACCTTCCACGTGGGCAGGGCGGTGGCAGTTATGGCCCCAAAAAGACCGACGCACCCCAGGATCAGGGCCAAGACTTCTAACTTTGCTCCCATGGCTCAGAGGAAAGTGCCGTCTCGTCTCTCGTCTAGCGTCTGTCGGAGAGGACTGCTCGTCCGATCTGTTTTAAATCAGTGATATTATCACCTTGACTGAAATGTCATCCTACTGGTTTAAGTGACTTGACCTTGATTCATGCCAGTGCCACTGTGCCAGCTGAAACTAAAACATAAAAAATGCATTAACTTTTGTTTCCATACAGGTGTTGAAACAGTTGTTATCTTTGCATGTAACGCATGACGAGCGTCGGTGAAAGGAGCGTGACAATGAGCACTTTCCAAGTTATTTTTTAATGACCCTCAATTTTATAGGACAAGTAATCCAGGTCTTACATCAGGCATAAAGAGCACAGGAAAGAAATAAGACTTCTGAATAATTCTTCACTGCATAACACACACAT
>JAOXYL010000059.1:5660838-5675383 GCA_028564955.1 Terapon puta
ATAAGCTCTGGTCCAAACACGTCTTGAATCAGAATCATCAGAATCGTAAGACTTTATTTATCCCTGGGGCAAATTTGAAAAAAAAAGAGAGAGAAAAACAACAGTTTCTTTCGTTCGTGCTATGCGTAGCAACAATGCAACTGTCAGTGTGTTGTCTGAAGTCAACATTAATTTAAAATGTAGACTGTGATAGATCTTAAAACTTCTCCACGGTGTGTGTGAGGCTCATCAGCTCTCCTCAGTAAGGATGGAGAATAAACATGTTTTCCTCAGTTAAGTAAAAAAATAAAAACAAACTTCAGCCACAGTTATTAGACAGATTACTAGAAAGTAGGCCAACTGACTTCTTTTTTCTCTTCTCTCTTAACTTTGAGGGCATTAGTGTACTGACGCTTATTACGCCAGCATGAAAATGACCATTTTACCTTGCTTTGACTAAGACAACAGGTTCTTTATACGTGACTTGGTTTGTGTTCGATTGGCAGATAAGGAGGAAATGTTCCAGGGGATTTTGATTGTTTTGACAAGAGCCACTCCTTTAATCAAACCTCAGCTGGTCTAGGTAAGGCAACACCTCTGCTGGTCACCCTGTTTCTGAGAAGCAGGAGAGGCCGAACAGGAAAGAGAGATAAAGGGAGATGTGGCGGGAGAGGTCGGAACAGATACCGTGAAGCCTGTTGAACGGGTTTGCTGAGTGAAACTGTGGTCACGTGCTCGGCTGCTTTGAATGTAAACAGATGCTTGCATGCTGAGAGACCAGTAGCCGTTGACTCATCACGCTCGAGCACATCAAACATGTTTTGTGAAATCATTTCTGCAGATACGTGACCTCTGAGCTGCAGGTATGAGAGTTTTGGATATTACCGTGAGACAGATTTGATTAAAAATATGATGCAAATGGATGTAACTGCATACACAATGTAGGTTACATCTACAGCAGACTATGTGTGCCACCTGCTGCATATAAATGTGACTGCACCAGGCCGCAATAAGACCGATGGGACAATTAGCAAACTATTAAGAAATGCATGCATGAAATTCACACTTTCCTCTCGTCCAGATACTAACAATCTGTTTGCACAAGTGAGAAGAGAATCCCATTAATCAAGTGGATCTGTTCCTTCAAAGCGAGGCCAGTGCATTGGCGAGACAGCCCCATCCCATCTCAGCGCGCCGTCGTTCGATACGATTGCCGCAGACCCACAGCACAATGAAGTCTGAAGTGATCTTTTTTTCCTTATCAGTAGAGGGGCCACAGCTTTTGTGGTGGGCGTGATGAGTGACAGGAGTGAGGAGGGGGGTTGGCGGAGGGGAGGGAGCCTGTGACGGGATGTCCACAGAGCTCAGAGAGAAAACCGAGGAGACAGAAACGGAGACGTGACTCGTGCATGTGCAGCCATGTTACCCAGTGTTTTGTTACTGATCCTCTTCATTTTTCTGTAGTTGAGTTGCTACTTGTACCACATGCAGTATCTCACAAAGGGTGTGGACGGTATTAAATAAACACTCTCCAACAATAATCCCTCAGTAAATACTAGTTTGATGAAGCTCATGATGTTGTGCTCTTAATTGCTTTACTTGTGCAAACTGTTCATCTTTGCCAGTGCAGTTGGGTGTGTGTGTGTGTGTATGTGTGTGTGTGATTAGATCAAGATTTTTTACACTGTTCCGCATTTGTGTCCTGCGCATGCAAAAAAAAAAAAAAAAAGATGACATTTACAAGACAAAGAAAAAAAAAGATAATTGGTAAAACGTGAAATCACAGGCAGACCAACACTTACTGAAAGACACCCAACGATACACAGAATTTCTAAAATTTGTAAAATTGGCATCAGGAATGATCAGTGAGGTTAACAGTGACAATCTCAGCAGTTTGGCCAAACTTTCCTATGTATCAGTGCTTATTTTTATCGTATCCACTTATAGAATTTATAGTTGTGCGAGCCAATGCGCTGTCAGAGCCAAAGATAAAAAAAGTCTGCTAATTTTCGGCCCAGTGCCTTCGCCTTAATCTTCGTTGGAGACATCACACGCTGTCCTATTTCTGAAGATGATTTTCACTTTTTAAATCTATTAACACTTCTCATCCTTTTTCCTGTATGTCTGAGCGTGGCTTTTTTTCCACAAGTGAGCCGGTTGTCCTTAAGTGAAAACTATATATTGAATACAGACTTTCCTTTATCCTCTCTCTGATAATAGGGGTTCTTGCCCCTTCACCATCAACCAGACACTTAAAACATGGAGGTGCCCAGGACGCATGAAAATGCTTGTCTGATCGGGGCCTTCGTCAGCTGTAGCTTGCAAACACACAAAGTGGCTGAACGTCCTCTGGAGGTTTCACTTTTAACCCCCCCCTCCTCCCCTCCTTTTCATCTGGAATTGCTATCTGTCTTCGTGGGTTTCATTGAGACGGGAGAGCATTGATTAGCTGCTCAGTTCTGTCGTTCTCAGGCATGTCTGAGCACATTGGCCATTTTTGTATTTTTCTCACATCACAACATTGTTGTGCAGGGACAATGTCTGCAGAGCTGCAGGGAGCGGGTTTGGCTCTGGAGTAAAACCGCACGAACCAATGAGTCACCACAGAGAGATGCTTTGAATTATAAGTAGGAAACAACTGTATTTATTATGATATCAATACATTTTCTATGTACACACAGTAATAAAAATGCAGTCTTAGTAGCACAATGAGTTGTTTACAAGTATGACTTCTTTCACTGTTCAGGCATACTGCAAGTCTTTCCACTTGATTGCTTGAGCAAATTTGGACTTTCTTTGTGGAAAAAAAAAAAGATAACTTTTGCTAACAAATTAATTTACATGTGAAATAAATATAAAAATGAACATTGTTTTGTAATCCATTACCAGTGAACAATCTTTTTGAGCACACAAGACCTTTTCAAAATGACGGATGTGCAAATTCTCTACAATACAGTGTGTGCACGCAAAGTGTTAAGAATGAACTGTAACATCGAGCGTCCTTTAAATGGCAATACTGAAGAGCAAAAAGGGAAAAAAAACCCAACAAAAACAAAATACAAGAAAATGGTTTCACAGTAAACAAAAACATGAAACAGCAAATTCAAGTAAAACAGGATTATGTTAAGTTAAAAACAAATTCAGATCCCCTGGCCTCTGTAACAAAGGGGCTATTACATAATTCAGCTATTAAACGTAACAAGAGAACAAATAAAATATTTTCCAGGCTAAAAAGATAGCTGTAAAACAAGCGATCAAAATCATATTATACAAAATAAAACATGTCAGTGTATATGTCATGTGAAAATGTACAGGTACAGTAAACTATGCAAGACAAGGCTGTCCTTTTGCAAGTATTTATTCTATTTCTGTAAGGACAAATAATATACAGCCCTTAACTATGATAATATCTCTGAGTTACACGGGACAAAAACAAATATTAACGGTCTCACAATACCCAAATTTGGCAACAGCAGGCAGGACTATAGAATGCTGCCCAAATGTGCAAACCATGCCAATCAAAGCAATTGATTAGACTCCATGATTGTACCAATAGTTCATCTCTCAAAGCTTACACTTGACTTCTATGTGACAGCATTTGATTTGGGATGTAGCTCCCTCATTCTGGATTCCTGTATTGCTCCAAACGACGATCTTACCTGTACAAAAAGCATTCAGCAAAAGTAAGGTAAGGAAGGATATATCTTCTACTAGCTGTGCGATATACGTCAATGCCCATGCATTGTTTTGCGAAGACTGATGACTGATCTTTAATGGAGCCCGCGTAAAGCCGCCCGAGACGCTCTCCGTCCGCCAGCCCTCTTCAGCTTTTACGTGCCGCTTTCTGGGGACGAGCCCGACTGCTCCCTTCGCACCCAGATCTCGTCCTTGCCCGTTTGCTTCTGGTCCTCGGCGTTGTCGTCCGTCACGGGGCTCTGCTTGGCGGCGTCGGGCGTCTCGCTGACCGTCGGGGACTTGAGGCTCTCGCTCTCCTCCGTTTCCTCGCTCTCCAGGGACAGAGCCATGACCGGGGCCTCCAGGTCGGCCTCGCCGGACGCCGCTCTGGGCAGCCGGCAGAACTCCTCGTCGTCGTCGCTGAGGATGTCCGTCTCCTTCACCTCCTCCTGGTCCTCGTACTCTTCTAGGTCGAACTGTTCTTCCACCCAGCGGTCCGTGTCGCCTGCCAAGTCAGACGACTGCTGCTGCTGCTGCTGCTGCTGCTCCGGTCCGTCGTCCTTCTGCGCCTGATCCGAGTCGGCCTCCTGCGGCGAAGCGAGGTCCTGTTCGGGCTCGCCGTCGAAAACAATGTCTGTGTCTATGGTGAAGCGGTTGCGCACCAACTTCCTCCTGCCGAGAGTCCTGGTCGGGGCAGATGCTGCAGAAAAGATACAGGGGATCAAAAAAGCATTAATACTAATGACTAAGTAGACACTTGAAGGATATTTGATAACCTAAGTATCAGTAATTCTTCAGTTTGAGGGCCAGATTAATAAAAACACAGTCCGTTTATTAATCAACAGTGAGAAACACTAGTGTACAGCTCAGTGTAATAACAGACTACAACAACGGTTGAGTATTGTAATGTCCAACTTGTGTTGAAAAAAAACTGCTTTTTGCAAACTGTGTTACAAACTATTAAATTAAATTCAAAGAATGTTTGTTCGATCGAACTCCGGTATCTCCCATGCTCATTAGACAAATAAATATGTGACTGAAACCGTGAATACAAAGCTCAAATCCAACTTTATTTTGTTCAAGCGACACCAAAAGGATCCCATCTGTGTCAGGTAAGAAGGAAGGAAGAAATTCAGAATTGGGACGTGTAAAGCTGGAGGGTTAATGCAGCCACAGAAAGGCATTTACCTGCTCTATTTATGGCGGGACGGGCTCCCTTCAGGGCACAGAGCCGCTTCCCTCCAAAGGGCACGTACTGCTGGTTGAGGGGTAAGCTCTCCGTTTTCAGGAGCTGCCGGCGGTGCTTCTCCCTCAGGATCGAATGGACTGTCTTCAGGAAGTCTTTTCTACTCTCTGGAGAGCTGTGGGGAGACAGAGAGGCGCGTTATCGGCTTGTCACTGTAGATAGCGGCAGGCGGGACCGTATCAGGGGCGCAAGCTTCGATCCATTAAAAAAAAAAAAAAAAAAAGAGATCCTCACCTACAGCACAGTTGAAACGTCCTCTCCGGCCTCCCCTCCGACTCCGACTTTGTGTGGACGATCTCACACACAGCGGAGCCTTCGCCCTCTGAGGAAGGAACCAACACTCAACACGTGATCACATGCACAGAGAAAAAGACTTTGCGACATCATTTTTGGATTTAGAGGAAAAAAACACCGGTGTGAGTAATTTACCCGCATTGGCCAAGGATCTGACTTGAAGCGCGTCAGTTGGGATCATGTGACGATAGCGAAAGGGGTCTTTTTCTTCTGAAGATACAGAGACTCGATGGGAGCCACCCTGCAGTCATTCAAACAAATTAATTTTCTTTTTTTTTTTTTTGTTTATGAATCCATGCTTGGCACATTGGCAGCAAATTTGAAACGCTGCAACAAAACAAGTCACATTTTAAACTGGCTTTTAACTTACCATTTTCTTTTTCTGTTTGGATCCGTCCTTGCATACAAAGACCACTGCTGTTTTGAACACTAAAAAAGCAAAAACGCACCACTTATCACCGACTACTTCGCATGGCATATTGCAGAGAACGACATGAGTTAATTTGGGAGGAAACGTACCGAACGTCGCCATCTGGGGTTCTTTCTTCCATTTTCCCAATGAGGCGGGGGGGTTGAGCCAGGTCACGCTGGTGTGGAGTAGCAGATCGCCCATGGACAGATCAGCAACCTGACAAAAGCAAAAGAAAGAAAGAAAAAAAAAAAAATCAGTCTACATGTACTTGTTGGTTGACAGAACAGAGGCGGGTCACTTTCATCCAGCCTACCTCTTTCTTTTCACCGCTCTGCTCAGTAATGAGCTGATCAAACACGGCTCCAAACTCCTCGTGGATCTTCTGCATCTCATTGATGTGGCTGGCAACTTTGTTCATGGCTTTCATGGCAACTACAGACGAGAAACCAAAAAAAAAAAAAAAAGGAAAAAGAGCACGGTTAGCGTTCAACCGTTGTGACCAACTCCTTCGCCCACGTTGTCACAATGACTTCATCCTCTCCGTCAGCCTCGCGACCAGCCCTTACCGTCCAGGTGGTAGTGCTCCTCGCTGTCTGGGTCCGTGAGCGAGTACAGCTCCTTCAGCAGAAGTGGGTATTTCAGCACCCTCTGGATGGGTTTGATCAGGTACGACTCCAGGGTGGAGGAGTGCTGCTGCTTGGGGTTGCGTTCATCCAGGAAGGCCTTGAAATCGGGGTCGGTTTTGGCTGAAATGACAGATAAGAAACACTTACCTCAACACTTGCGGGCACCAGCAATTATATGTTTGCATGCGCAGGTGATTCTACTCTTTAATGTTGTGAATAATCTGGAGGTCACGGTAATAAATCTCGCAAAACTGTTTCATTTAAGACCGCCTGATATTTCGCAGGTAATTGTGGCATAAAAATATTGTGCACACTCAGTCACAGGTAGTGTTTATGTTTGACTTCGCCTTTCAGCATCAGCGTTAGAAATTTCCCTACAAAAGTCAGGAGGGACTGAACTGTTTCCTGCTTTTTGCAGACGAGCCATTTCATCTGAGAGCAGGCGGCCGTAAGTGGGCAGAAATGATCTATTTACTGCTTAAAACAGATTTATCCAAATAACACCTCGCCAAACTCAGCATGGCCGGTAACTAGCTGACTCACTGGATGTAAATGCAGAAAACAAAGCCATTGGCTTAAGTGTTAAAGGGAGTGGGTGTACTAGCAAGAGAACAGACTGTTCAACAATGCTCATTATATATCATACAATGTTGCGGGGCTCTTTAGCCCAGGAGCCACCAGCTTGAAAGTATGCAGAGGTCAAACGGACAACCGTCTGGCTGACAACTCTGCAGGGCTGATTTATGGAGCCTTGCAGGATATGGCAGATGGTTGACGGATAAATACATCCTCTCCTTTGAGCCAAGGAGGAATGTCGACCCAAGAGCGCATTTACTCACCCTTTACGAGAACCTTAGGGACTTTGGTGTGGCTGGCGCAGAAAGCACTGTAGATTTTAAAGCGGTCTGCATAGTACAGGAAAGAGCCTCCCAGGGAAAAGAGGATTTTCTGTGACGAAAAGGGAAGAGATGTTATCCAACCCAGCAGCTTAAAAAAAAAAAAAAAAAAGTTTATGATGCTCGTTGCTGGTCATGTTTCAGTCTATCTTTCACCGAGGGGTTCACCTTAAATTGATCTACTCTCTCCAGCTTCTCCAGATCTGGAACTAGCCTGGTCCCGTCTTCCAGGGTCTTGAGAAATTCAACCTGGAACTCCACCATTTCTGGCAAGTTCCCAAACAGTACATCCAGCTGGTGGAGAAAAAAAGGCATTTGAACATTATTATTTCACACAATTCTTTAATACATCTCTCCTTATGTGCTGCATGCAATTCTATTCCTCTGCTACAGCTGCAGCACGAAAATGCTTAAAATGTAATACAACCAAATGAATGTCATTATTGCATGTGTATATAAAACATCTCTTTGCAAACCTCCCCCTCTCTCTCCCTCTCTTTCATCATCCGCCCCTCTTGTCCTTGTACACAGCTACTCCACGCGATTATGTAACCCACTTTTCTTGGAACATTTCAACAGTGTTGGCATTTAAAAGCCAACTACCCCTCACAGGCTCACAGGGAACGTTTGACATACCTCATCCTGAGTGAGGAAGGTCTCTTTCTGCAGCGGGGTCAAATATCTCCCGATGAGGCAATTGAGATCCTGCAAGACGAGAGTGAATTGTGTTTAATTTAGGTGGGTGGGTGGGGAATTAGAGGAAACACAGACGTGAAAAATGCGCAAATTTACGTGACGCTTAAATATCCCTCTGTGATTTAAAAAAAAAGGTGCAGGGATGGTGGCAAGAGTTCGCGCAAGATCAAAAGACAAAGGAGCTGTTGGGCGCTCTGGGAAAGGGAGCAACGTGGAAACCCAATTAAATGAGTCACTACGTTAGCAGTTACCTAAGCCGAACTGTGGGAAACCTATGAGATTAATTAGAGGCACTGACAGAAAATAGGGAAACAGAGCATCTAACTTTTCCAAAAACAAGAAGAGAATGCGAGAACATTGCACTATAATTGAAATATTTCTAGTAATCTACCCAAGCCATCTCTTGTTAACTTTCTAATGAGGAGCTTAAAATATGTCTACATGGATGTGGACTAGGATAATGACATGTTTGATTCTGTGGTAATCATATAAAGAATAGGAATGCCGCGCAATATAAGCAAAGGTACAGGCTGTCAAGGAATATCAGATACTTGTGGCAGAATTGATAAAAGAAAGGAAAAATACCCAAAATGTCTACACTGATGTCAAATATCTGCCGTCACAACCTGAAACTAACCCATGACGTCGCCTCCGTTTCCAGCATTATTGATTTGCCAGCACCATTAATTAAAAGTTAACGTCCTACATTTGGTGGCCACCGTTGAAACTGACCCGCCAAACCGCGTCACGGAAAACAGCGCACGCAGACGTCATACACCATGCACATTGTGATGTCTGTGATGAGTATATATGTGCTCCCCAGTAATGAGGTGTAACATTTTGGATAGCCGCGACATTATCTCATTATATACCCTCTCTAACCCACTTATTCCACTGAGCCACATTTATACCCGGCAGAGAGAGAGAGAGAAAAAAAAAAAGATTAGGCAATATCCAGGCAAGGGCACAGCTGTGTCCCGCTCATCTCTCCAGGGACGGAGAGATAAATATGGATTGACCATGCGGAATAGGTAATGCGTGGGGGGCCAACGCGACCCGAGGCAGGCAGAAACGCAGATCGATGGACAGGGGTGGGGGAACACGCGCGCACCCGTAAAGACCATCTGCCCCTTACAAGTAAGATGAGTGATACTGACTTTGACATAGGTGCGCTCGGTCTCCACGAGTTCGCAAATGACTTTGCGGAGCTTGTCGGCGTCGGAGAGCAGCCGGGGAGTCGCGGGAGGCGGGAAGGGCGAGTCGGGGCTTGGCGAAGAGGACACGCACTCCGAGGGATTCATGTCATGGAGACTGCGGCAGAAAGCGGCGACCTGCTCCGTGCTCTGCAAATTTGAAGGAGAGGGAGAGAGAGAGGGGGAGAGAGAGAGAGATGGAGAGAGAGAGAGAGAGAAAAGAAGTGTGATCTGGTTAATTATGCAACTCCAGGGCGAAGGCAGAGGAGGAAAAAAAAAGAAAAGAAAATCCAAATATCGATCAATCGGCAGCACCTCGGATATCAACTTGCAGGTGCTACTTCCCACCCACTGATGTGCACAGCTTCATGACTGTGCACAGAGTGAGCCTGGAAAGAGGCAGAGGCAGGTCTATAAAAAAAAAATAAAAAAAAAATCATTTGCACTAATTTGGTCTATTTTCAGTCTGTCATAACAATGACTCTCCGCCTCCCTCTCCTTCACTCACATCCCTCTTTTCCCTGGTGTTTTCCTCCTACCGATGGATTGGTGGTGTAATGATTCATCTCTTTCACAGAATCAAAATATACACACACACACACACTCACGACGGTGTCTGTCCACATACAGTATGGGTTGCCGTGGAGACCGGCCTTGATGTGCATTAGACTATCATTTTGGACGAAAATAGACCCCACTCGGCAACAGCCTACATGGCTGAACTAATACAGTTACTTTGCAACATGCTACAGCCTCAGCAGCCATGACAACAAAATGTGCTTCCTGCTCCGGGTTTGCGTTCACATGAAATGGCCGCGGAGAAATCGCTTCACACTCATCAAGCCTGTAATTCGTTTTTTTTACGGAAGAAAGAATTTAATAGATCAAACACTTAAGAGGATGCCTTTTACATTAAAGTCCATGACACGCAAAGATTGACTGAGAAAGTTGCAAGGAGCAAAGCACTTCTGTCCACACAACAGGAACCGGCGGCTGTTATTGACACCACTGAGCGCCGAGAGGCCTCCGGATGGTAATATAAGTATTTTTTATAGTCCAGACAGAAGCAATTTATCCTGTCACACCTACAAGCTCCTCTGGGAAATGATAAGAATAATATAACCCCCCCCCCCGCACCACTGCAGAAGATGCAGCGTTATCATTCCTTATTCATTATCCAGCCTCGCATCTGAGGACACTTTGCTTTTTGGAAAGCAACAAAAATTCTACTGTTCATTTAACTCATGAGGGATTTTTGATGAAGAGGTGACTGGTAGAGTGATTCACTAAACATACAAAAAAGTACAAAAGCAGGAAAAGTGCAGAACAAAAGGAAGAATCACATCACAGTCAAACTTGCTTTACAAATGAAAGCGGTTATCAGCACTGTCATCTAATCAGACGCTCGTATGTGAAGCACGACAGCCGTTTGTCCCTCTTGACAATATTCCCAAAATAAGCAGGCAGCTCCCACATCAACAGATGAACAGAGGAGTGTAATGATGCCTCTAAATGTAATGCTGCAATTGACATCACCGCTGTCGAACATTGTAACTGAAAGCATTTAGTCAACTTTGAGGGTTTTTTTGGCTAATTAATTTAAAATGTTGGGCCAAACACGACATATGCACATGCAGAATCTGCATCATTTACAAATCCATTTGGATATTGGGTGGTTTTAAAAGTCAAGTTGTGCTCTAAAAAAAAAAAAACCAAACATCCTGTTGTTAATGAATTTTCTGCAGATCATGTGCCAGATCCGGTATCCGGCGCATGACAGATCCTGTCTAAACAGATCAATTGCAGTCTGCTCTATTAAACATCAGTTTAAGAAATAAGTTTATATGTAGTATGACAGCAAAAAAAAGTTAGAAAAACAAAATGCGCTCTCAATAGCAGCGCACTTTCAATTCTGCAGCCCTGAAAAAGAGGAAAACAATCTTAATAAAGTCAGTCAGATTCTTTGCTGCACAATTAGTCAGCTGAGCTCAAGCCATTTTTTTCTGAGCGCAGTAAGACAGTCACAGCCCAGTCATGCTCTTCACAATCACAATCTAGACTAATTAACACCATGACAGCTTTGGGTGTGTGGACAGTCATGGCGTGGCAGAGAAAAAAAAAAAAAAACAGAACAGAGAAGGAGGAGGGGGGCGTCAAAGCGCTCCATCTCACATGAGAAGGACAATGTGTAGATAAGAGAGGCTGTCAGGGGTGCCTTGAGATGAGCTTCCCTCCATCCCACCCCCCCCGGCGAGTGAAATATAGATTAAAAAGTTTGGAGGCTCTGATGGTGGAGCACAGGAGAAGTCTCCCCTTTGAAACTGAGATAAGCCAGAGATGGCAGCCCGAGGTGATGAGAGAGAAAAACCCCACACCGGCCAGAGAGACACGGCCAGCGGGGGGGGGCAGGACAGTTCGGCAAAGTCGCGTCAGGTTCAAGCTGTCTGCGGTTCGGACACGTGGAGGGTCCAGCTCACGCAAAACAGCGTTTTATTCTGGCATCCAGCAGAGCACTCCAGCGCTTACGGGGCAATTCTGCGACACTACGGTGACTCACAGCTTCCTGTTGTCTGTCTGAGGCAGCCAAGAGGAGGCGTGAAGCGAAAGGCTGAGAGAGAAGGGGGGGAAAAGGTGTTTTTTTTTTCTTTTTTTTTTCTTTTACTCTAAGTAGAACGAGATCACAACGGCTCACCACAGAGGTGGCAAGAGAGCCGGGCAGGTAAAGAGGAGACGTAGAAGGAAAAAAAAGGAGTCTCACCAGGTGAAGCATGTCAGAGACGGAGTCTGAGGAGCGCTTGCTGTGCTTGTTCCACTTCAGGACGGACATAGCCGGGGCGCAGGTGGACGGTCAGCGGCGGTTTGAGCGTAAGAGGGGGGGAAAAAAGACGCTCCAGGCGTTTGGAAAGAGTCTAGTCAAGTCTACACTGCGGCTCTCCGACACATTTCTCAGCCCTTCCACAAAAAAAAACAAAAAGAAAGGAGAAGGTGCTGTGGTGCTGGTGATGAAGGATGAGTGAAGCTGCTGAGCCTCCTCCTCTCCGCCCACCAGTGCTCACAGCCTCCCAACTCCCCTTCCTTTCGCCTTCAGAGTCTGCTGTAGTTCTGTCACTGATATTCTGCTGTTTTCTGTCTCCCTCTCCTTCCCTCTCTCTCTCTCTCTCTCTCTCTCTCCTCTCTCTCTCCTCTCTCGCTCTTCTCTACAGGCTGTGTAAACTCAGGCACACAGATTGAGTGTGAAGATCTGGCCAATTCCAGCAGCATTGTAAATGAGACTTGATAATCCTCCGGACCAGGGAGAGAGCAGCGGAGCAAGAGTAGGGGGGGAAAGAGGGAAGGAGTCTCCTCCTCAAGGTTGCGGTGGAGCGGGATTGGCTGGGCGAGCCACACCGCAGTAGAATATAAATGCAGGATTTCAGGAACGGGGGAAGAGCGATGAGGAGAGGGGTGCTGCGAAAAAACCAGCAGGCTGCGGGAGGAGGGCGAATACGGGAAAGACTGGCGTGGGAGGCTGGGCAGGAAGAAAATGAAGAGTGGGAAATGATGGGGCGTGCCAAAAAAAAAAGTGATTTAATTTAAGTAACAAATCAAACGGAAATGTGAGTTCCTGCGGTAAGTTCATAAACCCAGAAAGTGACCTTGTTTGGAGCAGCGATGTGGGGTGGGAGGAAAAAAGGAAGAAAAAAAATAAATCACACCGCGTATTCAGACGTCTCTCGTCTCTGAGTAGATTCGAGGATTTATGTAACGATGAGTCTCCCGACTTATTTTTCTCTGGTGTGTCCTCTTTCTCTCCACTCAGTCGTTTTCACAACCCCGCGACAAAAGGCGCAGTTTTGTCCATCCAGAAGGTGGGTCTGGGAAGAAGTCTGGCACAAAAGCTTGACAACCGGCCAGCACAGAACGAAGAAGTGAAGAAGCGGAGGAAGAAGTACAAGAAAAAAAAACGGAGGCTATAACGCAAATAACTTTTTTTTAAAACAAGGTAGAGGTTACAATGAATGTTTTTTTCCCCCTTTTGTGTAATGACAGACGCTGCAGGGGTTTACAGTTTCCCAGCACCTGTAAGAGCTTCGTGCACAAAGAAGTTTAACCGGTCGTGGTGTTCAGAAAAGAGCAAACATTCGTATGATTTTGTTCCTTCAGTAGCGAGCTCATGGTGCGGTTCCAGGCATCATTACGGCGTTTCAGAGCCAAAGACTTAAATCCTCTCTCATCCGAGTTAACTTTGATGAATCGGGGGGGGGGAGGCTGAGATCTGTGTGGTGTTGGAAAGCACTTTCTGAAGCAGGTTTTTCCCAATGACAAAGGGAAGCCTGTTACTTTCTTGTGTGACATGAGGAGCCGTTAACGTTAGAAAAAAAGGAAACAAGCCGAAAAAGACAAAAGGCCCAATTTAACAGGACAAAACAGCACCGAAACCACCACTATGACTGACTTTTCCACAGACATTTCTCCTTGATTTTACCTATCAAATACGCTCATTCTCCTCATGTGCACATAATTATGAATATTAACCATATTTTACAGACACTTAACTAGAATTTGCTCAATATTTGATGTGACGCAGCTCCTTACATCAGAAAGGAAAACAACGGTTTTAGTATGGAACAGATAAAAAGAAGTAATCTGACCAGTCTGCAATCTGAAGGACAAGTGGGTTCACTGAGGACGTCAGTGATCCTCCGAGTTACAATAAGAAATGCCGCAGTAATCGAGTGTTTTGATAAGAATAATAATCTACAAGATATCATCCTTTCACAGGCAGGAGCTCGGCCGTCCTTTGAAGTCGGCGAGCTGCAGGAACGAAGATACCGCTGCTTTAATCTAATTTAAAATGTTTTTTTCCTTTCTTTCTTTTTTTTTTTTTTTTGGCTCACTTTTTACTCCACAAAAACTCAGTCATCTCGCTACCCGAAGGACTTCAATGGCAAAACAGTAGAAAGTAGGTCTTGTTTGGCCAATCCTGCTCTGTGATCTGCGCCTGAATGTCACATACAGGTGAAATGAATGCACCTACACCCCATTACATGATCCTCATCGCCGCACGTAACTAATCAATTAGGAGGCCAGCTCGGGTCACGACCCCTCCATCACTTGGCTGATGCGTTCGGAGCGAGCGCTTTGATTCGCTTCAGGTCACTAATGCACGAGACGCTCTTCATCCGGAGATGTAGGCGTATATTAATGTTTAGGCCCCTTTGGTTTTTGTTGTTGATTTGCTGTCAAGGCCGCGTGTCACGAAAGGCAACGAGAAAGGGAGAAGAAGGTCAAGCGGGGCAGTAAACCAGCAAACCGCTCTTTCAGTAACGACACTGAGCTGAGGGGGAGGCTGCGAAGGAAAGAGGACAGGAGCCGGCACATCGTGTGAAAGGCACCGCCGATTAGACCCCCACAGAACGAAAGAACGAAATGGGACACTTACCTTTCTGCACTCGTCAAACTCACTGAAGATCTCCGAGTCGTCGTCCAGGCTGTCCCCCGAGCTCTCCAGCAACAGTCCCACCCCGTCGTCCAGGATCTCCTCTGCG
>JAOXYL010000059.1:5692999-5707348 GCA_028564955.1 Terapon puta
CATTCATCTGGGAATTGCACAGAAAAGGCTCCATGTAATAAAAATAAAAGCCCGCGGTCGCTGAGACAAAATATCACAACCACAATCACCGGGGACTTTCACGAGCTGACCTTCTCATAGCCCGTTACTGTCACTGTCAGGGAAAAGGTCTCCCCTGGCTACGCGGAGCATCAACACCAGTCTGCCTTTACATGCTTCACATACCAAGCTTTTACAATTCGCTTCTCCGCTGACTCCAAAACACACCCAACAACACTCCCCCCTCCCCACAAAACTCCCTTCGAAAAAGGGAGCAAATGTGCTTGACAGTTTTATGATTATGGATTTGTGATCAACGGTATCAACGCTGGCACGCGGTGGTTACCAAATCACAGGGTTTCTGTTGCAAACTGCTGCATGCACCAGGGAATATCATCTACAGAGGACCGCCACATGGAAATGTATGCAGCTGTGCAGCAAAATAAGAACCTGATATAGAATATAAAATTAAATATATCTTCTCTCTCCTACAATGGGCGTGTCTTTACTGTTTTTTTCTGTATTCAGCTCAATATCCAGGTAGTATCATGGAGAAATTTTAAAATAATGCAACTATTAAAGAAACACAAAAGCCACTTAAACCATGTAAAAAAAATATATGTTATGCAGTTGAAACTTTGCGACAGAGAAATTTCTTGTCAGTAGGGGATGAAAAATGTTTGCAATTTCGTTAAGTATGTTTTCCAAACCAGAGGGAGTGAACTGCACATTTGGGATGGACAGCATGCTTCCACTGAGCCTAACTGGCCTTTCAATCTTTGTATGCTAAGAAAAAAAAAAAAAAAATCAAACGTCCTGCTCATATTCAGTATGCCAGCAATACCACAAAACAGCGGTGAATGGATGTCGGAGGTCTTAAGGCCAGAAGCCAGTCGACCGCCCGGTGAGCCTTTCACCTACCAATCTCCGTGTGGCAGCTGACTTGTCTTCGCCTGAATGTCCCTTCGCTGGCAGCAGAATAAAGACAAACGCCAGAAGACCTCGAGGAGCAGCGATCCTGCATTGGAAATGTGTTTCCTAATCTGGTTCGCTCAGGATCTTCTTCCACAGAGGCAATCATTTGCTTTCAGGTCAGCGAGTGGGAATGCAGAGCTTGGCTTCAGTTTGACTGTGCTCCTTTTATGAAGCATCACAAGCGCAGGCACACAATACAAATAGCACTCAAAAAAAAAAAAACACATCTGGGCTGATATCAAGCCCAGTTTTTGGCCTTTGATTCCAGTATTACTGAACAGGGAATAAACAGTTTAGGTTACAGTTGAATCTCATCTGCCAGGATATCATCTAGTCCCTCGACGGTGAGATATTTGTGTCTTCCTAAACCCATCCTGGATGCAAGAATGGGTTCGAAACAAAGCACTCAAAAATATGTCCTTGTGGTGTTTGGTTCCTCCATGAGCTATATGTTCAATGTTATCACTCACTGACGAAATTTAGTATAAATCATATCTATGGAGAGTCCCGCGGAGGGGTCTTCCCTTAGCACCACTTCAACCATAAGGGCCCCGGAGCTCCTGGCGCCCTTCTGTGTTGGACTGTGCACCGAAGCAGAGGCGAGGTGGATCCTGACACACATGACTACACAAAGCCGGGCAGAAAATGTGAAATTGTCATGTGCTTTCCTGCGAGCTGCCCTCGTCGCAGTTTCTAGTACAGGCCTCTTTTATTGCCCAGTGGTAAAATGTCACAGAGGAAGTCACATTTCAGCTGGAGCCCAGGCAGCTTCTCCCATCTGCCAGATTTTGAAACTTCCCTGCTACTGTGAGTCGGGACCATTTCATTATGTTAAATGATCATGCCTTTATAATTAGCGGAAAGATGCCCTGTAATAATCAGTCTTGCTAAAGTACCACTGAAAAAAAGGGCCCTACTGACATAAAAGTGAGGATATTTTAGCATCTGGTTCTTTCATAAAGGCAAAACTTAAGTTAATATAATGACAATGGGGTCGAGTGAGAGTTCGCTTCTCTCCCTTAATTGTCATTTTTGCCTATTACACGCGAACACAAGTTTAACACTCAACATCATGTTAAGCTTATTCACAACGTGGACTCATGAACTCATGACTGTGTGGAAGACAATGATGACTTGACCGCAGTTTAAAAAGGACGTCTCCTGTTAGCCGATATCTTGTATTTCAACAGGGCCGAGCTGCATGCAAAAGTTTAGTCAGACTTGCAAATTAAAAAGGGGGATCCTGTTTTGCCCGACAGCCTACAACAACTATCACATGGTTTCGCTATCCGTCTGGCCTTCCTTCTCCACATGTCCTGACACAGAAAACGCCTCAAAAATGAGAGCTGAAGAATGTATCCACTGATTCGTACTGTGGAAAAACTTGTCCATGCTCCGTCCTTTGAAGATGTTCAGAAGAATTTATAGCTAAATTGAATATTTGTACATTACAAATATGTGCTTCGCTCTCCACACGCGAAGCAGCTTGTGGCAGCAAATTAAATGGCAGACCGAACGCAACCAGCGGCTGATGATAAAAATCATAGTTTGATTGTCAGCAAGGAAGCCGCCCACACAGCTCCACATGTTTAGGCTGGGGGAATGTGCATTCGGATGGAAACAGACGTGCATGCGCCTAAAGCAAAACAACTTTAAAGACTGATGAGTGACCTAGAACATGGGTGTCATTTGTTAACCAAATTAAAAAAAACAAAAAAACATGATCCTGTTTTAAACCTCCCATATCCTGGGTGGTAAAGATAACACTTCCACCCATTTATCAGTCTCACCCACAGTGTTTCTTCGCTGTGTGATGTGAAAATAACTGCAGCGACACAGGTGAAAATCTGTACAAGCAAAAGCCAGAGTGCAAAATGCAGCTAAGTGGAGTTAGGGCAACAAACAGAGCGACTATGAAAACCTCACTGTGGAGCTACACGTGGCGTCATGCTGAATTCTGCTCCATAGAGTCGAACTTTTATAATTAGCTAAGTCTCCGAAAGACCACCTGATCTCAGATGAACTCTGCTGGCTCGCAAATCTACAATATAATCTTTGTTCCGCTGCACAGTGCGCCTTTCAATTAAACGAAGCTTATGGCAAAAAGAACATGCACACCAATCTGGGGTAACAACTATTTCCCTCTGATGAGAGTGATTTTGTTGGGTTGAAGATACATTGAGGACAAGTCTCCCAATGCATGTGATTTTTATATAAAGCCTCTTTTATTTTATTTTTTTAAAGCATCTAGAAGCGTGCTGTCCTCCAGTCATAACGGCGGCATTGTTGATTTACGAGCCTGAAAGCCAGAGCCTGACCTCCTGTCCTGCTAAGCCTTGAACGGTCAATACATTACCATAACTATGACACCAGATGACCATTTCTCGCCCCTCTCCCCCACCGCAGGAGTCACACAGGGGGCTTTCAAACACAAAGCTGGGATTTCAAATGAACTCACACATCATGAAGTCCCTCGCCCCCCCCCCCCCTCCGGGCTGCGCTCTGGGAATTCTCCTTGACTTTGACCATCTCCCCTCCATTTGCAATTCATCATCTCTCTTTCTCAGCATCACAAAACCGCCACCACCAACGCGGCCGCTGCTTTGTCATTACAACGACACGGACACAAGCTGCATTGTTTGCGTCTGGCGGTGAATGGGGAGCAACACAATGGCTCGCCGCCTGCAGTTGTAGGTGAAGTTGCGTCCTACAGGTACAAACATGAGGCAGAAACCCCACCCTAAAGACAGGCTGCAAAGACCCCGAGATACAGTTACAACACACACACACACACAAACATTAAAAATATAGGACGAGAGCATGGAAATGCAAAGAATGATGGGAACTAACGAGAATGCTGCACATAGAGAAGATAAACCCTCAATAATACAAATTCAGTTCAATTCACAAGAGCTTCCGTTGCATCTGATGAATCTAACAGTGCTCTGAAATGCGCTGAAACTTATGCTTGCGGGCCACACGTCGGCCCAGTGTGTTGCTGGTGGTGTTATTTAGCACCTCTTCAGGGAGGATTGTGGCCGGACAGCCATTTGTCCCCCTCCATCTAGCACAGCCACACACACACAAACACACACATACACACACACACACACAGTGTTGCAAACAGGCAAAATGAATACACAGCTGCAAATCCAATGACTTACCTTACTGTGTACAACCGGGAAGTGTCACTTCTGCTTTTTTTTCTCCCTCCCTCCCCACAGAAGCCAAAAGAAATCCCACGTAGCGCTAAGGGGGGGGGGGGGATTTCAAGCTCTACATGAGGGGATCATTGATACTCCTCCTGCAAGTCCACAGCAGACTGACTCCTATATGCAAGGATGAGTTGAAGAACTGAGAGAGGGAGGGAAGGAGGGAGGGGGAGTGACTGTTTGTAAACCCCCACCCCTCCTCCTCCTCCTGCTGACTCTTTCACACTCTCCGCTCCCTCCCTCCCTTCTCGCTCCCTCCTTCGCTCTACACTTCCATCCCCCTAAACTACAAACCTACTGCCAGCAGGAATGCGTGCTCCCTCTCTCGCCTCCTCTGTAATTGCTCCTCCACTCCCCAAATGAGAGGCATTATGCTTACACTAACTGTTGCAGTCCTTTTATTGCACAAATCCGATAAGATCAACAGCTGTCAGATTCACGGCGGCATTTCTGAGTCAGCACCGGGAGGGGGGGGAGGCCTGGACGCAAACTTCGACTCATTTTGGGCTCGGAAAAGAAAATAATCTTGCTTTCATCTCGTTTTTTTTTTTCCGTGGGTGAGATAACAGGACTCTGGGAAATGAAACAAATGTCCCCAGTGCCTCGGAGGCAACAGGGGCTGAAAGGTCGCAGTCGTAACGCGTTTGCGACGCATAATTTGGAAGACGCCAGCGACGAAACCAAAATGGACCTGTGAGGGGAGAGAAAAAGGCCGGACTCGCTGTTGTCATAGCACCGGCGATGTCGTGCGGCTATCACGTCAGCGGTGACAACGGTGGCGGATTCATTTTGAGATGATGGAACCGGCGGAGGGAACAGGGGGGAGAGAGAGAGAAAGAGAGAGAGAGGAAGAGGAGGACAGAGGAGCCGAGGCGACGAGGAAGCAGCTTTGCATACACGCCGAAAGTAAAATATGCCCCGAGCTAGTCAAGGGTGTAGACACCCTGACAACCACGCAGGGAAAGAGAGAAAGGGAGGGAGAGAGAGAGAGAGAGCAGTCTGTCTGAAAGGAGTCCACAGATTGGAGGAGTGAATTGCCGTGTCTAGACTTTGCGATGACTACGACCAAAATAAAAAGCACTCAGCACCGTGGTCAGAGCGGCTTCCTCTCACTGTGTCTTCATGTCCTGCCAAGGCCGCGACCCTGATATTAAACTAAACCACTGGGGTTCCTCAGCAAAGACAGGAATGTCTGGTCTGCAGGGACAACCAGACATAATAACCTGCGCTCTTATCAAGCCTCGGAGCTCAATTTCACACAGGTAATCTGACAGGACAGCAGATTTTGCTTTGAGGTTTTGTGCCAGAATTGCTACAGATTCCACACACAGAAAGGAAAAAAAAAACTACACTGCATGCCAATTCCTTTCTTTTAATTAGTGAAACAAATTTGCTGGGAGGTCATCCAATGGAAACAGAAGACTTGAGCTGAGCACATGATCAATGGGCTGGAGACCTGATGAGAAGGGATTATTATTAAGACTGACAATCTGCTTAAAAAAGTGCAAGAAACAAAAAGAAAAGAAAGAAAGTGATGTGTTTTGTACCTTTGAAGCAACCTAACCTAATATGATTTCTGTTGTAGTGTTCAAAAAGTTCAATGAATATAATTTTAAGTTGCGCGAGATGGGATCTTATCTGCTTATCCCCTTACACCCCCACCCCAAAAAAAACCCTGGATCAGGCAGCAGTGCAATAAATGCGCCTATCAGTGAAATGTGGGCTAATGCTGAATCCACGTCTGCTCTCACCGCAGGCATTTCAGAAATGTAGATTGCTCGCACGGAGCTCAGCTAAACAAAATACTCCGCTTTCTCATCGCCGGCACGAGGCCATTAAACGCAGCACCATCCGCACTCAATTTAGGAGCTGATTGAATTGGACATCCAATACATTGACAGGCCATTCAATACCGCCGGAGCAATTTGGCAGGTGAGACTACAGTTACAGATCCGCAGCAACACTTCAGACTGCTGATGCTGTCCAGGTGTCACAACCAACTGCAATCACTGCCAATCACCTTCAGCCGAAGTGAATGAAAAAAAAAGTGAAGAAAAAAAAACGGCTGAAGGCGGAGAAATGACAGAGATCCTTTTGTCGGAACATGCAATAAGTTGGCTAAATGTGAAACTACAATGACTTGGTTTTCCTCAAATGTCTGCATGCTACTGAAACTACAGCTTTCTGATTAACTTCCAGCACAAACTTTTTCTTTTGCAAGATCATAAAGCAAAATTATAATTTTAGATGCTTTCTAAAATGATCTGATGATGCAATGTAAAAGTGTTTCATTTGAACGCATAAATTTTGATCTTTCCAAGCAAAGAAGCTGAATATTTGATGATGAACATTTCGGTTTAGGTTTTTTTTTGCTTGTAATGTCTTTGCTCTTCATCTTTAAACAGAATTTGCACTGAGGTTGTTAACATCGCACAACGAGTGTGGAAGAAAAAAAAAAAAAAGTCAACAGGATTTAACATTTTCCAAAAAAAAGGCGCCGGAGCCTTGTATGTGACGCCAAACATGCTAAATCATGGCGAGGCTCCCCAGAAGAGCTTTAAATAAAAAGTCGGTTAATAATTGACTACGCACTGGTTTATTATAGCCATTTATTCTACATGATGTAGCGGTGATGTTAAACTGTCTATTGTATAATGTATTCATTTACATACCGAGGGACGCAGTCCGAAAAAGAAAAAAAAAAAAAATGATGAAAGGACACGAACCAAATCAAACCACAATATGAAAATGAGTCCAGCACAATGAAACCACTGGTGTCTGTCTAAATCAGCAACAACTTTGAAGTACAAAGCCAAAATGCTTCCTCGTCTCACGCCGATTGAATTCTTAATTAACATACAAGGGACGAGTATCACCCACAATTCTACACGAAGAAGACGTAGATTCAGTCCGTTGAGTCACGCTTTATTCCCGGAACTGTACATAAAGCTGCTGGTCTGTAAATACAAAGTGTGCATACATCACACCGAGGGCGATTTGACTGTCAAACAAGGGGTCGGCTGTGTGCGGCGTTTCGTTCAGCCGAGGCCGTTCTGGGAACCTACAACAACAACAACACCGAAGAGAACATCCATCCGCACAAGGGTTCAAGTGTTTATTTCCTTTAAGGTCTCCTCGATCACAACAACACCCCCCCTACCCCCTCCCAGCCCCACCCCACCTCGGTGTCACACTGAGAAAACAGATGATCCATTGTGCCGAAAAAGAACACTATGTACGACCGATATCTAAAAAGAGAAAAATGCAACGGTTACGCAAGACATGAAAGCGGTAACCCTCAGTCCGGGTAGAGATCATTAGCAGAGGATCCAGTGGTCTCCAGCAGAGAGTTGCCTCTCCAGAGTCGACTTCAAAGACACCGGTGCAGAGAGGGAAATCATTTCGAATGCAGAGAAAAAGCTGGAATTGATTGGTCGGGACTGAACCTATACAGCAAAGGTAGCTCTCCAATACTGGTTATTAAAAGATGCTCGGAGCTTGTTAAATTGCAGCGGTCTGCACTTAACAAGCTGCTGGGTGGGGTCAACGATACACAGAGACACTGACCATAATTTGGCATAAAAGACTTTGTGACTCGCACAGAAGCATCAGCTAGCACCAACTCACAGGTCAAAAGGCATTTTGGACTATAGTCGAATTAAATTTGGTGGAAGGGAATCAAGTAAAATAGCTTCAACAGCATTTTAATTAGATCTGCAACCAACAATTATTTTTTTCTAAATCGAATTAATTATTTTTATTCCTAACTGTCAATAGTTCAGTTTAAAGGAAATACTGAAAAGCATATTTTGTCAAACCAGCATCCCCAAATCTAAAGATATTCAACATACGGTATAAAAAGAAGCACATCTTCATATTTGGTTGTTCAGCATTTCTCCAGGATGAATCAGTTTTAAGAGTTAAACACTTGGTTGACTACTTAATTAACTTATTTTCTGATTTATATACTTGAACATGACTTGTCTCACACTAAAATAGTCTGAATGCATCAACAGTTTTACTTTCCATAACCTGGACGCCTTACAAACCTGGGCTTCTCCGCCAAATTTAGCCCAGTCTCAACCTTGACGTCTAGACATCTTTTGATGTGCCTATTACCAAAAAAATGCTGACTGGAGGAGGTTCAGATGGCGAGCCAGAATAACTAATTATCTTCATATGCCACTTCAGAGCACATCCCACACCAGAGCAGACCTCAAACAAGCAAAAAAAAAAAAAAAAAACGGCCCTGAGAAGTTCGTTTATGATTGATGGCGTGGTAAAGTTAGCTCAACTCCAGCTTCCCCAAAGTGACTCACAGCCTCAGCAGT
This sequence comes from Terapon puta, assembly GCA_028564955.1. Taxonomy (NCBI): domain Eukaryota; kingdom Metazoa; phylum Chordata; class Actinopteri; order Centrarchiformes; family Terapontidae; genus Terapon; species Terapon puta. The sequence goes on from JAOXYL010000059.1 coordinate 5,701,536, forward strand.
TTGGTGCACTTAGTATCCATTATTCATCCCAAACCGCAAGACGCTATCAGGCACGTGAAGCTGATTATCGTCACCATGTGCACTTCTGACAGCCGTTCATACGTTCCTCCTCGCAGCTCGGAGGCGGGAGGAGGAACAGAGCTTTGATGAGGCCTTTTAGCGCTCATCCGTCACGTCTTTCCAAACCCCGTGACCGGTGACGACACGTACCAGGGCGCTACCGAATACCATCCACCAGCCTGCACACACATTTGAATGGCGGAGTATTTTCAGAAATCCGAGGCTACTACAACCTCAAAGGAAGCTTTGAAGCTGGAGTCAATACTCGGCGGCGGGGAGCACTTGTTTGCTTGTTTCTAAAAAAGGTGTGAGCCACAGCGCAGGGCCTAATCGTTCAGACTTTGATGAGAGTATTCATTTAGGTTTGTAATAATTCATGAGAAGGCCCACGTCTTCATTATGCTTGGAAGCCAAGCTGAGAAACAAAAGGCCTCCACAAGCAGTTATCTGCAACAAGCTTTAAATGGACGTGTGAAAGAACTCGAGTTTGAGTCCTCGCTTTTCAGGGGTTAGTTGAACGCAACCCGTCATTTTTCCCCTCACATGAAATGGAGCGAAATCGCAGTGCCTCTTAAATGCAGCGCTGCTCGAGGGGTTGTCCTTTGCAAAGCATCTGGGATCGAATCTTGGCAACCCACCTAGGTGCTTTTCCAGATTACGCTGACTGTCAGCACATCATGAATTTATCATACGTGACCTCACTTCGTCAACATCCGGCGACTTCCAGTCTTCTGCTGTTGGTGATAAACGAGAATAACACGACTGTTTTCTTCAAACGCGCGAGAGATGCCGACTCTCCGGTCTTAACATTCAGCGCATCAGCTTCTTAGCAGCGCTCGGTCCAGAACAAAACGATGCAGCGCGCTCTCTGATGTGCACAACGTGGCCGATCGCGGAGAACAATAGGATTCCTCTTTTCAACCATCCCAGAGATGGTGGAAGACAGACTGGTACAGCAGCACATCAATAGCCCTCTCTAATGGAGACAGATGTCCTGTCAGGAGGAACAAGGGGAGGCTGAGCTCTTGTCTGAAACTCAATACAAACATGGATGTAAACAGAGGTGGAGATGAGAGCGCGGCCGTCCTTCATCCATCAACTCGGGCTGGAGAGGGGGAACAAAGACGGCCCGATTTAGAGAAAGAAAATCTCCCGACGTGATCATCTGATATGCATGTCGTGAGGAAAAAGGGGCCGGATGAAATGACTTCTTGCACACGGCTGCAACGTGAAGTCCCTCTCGCTCTCGAAAAATGAATTTATTTTTTCCTGTGCAGAGAGAAAGAGCAGAAATTCTCACAAGACGAATTTGGCGATCGGCCCGTGCAGATCCCATTCAACACGAGAGTCCGGACAGAGGAGGCCGCGCACAGCTGCAGCATCCACGCCGTTACACAACTCCACCGTATGATCTATGTGGGAGAAGGTTTCATATTAAAACTATTCAACAGAGTGCAATTCAATTTGTCATTTTATAACTGTAACGCCCTGTAAACATTTTAAGGCTATTTCCACATCATCTGTCAGTGACTCAACTAATTGTTTTGTGGATAAAATCTAAATAAATTGTGAAAACGCACATCACAGTTTGTCAATTTTCTCTAAATCAATCAGCTAACCGTTCAAATCAACTAATTCTTAGAGAACTAAAGTATTCTGAAGTTCACATTTTGAGAATTTAATAAAAAAAATAAAAAAAAAATGAAACATGGGATCTCCCTTCCTTGAACAGAGCTTCTATTCAGCTTCAGCATAAATGAAATATTCAGAAGGACCCAGAAACTCCAGAGTTCATTCAAACATTTAAACAGCTTTGCCAGCAGTGGGCATTTAAGCAAACTGTAAAAGAGTATGTGGCCATTTCATTATTAAAACAGGCAGAATGCAGATTATTAACACGGCGTTGTCCTCCCACCTCTGGAGATACTGTGCGTGTCGCTGCTTTCATTGGGATACTTACAATCAGCCACAAGTTTCCTGCTGGGAACCGGTTCCAGATTTGTGGTTGTGTTCTTAATATTTCCACAACAAAACTGCTCTTCTTATTTGCTTTATTTGACCGAAGCAAACCAGCGCTGGGATGAAAGAGGTTTAACACACATCAAATGGGAGTGAAATCAAACACTGGGGCATTAAAATTAAAACCGCTGGTCTGATAAAACTCAAAACCACTGTAAGTAACACAGTGGTGAGTTTGTACTGGAACCAACAGCTCGCGTTCGTGTTATCACACAAGGCATAGTATGCTACTCACTCGGCACTAACTAAAACACTAGACTGTCTTCAGTATTTACTTTGCGGCGCTTTCCAAAGGAACGGAGAGTTATGTGCAAGTGGGACGGAAATGAATAATTCACAAAGAGCACTTATGAGGGTTAAATTATGCGCATTTCAAGAAATCAACTGTGTTTGGTGGTACATCGCCGTACACGCACGAGGAACAAAGTCGCAGATTGTACAAAAAGCCAACAGATTACCATACGAATGTGCAGACATTCTTTCATGTGTGGCCGCGCCAGACGCCGCAGCGCCTCGAGCTGGCCTAACATTTGAGAGATGCTTCGGGGATGGGGCCGGCAAAGAGCGCGGACGCCGGCGGGGAAGGGGAGCGAGGCTAGTTCCAACCCGACCGGGCTGACAGACGGATGGACGGACGGAGGGACGGAGGGAGAGGCCTCTGTGCAGGCACGTCGCACAGGTGGGCTCAGGTTACCACCCCGAGGACACGTCACCGAACACTGGAGCCATTCTGCAACACGGTTGCTTTCTTTCCATGGTTCCCTACCACAGACTGAGTATTCATGCTGCTGTTTGGGTCACACACACATGCACACTTCTTTTAGGTCATCTGCTGAAACAACTGGTGCCCAATATTAAAAAAACAAACTCTAATCAATATAAAATGCTGTTATTTTGATGTATCTGAACACATTTTGGCAAAACAGTGTCTGGATTGACCAACAGAAGGAAAGTGAACGTGGACGTTACAACATAAACAGTGCATCAGATGGGCGCGTTAGTTCAGGTGGTGACGAGCGATATAATGATCAGTTTGAAGAATAAAGCCATAGTTTCCATAGTTACACCTCTGAGAGGTTATCACAGCAGTCCTTTCTTTAATTTGCTAAAAAAGCAGAATAACAAATTATGCAAAAGAAGCTGACCCAGAAGCAGCTTTTCTGCCACATGACTCTGCAGTTTTTCTCAAAGTCAACTCAGGAGCTTTGAGCAGGACGAGCGTGTCGGGGAGAAGCAGTGCATTCGTCCAAATGATACGACTGAAATACGATGAGCATGGACGGACACATCTACAGTTTTTTTTTTTAACACGTCAGGTTGAAATGGTCCTTCAGCTTCCATCACTGGAAACCCTCTGCAGCTGTCAACTGCTCTGTGCTCAGATATTATAGTTACTCTGCTGTCCAAATCCCATCGGTATGTATGTTTTTTTGCACCACTCAGGTCACACTGGACTCACCGTAAATACAAGCCACTGACTGGAAGCAAAGCTGCACCGTGCCCTCCCAGCGGTGCCATTTTTTAAAAGAAATAAAAGGAAAAACTATATTTCTCCCACAGCTTGCACTGCAGAAAATGCCAATGACATGCCTAAATGCACACCACAATAAAAAGTCACCTCTAAATGTGAGTGCAGAAGCTGATCGGCTCCAGCTCCTGTTGGGGAAGGCCGGAAAGCATTTCAACATGACCAGACCTGCTGCAGGTGACAGGGCCTCATTCAGCTTCCAGTCAGCTGTGCACCTGAGTTTTTTTTTCTGTTCAAGAGCCAAAGGCAGTGATGTGGCAGGTTAGACCCCCACCTCCTCCTCCTACACCTCCTCCTCCTCCTCCAGCAGCAGGCCGAGGCAGTGACGCTGCAACAAAACTTGACACCATGAGGTCATTGGAGCAGAGGCGCGCGAGGAGAGAGAGAAAGAGAGGGAGAGAGATCACCTTTCGGTTGAGTCATCCGCGCACCTGATCTGTTTACTTGAGCGGCGCGTGCGAGAGCGACAGAGGATCGGATCAGCTGTGCTACACACATGCAACGTAAAAAAAAAAAAGGAGAACAAGAAGATCGCTGCATGCAACAATTTACCGCACCCTCCCTCCCCGAACAGTGGAAATGACCACAGAGACGTGCAACCTCAGCCTCAAGGTGTTACAGCGGACAGGTTGGACCCCCCCTCTCCTGCAGCTGAAGGAGCAAAATGTGGGGAGGGGAGATTTTTTTTTTTTTTTTTTTTTTTGCATGATGCGCATTCATGATCTGGGATGGAAACGTGGACATGCACCTCACCCCCACCGTACTGCATGTCTGCCCCCCTCCCTCCCCCTTCGATCACAGACGTCTGACACAGTGGTGAATGTGAACACAGCTCTCACTCCTGCTGCTGCAGCCCCCCCCCCTTTCCCCCCAAAAAAAATCACTGTGTCACCTCCGATAAACTTGCATGATGGAGTGACGCGTCCATGCGTAAAGACGGCGCTAGGACCGAGCGGGCGGCGCGATCCGGACGCTGCTCTCCTCCTCATGATCGGTGCAGCGTGCCCCCCCAACCCCCCTCCACCCCCCCACTCCAACACCTCCTCTCTTACATACCTGTCACCGCCACAGTCCTCATGTGGTCTCCTCCGCCCGGACACTGAAACGTGCATGTTTCACCCCGCGCCTCTCCTGTCTCCTTCTCCTCCTGCAGCCTCTCTCTCTCTCTTTCTCTCTCTCTGACTCTCCCTCTCTTCTCCAAGGTCTGCGCGTCCGCGGACCATGCGTGTTGTTTCCACACCGCCGACAGGAGGCGGGGCTCGGCTTCCTTGGAGACGGCGCGCAAGTGGATCACGGGAGTGTCACTTATCCCCGCTCGGAGCCAATCAGCTGCGGCGCACGGCGGACGGGAAACGCGCACCATCAGCTGAGGGGTGTTATTTTTTTTTGTTGGGGGGGGGGGGGGGGGGGGGGGGTGTGTTGAGTGTTATGCGAGCAAAATTGGAACAAGCTTTCGTTTCTTGCATCCTCATCAAACGCATGTCGGTGCGATCCGTTTGTCTGTTGTTTAAAGTCTGGAGCATGTTTAATGTGGCAGGTAGATGAACTGCAGGTGACTCCTTCTCTAATCCTGCAGCTCCATGTTCAACAGAAGGTGAATGATGTTTTTTTTTTCCTTTTTTAACAGATAGTAACCTCACACGAAGCACTGTTAATTAACTCAGAGCTGTTTCAAGAGTTTAAAACGTCTGATGTGAAAATGTTGGAGATATTAAAATAGATAAAGAGATAAATAAAAACACCTGATCAAATGGTAGGACCTCTTTTTAATATTCACTGCACATGAGCCTACAAGGTGTGACCTTAATGTACAAACAGAGGCTGGCTATGGTAACAGGGTTCACTCTACCCTCTACTGGCAGGACATGAAATCCAACTTTTCTGGTAAAGAATTAAACATCAGTTTAGGTACAAATGAGTTTTTACTAAAAACAAAATACCAAAAAGGTATGAATTATAGATTTTTTTTTCCTTCCATACAGAAAAAACAGGTGAGGGAATCAGATCAAAAATACAGACTTTGCCTTTGTTTTTACCTTCAGCTACCGAGATTACAGACTTACGCGTGACTTACACAAGTTCAAATATACAAAAAGCCAGCAAACAGCTACGAGCACGCACAGTATTTACATCAGTCTCTTCCCCTGTGAACTCGAGGGAGCACGGACCCACATTCAGAACACTGGGTCTTGTTTTCATTGTTTGT
>JAOXYL010000059.1:5775626-5791580 GCA_028564955.1 Terapon puta
TTTCTTTCTTTCTTTCTTTTTTTCCTTTTTCTTTTTGCTTTTGAATTTTCACTCTTCGTCCTGCGAGACGTTGGAAAAAGAACTGAATCTGGAGAGGACAGAAACAAATTGCGCGCAACCGGGAGGGGGGATCTCTGCAACCACTGGGGGAAAAAAAAGAGGATACAAGTTTTTTATTATTATTATCATTATTTAAATGCTGAAATGGATGTTACTTTCACTTTGGGCTTGAGAAGGGAGTAGTGAGGAAGAATCTGGATATCTCGGGACTCCTCTCGACTTCTGAACGCACAGCGGAGCAACAGATGAATGTGAGTATCCACAGCGGCATGTCACGGACTCTCCTCAATCACACCAGTTTTTTTTTAGTATTATTTTAATCTTTCACTTATTTGGGGTTTAACACTTTACAGCTGACCGATCCTCCTCCTCCTCCTCCTCTCTGCATCTGCAGGAAGCTCTAGTGGAACAATGCGTAAAACTCGAAATGAAACGATGTTGGCAACCTTTGTGTGTGTGCGTGCGTACGTGTGTGTGTGTGTTTGTGTGCAATCAGCCGGCTCCCAGCTCTTTTCATTCTGCAATTCAGTTTTTGGTCATTTTAACTTAAAAAAAAAATCTGCTCCAAAGTTGATTTGAAAGATGCAGCCCAGATAAGTTGCCTCATATAGTGGAAGTGCCTTTAACATGCTCCCTAAAGGATGTCTAAGTTCTGGTATGGCACGCAAACGCGTATTAATTATGACTGCAGTGATTTTTTTTCTTCCTGTCTTCCAACGTCCCCAACACGCTCGGCTTGCGCGCACACTTTGAGGAGCATGCCAAAGACTTCAACCGCGCGTCACCTCGCACCTTTTCCCTCAAATCCCTTTCCTTTCCGAGAAATTCCTCACACTGATTTTTTTTCTTCTTCTTCTTTTTTTCCCCTGGAGTTATTTTGTGTTCCTTCATTGAGCCCCTGCGCCTCCCTCCTTGGGCGCATACCAAATGATTATTGTGGTTATTGTGCGGGCAGACTTGTGCGCGCTGACCGTGAAAAGGTGTTCCTTTCCCTCAATTAATACATTAATTAAGTCTCCACTGGGTTCCATCGGCGCGCACTTAAGTTGGGAGTGTGATGGTTGCCATGGTGCAGCTGAGTAATTATGCAGCCTCCTTCTCTTTTTTTTCACTTAAGACACAGCAAGCAATGCAGGCTCCTCCTTTTTTCTTTCTTTTTTTCCCCCTCTCCTTCCCTTACCACCAGTCAAAGGCGGAGTTCTGCCTTAAGTTTAATTTGTGGGCCACCTCCACGATTGTTAAGTCACCACATGTTCACTTACATCGTGACTGCAAGTCTATGGCTGAGCACTTAAAAGGGCCCTAATTATAACAATATGGGGCTAATTGGCCAGACCATTAGAGCATCCATGCCACTGAGGTTTTTTAAAAATATGTAATTGTCAGTGTTTTCATCCATCTATCCAATTATCCATCCATCCATGCATGCGTGCACCTATTTCTGTGCCTGCTTAGTTTTTGGGGCAGTTCTAACATTCATGTAAATACTTGCTTTCTCTTTTGTTTGATGGCATGTCTGCAGTCTCGAGCGCCATCCTAATGTGTGCCACTTTTCAGACGGTCTTTAGTTACAAAGTAAAACTCACAGAGAAAACAAACACACACACACAAAAAGCAGCACTGAAGGATAAAACCAAACTTTGGACCTCCGCAGCTTTTATAACAATCCAAGGATTATGTCATAAACCCTCTGCACAATGCATGAAGTAATCACTTCGCTGGTCTTGTCTTTTTGTAGCGTGCATGTGCTGTTGATGAAGCCAAGCGTTCCAGACTCCTAAAAAGGAACGAAAGAACACAAAGATATGTTATCCCCAGGACGGCCACACCAACAGCCACCCAGAAAGTTTCTTGATGCCTTACATTTCTGAAAATTGTCTGGCTGCAGTCGCTGCGGTTCGACTCATCTCCTCGCACTGTCGTCATCAGTAAAATCAGTCAACTGTACATGAGCTGTGGCCTTTCGAGGGTGTCGTGCCAGAAACCAGTCCCCTCTGGAGATCATTTTCTCATTTGTGGCCAGACAGACTCACCTAAATAAATAATCTACATCCACGCTGGAAGCAGAAAGCTTTTGTATTCATCCCCATTTAAAAAAAAAAACCCAAAACAATCAGCTCTGTTCTCTTTAGAAACACCTATGTGAGTTTTCACATATGACTTTGACCTTAGCTGGCGTAGTGTTGTCCAAACACTCCTTGCACCCCTGCTACTGTAACTCCATGCACATGTGTTCTTAATGATGCAACCACCAGCGCCGCTCAGGCAATATCAGATGGTGTCATCTTCAAAGACACAAGGTGTGTGTTTTTTTTATCCGGAACATCTTACACAAACAGCTGCGCCCATGCTGCTCTTGCTGTGGGAAAGAGACGATACGTCTTGTCACGGACCCTCCCGAAAAACCTCGGTCTCATCGCGAAAAAAGGGGGCCGGTGTGTTTTCCCAATACGGTGTTTGTTATGGCCAGGAAGCGCATGTGCGTCTGAGGCCCGTGATGGCTTTTCCTGGCCTTTCTAGATGCCGAGGGACTTAAAGGTTCAAAGCCTAATGTGGGGCACAGAGACGCGGCACTTGTGAGAGGCGATCGTCTGGCAAACATTCAGAGCTTTTTCATTTGCTTTGTGCTAAGCCTGTCATCCTCATGTCCAGTCAATCTGCAGCTCTGTCTGTGGTTTCCATTACGGCTCCATTGAGCCTCAGGCAGCCTGGCATGTTCTTGCGACCACAGAAGTTTTTCTTTGAGTTAACTGGAATCATGGCATGGAATTAGAAGCTCATTTTACAAGTCTGTCACTATGGTTGTCCCTCTTGGCCTGTTGGTGGTAAAAATGGTTTTGTTGTGTTAATTAAAGTTGAAGCTGAAGTGCTGCGTTTGAGCTCATGTTTTGGATGAATTGGAACAGATTTTAATCAGGGTTTCACTTGTATGCCTGTGCAACAAATACTCTGGGTAGATCAGGAAAGCCTCTAGAGACTATCTCAAATATCCTATGTGATTGCAGTTTAAGATATTATCTCAAGATAAGTATTTGACAATTATTCAGTACTCCTAACATATGCTTTCTCAGATCAAATTCTATGACTTGGCCTGTTTGATGTGTGGCAAATCCAATGTATTAATTATGCTGTTTAATGATATCAGTTACTTTACATGGTTAAAAACAAGTCATATTTACATCTCACTAGAGGTTTGGCATTCTTCTGTGTAATGTAGGTACAGGCTAATGAAAGGAGGCAGCAGTGTTTTTTCAGATGTATTGTCTATTGTAGGTTTTGCCAAACCAAAGGCCTGATTATTTTGATCTTGTGTTGCAAGAAAGATAAATAGTACTTCACAGAAAATTGAAAAGTGAAAAATAAATAAGCAAAAGTATTTTCAGCAATCATGAAAAAATGAACATTTGACACAATTTGCCAAACATGATCTCGACCATGGTGGAGAGGTAGAAATACAGCCGTGATGTTCCCAGCATTCACTGCTGGCAGGGATTTTAATGCTGATTCCAGTCATGCTAGCAAAGTGCCCAGAATGATATCCACTGTATTCAAACAGAGATTTCATTCTGTATGTAAATCCTAGAAACCTAGAACTGGATTCGGTCGGTTGACTTGGGTTAGAGGATTCAAAAGAAAGTGGGTCAGTGCTATAGTTACTGCTAACAATGAAATGTACATGATGCGTTACACACATGCGAAAACATGACTTCAGTGAAGTTTTTGAGTTGAAAATATTTTAGTGCCTGTGCTGCAGATATGCAGGGGTTAATCCTCCGGCAGCGTCATCTTAACAAAACTCTTCACAGAGGTTTTACTAACAGCAGGAGGGACTCACCATGATCTAGTACAATGATGCAAGGAAAACATCTGAATCCAAGCCACAATGGGATTGGCTTACTAACAGCTTTCAACCATCAGCAGGCAGCTATTCCGAACTGTTTTTTTCCGGATTGTTTTTCCCTCAAGCCCAACGCACGAATATGTTGTTACTTTTTATATCCTAACCGGCCGCTAACTTCCAGACATAAAGCTCTCAGTGTTGGAGGCCTGGGGGGTGGTAGTATTTGTTATATGTATTTGGTGAACATCTTAAAGTGCAGAAATATGCCTTTGACTTCATACTGAATCTTTTAAAACCATATGTCCTCCTTAACCTGGTATTGTGCAATTAGCCTACCCGACTGTGTCTGCTACATCCATTAGGTTCCTCCGCTCTGCAGAGGTCCTCCACTGCAGCTCAACCAGAGAGTGCATTATTTCAGTTGTGGCATTTGGACAACCATTTTGGCCTTGAAAAACTATCCTTTGTGCTTTGGAGAAAGCTTTGTAAATGTGCATCCCCGGTGTTGCAGTAAAGTAAATCAATACAGGGACTTTTAAGTTCAAGAGCTGTCAAGAGTTTCAGCTGTCATGGATGTGCTTATGTTTTGGCCAAGGATAGCACTCACAAGGAAACCCAAAGCATGATATGCAGTGGGGTAAATTTGTAGTGCTTGCCTTTGCCTTTATGTCTGTCATTTTTAGCTATTATTATCTCTGTTAAACTAATATGAATTAGGAATAAGTTAACAAATAAAGTTCTTTTTTTTTCTCCCAAACTGTTAAATATTCTTGAACTGGGAGCACAAAATGTGTTAATAGCGCTGATTTACATTTCATATTTCAAAACAGGTAATGCTAAAAGATTTGTCACTGCTCAGTCAGTTTAATTCAAACCAATTTATGATGGTTGTTAACATCTTCAGTTTTGCGGGCCTTTAATCACGGCAGACTCAGATTAAGCCTTGTATCTTGCATGCATATGGCCAACTTCCAGCATCCCTCAATTACAATTCTGCAGAGCCAGAAAAGGGGAGAGAGGTAGACTGCACGGAGCCCTTCAACTCTGCTGTGCTACTCTGTCACTCAAATACACTGTCACCACCACGGTTGAGACAGATCGCCACACTAAGTTCAGGGACATATGGGAGGTATTTAGTGAACACGCACACACAACTACACAGATGTTGTGTGGATGTTTCCTTGCAGGTAACAGCTAAACCACTAGGGGGAGCCTTGAAGAGTGCTTTTTTAAAAAATAATTCCTCAACATGTATGACGGTATTTCCTGAAAATTAAATTCAAATTTACTTTTCATGCAAGTCAGGGTAGCTGTGAATTACATGAATTTAGACAGAACCACAGACAATTGGAAGCTGCTCTCTTTATTTAATGAAAAAGACACAATCATATTCTGTATGCCAGACACTTGGTGGTTTTGGATTATTCTGCAGATGGTGACAGTTTTGTTGAACAATTTCCACATTGCTCCAAAGTGTCTCTGAGTCTCAATTACAGATCCTCTGCTGTGGTGTAGGTCCACTGCCAGAGCGTGCCTATTGTTTATGCAAGAAATCCGAACACCCCTGCTCCTTTTGAATATAAATATTTGAGTATTTCTCCCCTTGATTTACACTCAAACTCTTAATTCTCACAAGTATTGAAAGATAGATATCCTTCCTTGAAGAGAGTTAAATATTTTAAGTGGTTCTTGGGGTGGAGGAGTGTTTCAAAACTGCTCACTCCATGAGAATTAAATGTTGTAGCACACATCAATATTAAATCTAGGGCCTCACCTCTCAGACTTGCATGAGAGAGTACTGCTATAGTGAATAGACTGGGTAGTCTGCACCTTTTTGATTCAAGTTGAACTGCCACAGCCAAAGACTCCCTGTCTGAGGTAGTATGCTGTGGCCTGTGGTTTTGATATTTCTTCAGTAAAAGAGAGCTTTCTGGTATGTGGGAGGAACAAGGTGTTGACTTATTAAGTGAACTAAGAAGTGCAGGAAAATGGTATGTGCAGGGTGTATTGTATGTGCTGTGGTTGGGAACAGAGCCCATAAAACATATGGGAAAGTGTTTAAGGAATATACTTATTTTTCTTAAACTAACTTACTCTGTATTTCGAGACAGAAATAATACATGTTTTCTTAGCTTCTGCTGTTTTGATATTACTCAGCTTTTCCTCTTCTCTGTGTCTCCAGGTTTAAAAAGAAAGAGCCAAAATGAAGACAGCTGCCAAGGGTTTTGGGAAGTCTATGATGGACCCTTCGCACCGTAGGGGTTGGTGGAACAGGAGGATAGTGCTGATGGTGTACGTGGCCTTGGAGCTTGTAACAGTCTATTCACCTGTCGTCCTTGGGACTCTTGAGCTACAGCTAGATGAGGAACAGCCAGCAGGAACTATTGTCGGTGACATCAGTGCCGGACTTCCTCCTGGCATTACAGCATCCCTCTACTTCATCTCAGACCATGAGGGCACAGGTGTGGGTAATGATTTGGACATTGATGAGAGCACAGGCATTATTAAAACCGCCAAAGTTCTGGATAGGGAACTTAGGGATAGATACAACTTCATTGCAGTCACAATGACAGGTGTGACTGTAGAAGTTACCATCAAGGTGAATGACATCAATGACCACGCACCAACATTCCCAAGAAAACGAGCCACGTTTAAAATCCCTGAGCAGACAGCCATCGGCACCAAGTTTCCTCTTGAGCCAGCTGTTGATGCTGATCAAGGCCAGCTGACGACACAGGGTTACCTTATCAAGGATGGAAATGTAGGCCAGGCATTCACCTTGGAGACCAGGAGGGGAAGTAATGAGGTTCTCTATCTGGACTTGGTGGTGAATGCCATTCTAGACAGAGAGAAAAGATCCACCTATACTTTATCCCTGGAGGCTTTTGATGGTGGTTCCCCAAAAAGGACAGATCAGATGACATTAGATATTTCTGTACAGGACATCAATGACAACGCTCCTGTTTTCAACCAGAGCCGCTACCATGCCATAATATCTGAGAACCTCCAGCCAGGAAGCAATATCCTGCAGGTGTTTGCTACTGATGCTGATGAAGGAGACAACGGGATGGTGCTGTATGAAATCAATAGGAGACAAAGTGACCCAGACCGCTATTTTGTCATTGACTCTCGCACTGGCGTCATCACGCTCAACAAGCCACTGGACTTTGAGATGAGGAGAGTCCATGAGCTGGTGGTCCAGGCACAAGACAATGCAACCCAGCCTGAGGTAACCAACGCCTTTGCTACTATACATGTCAGGGACTACAACGACAACCAGCCCACAATGACTATCATCTTTCTCAGTGAGGATGGATCTCCCAGAATATCAGAGGGTGCACAACCAGGCCAGTATGTAGCCAGGATTTCAGTCACTGACCCAGACTATGGGGAGTATGCTAATGTCAATGTGTCACTGGAAGGAGGAGATGGAAAATTTGCCCTCACCACTAAAGACAGCATCATCTACCTGATCTGTGTAGACAAGATTCTGGACCGCGAGGAGAGAGACACTTATGAGCTGAGGGTCATGGCAACAGATTCAGGTACACCACCGCTCAGGGCTGAGTCCTCCTTCATCATCCAGGTGACTGACGTTAATGACAATCCTCCTCTGTTTGACCAGCCAGTGTACAGACAGGTCATCCCTGAAGTGGTGTTTCCTGGAAGCTTTGTGCTACAGGTGACAGCTAGAGACAAAGACCAGGGGCCCAATGGGGACATCAACTACAGTATCCTGCAAGACCAACGTGCATACTCCAACTGGTTCAGTATAGACTCTGTTACAGGGATTATCACCACTCTCTCGCAGCTGGATTATGAAAAGAATCCCAATCCCAGTATAACTGTGGTGGCCACGGATGGAGGGAAACCTCCCCTGTCCTCCACTGCCGTGGTAAACGTCGTTCTTCAGGATATAAATGACAATGAGCCAGTTTTCGAGAAAAACTTTTACAACGTGTCCATCAAGGAGAACACAGCTCCGGGGACCTGCATTCTTGAGGTAGGACACAAGGCTGGGCTTAAGAAAGAGTCTGAATTCAACTTGGGGGCAATTGTGAAGTGCATAACAAATGGGAAATTTATTAGGTAAATAGGAAAGACATTTGTCAGACTTTGCTGATGTCTTTGATTCTTCTATGAAGAGTTATTTTTTTAATCGTAAAGCTGTTTAAATTGGACTGCTTTAGTGAGGATTTACCTGTGGTTTTAGGCCAAGATGATCTCTCTTTGGCTGTCCTCCCCTTCACCTCTCAAAAGGTTTCCAGGGTAACAGAGGCAGTGTAAAGTCCTCTGTCAACCCAGGCACAAAGGGGTTTTTCACATATTCACAGGCAGAGACAAATTCAGGGCTTTATCCAAAGAAATAGATGTCACTTCACTCTCAAAAGGCACCTTAATTAGGCTAGTTGAGCGTGAGAAAAAATGGCCATAGACGACAAGATGAATTAAAGTTCAGACAAATTACACCCTTAGTGACTGCAGTCCTGTCCCATTAAGACATATTGTTTTCTCAAATAGTTTTGGCCATTTGATTGAAAAGACAGCTAATAAGTTAGTTCTAAAGTCAGCTTGTGTTTTTTCTTTCTTTTTACAAGTATTGATGTTCATACAAATTCTATTCTGCAAGAGTCTGCAGTAGTATTGCATGGATCAAGGAGTTGGAGCGCAGTCCAGACAGAGAGCCCAGCAGACGGGATCTTGGCCCAGGGTTTGGCCTTGGGAGAGGAAGGGTGGAGGGAGACGCAGGCCTTACCGCGACTTCTGGCTTGAATGCAGAAATAGAAGCTATGAGTGCTTCTTGTGGGAGGTCCCCTAATTATAAATCACAGGGACCAGAAGGATAAGGAGAAAGGGGGATGTGCCGAAATTGATTATGGAATTTTGAAACGAAACCAACGAATAATTAAAAAAATGTATGTTTTGGAGAACTGTAAAGCCCCATGGTCACTCTTTCCAACGTGGGCTGAAGTTCACGTTCTATGAAAATATCTGAAAACCCATATATTTTTTTCTTTTTTTTTTTCGATCTAGAGATGGTCAGAGTTTTGTCTCTCTTTTTGCGCTGCCTCCAAAAGCAGTACTACCTGCTCTCAAACAACTCTCAGAGCATGACATGTTTGATCAGTGGCTTCACAGGGTCCAAGTATGAAGTAGTTCTTTTAAGCCACTGCTCTCTGGCCTCTCTTGGGCCTGCCTGGATGCTGTAGACGTGTGTTTGGCGGGCCATGTGAGAACAGACTGCTCTTACTTGGGGTGCCAGCTCTACATCCAAACATCTCAGCAAGACATCTGATGACTGCCTTTTTTTCCTCTTCAGATGAATTTCCCAGTGTCCCCTTCTTTCCATACACAGTGGTGTCCAAAAAAAACATTACAATATGGGTATTGTGATCATTAATTCAAACTTTTCAAGTGGCTCGATTTTTTTTTCTTCCTCCACAGGTCACCAGCCCAGCAGTTCATGATTATTCTAATATAGTCTGGCTCCACAGTGCTGTGCCTGTAATATTTAGTCACTTTCCGCTATACATCAACTGGTTTATGGATGACTTTAGAATTAGATGTGTGTGGGGGGGAAAAAAAAGATAACTAAAAATAAGGACTTAAGCCTATTAACAGCAATCAGTGTCGTAATTCAATATGCAAGATCTACTGCAAAGAAAATAGGTCATCCTTGAGAGTGGAAATCAAATACGACATGAAAAACAACATTTTAAAAACCACAAGCTGCATTGTGGAATCTGTTTCATGAGCCATTACTAATTCTCTTCTCCATTATTAGTCCAAGTTTTCTGGATGGTGTAGAAGTCAACTATGACACCACAGATCTGGTGCCATAAAGGAACCACAATACCAAAATAGCTCGCTATATTCTGCATACGACCATTTCATCCATTTATATGGCAAATGATATTCTCTTGGATTGCGAGCACGCCTTCACTCAAGAGGTCCTACTACGCCGTACTCTGCCAGCGTGCATTTTATTGAAAATGTGTGAAGTCTTTCTAGAGTAATGGGAAAGTGAACAAGATGAAAAAAACAAACCATTACCTCAAGGTCATTTAATTAGGTCATTAAGCACATGGGCTTTTTGATTCTTAACACTGAGGCAGAAGAGTAATACAAGATGTCATTAGGGATAATGAGGCACATCAGCCAGCCTTAATATCTCCAAATTTAGTTAAGCAAAGCCTGGTTGTCTTGGCTTTGCGAGGTATTTGCCATCAATTCTCCTATGTGTTATTTCACTTATGAAGTAATGAAGCTTTCCAGCTGGTTATGTCAGAATCGTGCATTGGGGAATAATTTACACCTCATATCGTTGTGGTTTTTGGTTGGTTTGGAGCATGTCTCAGTGAAGAATTGTCCCTCTGTCTGTTTCGGGGGGTTGTTCTGGCTCCAGTAGAAAGACGAGAGGGGGTCTCCAGGCAGCTGAGGGGGAAATGAGCCCTGACAAGCGCTGGCATGAGTGGCGGAGGTGACACGAGCAGGGGGGCTTCCTCGTCTGTCCGTTGGTCCGTCCCTCTCCAAATTCTTATCTGATCTCACTTCATTTCTCATTAGCCGGGCGTGAGAATAGGCCAGGCCTAATTTTTAAACCCTGCCTCCCCCATGTTCACGACAGAAAGGGCCTCTTGTCATCGGTGGAGCTCCCTTAGCAACATGAGACGACCTCTGATTGCTCCAAGTGAACATTTTTTCTTACTTGAAAGCGTGACACAAACTTTTGCATTTCCTTTGCCGCCCAGAGTGCTCCCCATGTAAAGGATGTCTCGGCGGCTTTTTGACTAAACACATCACTGCCCTTGAAAAAAATTTACTTACGTTCTAGTTAGAATTTCTTGTGTGCAAAATTTCTATGAGCTTGCTGGGTTTTTAGTTTAGATAACTACAGGTGCAGTCTTTTTAAGCGGTGTAACGTGCAGTACCATCCAAACCCGTTCATTATTTCACAGAGTTCTTTAAAGGCAGCCTAGTTGAAAGAGCTACCTCAGTGAAGTGGTACCCTGAATCACTTCTCCATCCCTGCCAACATAAGAGTGACGAGTCTCGGGGGAAAAAAAGCACACTCAGAATTGCCCTGGAGAGAAAGTATGAATGATTGAAAGAATGTGTTTCTTTCACACTACTCTCTTACAGTTTCCACTGTCTTTTTGTACTTCAGCGACCACCAGGTAGGTTCCAATAACCCTTATTCAATTAAGCCGTGGTATCGTTGAGTTGTATTGCCTGATGAAAAGGCATGGCTACTGGGTTTGTGTTAGGTAATAATCTATTCAGGCATGTTCATCATGCTCTCTGCAGTACAGTTTGGGTAAAGATTCACTCTTTAATTACAGGAGTTTCCTTTGTTCCAGTGTCCTCAGGAGACTTGTGAAGTACATCTTGCTTCTCACAGTCTCTGTCTTTATTATTTTGTGCAAGAATATCTTCTTTACAGTCCCTGTAGAATAGGCTCATTTAGTAAAAATAAATAAATACAGAAAAAGTTTTCTGACAGTGAAGTGATTAAGTCAAAAAGTGCAAAGTGGCATGTGGGATTTTGAGAAATTAATTTGTTGTTGTCTGCTTTATAAACAATGAGCCCCATTTAGAAATGTGACCCAATGTTTTTTAGCTTTCTGCACCTCTGCAAAAAAGTTTCTTCAGTGTTTTAGCTGCTACTCTTCACTGTCACGCACATCTGCCAGCAGTTGTCAGTGTAGTGCATAAAAATAGCTCATTTGATTAAAATTCTGCAAAATGGTCATGCAAAATGCAACAACTTGGTGATTGACAGGGACCTGACTGCTCAGTGACTGTCTCTGCATGACCACTTTTTTGGTCTCTGTGAAAAAACATTGCTAACTTGCTAAGACGTAAAACTGTTCCAGAGTCTCTAAATGAGATAAACCATGAAGATGACTGAAAATGGCAATTTCTGACTAGTACTTCGGTACACAAACTTGTCATCAGCTCTCAATTTTCTGGGGATGGTTTGTATCAAATGAAATGTTCGCTTGTCTGTTTTAATATCGGACTGGCCTGTCTCCCCATGAGACTGGTTCAGCTTGAGGCGAGCTGACTCTGCTTTTGGTCTCCTGTGTTTCTTTTTCCTCCTGCTAACTACCGAGCTTCACTGTGGCTCTGTGGTATAACAGTATTTTCAGGGAATGGTAAAATTGCAGGAAACTGGATGTGCTGCTTAATGTGTTCGCAAATGTAATACTTCCTTGAGCACTTACTCCTGGGCCTACCAGGGGCACTGAAGCGAACATAAACACTGATGTACATCTGGATAGAGTGTGGGTGTTCAGGTCAAAGTTGCTGCGCTTGAGACAGCCCGGCGCATTTTATTGTGCTCAGACGTCCATCAGCAAATCCACCACTTCTCCCTTTCCAGCAGCACAGGAAGAGGAGAAAGTTGTGGTAAAACTTTTTAATGTTATATGGTTGAACACAGAAGCAGGAAGGAAATGCTGTTCATTAGTGGAAAACCGAGGCTGTGGGTGTTGAACACCAACTTGAAACTAAATAGAAAGACCAATGAATTTGTGGACTGCAAGCCTTCACTCTCAATTAATCTCTCTGTTACTTTTACAGTTAATCATCTAATTCTCAAGTATATAAAATGGCAGAAAGTAGCTGAATTCTGTCTATAATGGTTTCCCAGAACCCAAGGTGACGTCTGAAATAGCTTTTGTTGTCTGACCACTCGTCCAAAACTCAAATACATTCATTATAAATTATACAAATAGGAGAAAACTAGACTAAGAAGAATATATAAGGCCTCTGCTGTGTCATACAGCCAGTGAAACATATGCATTCACAGTTATTAGCTGTTTCTTATGTGGGTGCTGAGTGGTAAAGCGAGCAGCGTTTCCAAGGCTTCGGGGTGATGGCAAAAGGTCAGCACAGGCTGTGATGCAGCCACGCAGAGTTTTGGCCGTGAAGCAAAAGTTGTGAGACATAAAAGTCAGCTTGAGGGGTTTCCTGCCCACATCTGGCAAGGAAGGAAGATGGGCTTATATGGCTCTCTCGCGGGACGAGAAATTTCATTAGTACAGTCTGTCTGCCAGACTGTCTGCTGCAGGTGAGGCCGGCCTCTCAGCGCTGCTTCCAAGTTTCTATGAAAGGGTGTGAGTGTAGTGAAAGGAGAGAGAGACGGGGAAGGAAAACAGTTGAGAGTCTCCAGAGGGACAGTCAGCCTCTGGCAGCTGCGACAAAGCTCCGACTCAGCAGCTGGATCCAGCTGTTGATCCCTCCTCTAACATCTATCGTCTGACTCTGAGGGGTGGGATATTCTTCACTCTTCCTGTCTCTTTGTCTCTGTTTGTCTGCCTTTACTTACTTCTCCCCGTCTGTCCAGACTCCTTATCTCTCCCCGCTTCCTTTTCCCACACTGCTGCGTCCCCCTCTGTGATCCAATTACACCTCTTCACTTCCCCTCGTTTCCCTCCGGAGTTGTGACATGTGGACCGGAGCAGGTGAGAGAAGCACATCTGCCTGGCTGGGGATGCTCAGGCCTCCCCGGAGTGATGCGACACACCGCCTCGCGGGTCCCAGGCGGACCAGGCCCAGGCTTAACCAATTTGATGATGCAAGGAGGAGCTGGGTGTAAATTACCAACGGAGTGAAGTCAGACTGCAGGTGTGTGCGCCTTCACGGTCACATTGTCGCAGTGTTGCATTCAGGCTGGAGAGGCGCACTTTTGCTTGACCTTCGTAAATAGAGACAATTATTCACTTTGCCTCCCTCCTCCTTTGAGACGACTGAATGGGAAGGAGGAGGGGGAGAGGGAGGGGTGGGCGGGGGGGCAGACTGAGAGGCTCGCTGTGATGTGGGCTGCCAGGCCTTCTGTTCTCACAGCCCGTGGTCCCCCCGCACATGTGCAAGGCAGTTGGCGCCGCTAAACAAGCTGGGCATCAGGAAGCATCATCTGCTCGTGATATTCATTCGGTTCCAAAGCAAATCTGTGCTAAATCATCCATCCAGTCCCCTGCTGTCCATGAGAAGCCACCAGACTGGAAAGCAGACGCTGAGTGACAGCTTGCCAGGTAACAAAAATCAGTAACCAGGAAGTCAGACCCCCAAACAAACAGCAACAAACACATTTTTTTTTTTTTTTTTTTTGCTGTGATGATGAAGTGCAGGTATCACAATGGCAGATCGCTCGCCAGCATGTTGTATTTTACATTCATGACAGAGCTGCCTCTCTCCAGAGAAGCATGCGCTATATATACACGGCCCTAAAATATCTTAACCACTGAGCAAATTGTCTCCATATCCAGAACTTGACTGTTACAAAGAATGCATCGCTTTTGTCTGCCAGCAACCTCAGCCTTTGCTCCAGCCTTGCTTCTGCACCGACTGCCAGTTGAAATAACGATTGAGAAGAATGTTACCGAGACCAACACGCTCATGGAAAGTGTGGGGCGTTGGGTTACGGGGCGTGTGGTCAGATCATCCTATTTCTGCTCTCAATTAGATCAGTTTTGGTTTGCGACGCGGGTCTGATTAGGGCTTTGAAGGTGGCTGAGCGTGGGGATTAGTTGATACCTCAGCTGCTCATGTGAGAAATAGGTGATAGAGGGTAGTGTTTCGGGAAAAAATGTGGGAAAATAAAGGGCCGGGATGCAAAATACAAACAAGGCCAGGGTGAAAGAGTTCCACAGCCAAGGCTATCTCTCTGTGTGGTCAAGAAAATGTGGGACCTACGCTGACACTGCCGTAGCAAGATGTTTTGCAGATGCTCGTTAACAGTAATGGCGCAATGAAAGCTCTCAGCTCCTGTGTAAATCAAATTAGTGACTAGGGTTGGGTATTTTTTTGTTTTTTGGGACTAATTGAAGAGTGACTAAGCACTGGATCCAAAAATGTGCGATCAGGCTGTTTTTATTTAGTACTTTTTTTGGGCCAATTTTAGCCTGCAAATAAATAAGCCAAAATTCTTGTATGGCCGATTATTATTAAGACACCATTTAACATTTTAAAAGGTTTGGTTATTTTTCATCTAAGAAGTTCTTTTCTTATGTGGAAAAAGTTTTTTTTTTTGTAGGAAAGTATTTTCAGCAGCAGTTTTAATAATTGGATTAATCATCCAGGAAAAGTCAAACATTGTCTGATTCTCGTACATGGCTCAGTTCTGGTGAGTAAGTCCTTTTTTTGTCAAGCCTTGTAAGACAGAAAAAGATAGCAAAAGAAAAAAAAACGACAAACCACACGGAGAAGGAGGCTCGTGGGGTGAGACGCTCCACTTTTACATTGCGGTTACCCAACGTTGTCTGTCTTGGCTTCAGACAGAGAGGCACCCGGGCCTGCTCCAACCAGACTCCCAGTCTGTGTGCGCTGATGCTCCACGGTGGTCCACCCTCACACTGATGGTTGCATATCTCGAAGCCTTCGCCACATCTCGCGGAAACGCCCCTCGCGCTATGAGGCGGGACATCTGTTACGCCTTATCTATTCGAAGGTAATGCTTTCGCGCTGCAGATTAGCCGTAATAAGGAGACGACTGCTTAGCCCAGCGCTGACTTCCTCTGGGTGCGAGGGGGTGATTTAAAGATTCGGCGGGGGAACTAATTACCACAGGGCTGCGCACCTCATCAATAAGGCTAATTTGGTCTGGTGCTGCGGAGTTTATGTTGAGAGTGGTGTCTGCTTCTTTTAACCAGCGTGTTGAAAGGCCAAATCTTTGTTTAGATTGTTGTGCACAGCCCAGTGCTGTGAGGAGCCCGGAGGCAGCGTGGGGAGCAGCGGGACTCTCTGCTGTAATTAGGCAGAGCTGGTATGCAGGAGTGCAGGACTCGAGATGTGTGATGTGGTATCAGGAAAGGCGAACAAAAAGCCAGGGACCGGGGTGTGTGTGGGTGTCTCAGTGAAGGGTTTTAGGGTGGAAGAAATTCTCTAATCAGTGCCCTGGGTTCCTCCCAGATTGCTGCACAAATGCGCCTTGCGAGATCCAAAGCGTCAACACAGAAGACTCAGGAGTGGGGAAATTTATGAAGCAGCTATGATTTTGGCCGTCCAGAAACAAACTAAAATGATGCTCTTCGCTACCTTTCCACTCC
>JAOXYL010000059.1:5793980-5820120 GCA_028564955.1 Terapon puta
AAAGAAAGCAATTGAAACAAATGGGGAATGCGGAAGGAGGAAGAGTGAGAAACAAAACAGATGCTGACAGGGAGAAGGAGGCGATTTACCTCATGCGGCGTGCGTGCAAAAGTGGCGTGCAGATGAAGCTCAAGTGGCGGTTAGTTGCCATGGCAATATTCGGAAATGGGAGAGGTGTAAACAAGAAACCCCATCGATTTCACGGGCAAAACATCATCCCAAAGTGCCTGTTTTTCCAATGTAATTGTGGTGGCGTATTTTTGCCACAGTCCCGAGATGAAATGCACAGAGTTGAACTCGTGAGACCTTTAAATCCAACCTACGTGTCAGCCAGTGCAAATGCAGTTTTTTTCTTTTTTTCCAAGCTACTGGCCTGTGAAGAGTTAAGAGTTCATCGCTGTTTCTTTTTGGACTGTCTCGCTGTCTCGGCTATCACACGACATTATCAACACATCCTCGAGGTCTGGGGAACATGTAGCAGGGTCTGAGGATGTTTGTTTGGAGATAGAAACATCTCGATCTCTTGGCTAGAGAAGGTACATTTATCCTGGCGTATAAACACAAGAGTATAAACTGAGCTATCCGATGCATTTATATTGTATATCAACTGAGGTTTTCATTCAGAGAGAGAGGGGGACGGAGGGGGGGAAGGTTGCAGAGGACTGAATATGTTTATTCAACATGTGCGCACTCCTCAACCCCCCGCTTCCATCCTCGCATGTTGTCAGTGGCTGGGCCTCTGCATCTGTCATGGAAGACAGACATGGGGGAGAGTTCACAGAGCCCTCTCTCTCCCAAACTCCAGCCCCGCTCGGGCGTCTTTGTCCATGCTTTTTGTCTCGCTGCAGGGACTTCCCTTCACCCTGTCCCAGCTCTCCTGGACTCTGATAACAGATCGGGGGGGGCATTCTAATGAAGTGCCAGCACGATTAGACTCAATTTGCTCTTCTTTTTTTTTCCACTTGGGATGGAAGAGCTATCAGCCCTAAAAACACTTCCCTTCAGAAACAGACTTGTCCCACACCTACACCCCCCCCATATTGGCTGCCAGTCTGTCGCTAACGTTCGGTCTTTATCTCCCACAATTGGGCCATGTGAAGAAACAAACCGTTATCTCAGAGTGGATAAAGCCTATGTGGGCACTGTGGACAACAATATAAAGAGTCGCTTTCGCTGGGCTGATGGGAATCTGTCTGAAAAAAAAACTACATTTTGGTGAAATAGTTAACTTTCATTTGTCTTGGACTTTTCACCTGTGGTTGCAAAACAAAGAACATATGCTGATGATACGCTGTAGTTTTTGTGTGTTGGGTCTGGTGATTGTCCTGTATGACAAGAGGTGATTAGTTAAGTTAAAACTTATGAGCAAAACAAAGTTTTTTTTTCTAAAACTCAAACACAAAAGTGCAATCTACAATGATGCTGCAACCTGTTAACCACCCCCAGGAAGCACTTTGAGCTGCATGTCCGACTCATGTCCGACTCATGTCCGACTCATGAAATATGGTTATAAAATCAAATGTAATTATTAATCCCTTGTTGTAGTTGAAGTAATTGAATAATCTATGAGATCATTAAACCTCCCATTAGACTGCTGGCTTCATATACATTTATTATATTTATTAATATTTACATTATGAATTTAAAAGTGACTGTAAAATGTAAAGAAAATCAATGTTTTGCTTGGGGATGAGAAAAGTGAATTGAGTGGCGGTTTGCGTGTCAGTGTGTTCTTTTCCCAGTTTGGGAAGGTGGGACGGAGCTGCGGGATTTGGCCAATGTTTTTGCAGTAGGAGAGGGGTGCATCAAGATGAGGCCAAAGCACACAAGCTAAGAAAGTTTTTTTTTTTTTCTGGACGTACATGAGACAATGCTTCAATTACAGCAGATCCATACTCGGAGACCGACGGGATCTGAAAGCAATCCATGATTTAATTGACCTAATTATTGTGTGTGTGCTTATGACTGAGTTGAAGTCATAAAAACTGGCCTGCTAATGATATTACATGACAGGAGAAGTACTTAAAGATGGGAGCTTACCGAGGGAAATCAGGTTATGTTGATGCAAGGCACCACACACACTTTATTAAATTCACTGTAATGTCTGTAGACGTCAGATGTCTCCTAGTGGCCAGCGGAGAGTCAACGCACTAGAGAGGTAAAATTTTCATTCACCCAGAGCGACAACACACTGAAGTTCTGTGAGACTTGAGCCGATGGGGGGGGACTCCTTCAGGATTTTTCACTGTCCGCATCCTGGTTTGGCTCGGGCTCTGCATGAAGGGAAGAGAGGAATGATCTCCTTTAGGTCACAGGCCATGATTATGGGAATAAGTATATGAGGAAAGAAGTACTTACAAAAACTGTCCCAGTGGATATTTTGTGTAGCTGTGGCAAGTGCTGCAAAGTTGGCGCTGCAGCTCCCCGGACCAGACCATTTTAAGCACTTAGGTCATTTGTTATTTTCTAGACAGCCTCATCTGTTGGAGCTGGGCTACCATTTGGAGCCCCCGTGCTTTGTTGAAATCGGCAATTTCGAAATACTCGTCTGATTTATTTTAAACCACATCGAAGTAGGTCAGTCTTTTCTCCAGAGTGAGTGAGCTAATTTCTCATAAACTCTTTTTCTTTTCGTGTTTGACTGAAAAGAGCGAGTTAAATGACCTTACCAATAGGTTTTCTAGTTTTAGCTCCTTAACTACATGTCCTTCACACTCTTTAGAATATTAGTGGCGATTTTCTATGACTATCGTTCCAGGCAGCCATTCTCCATTTGTTTCAGCATGAAGATCAATTACGCTCTTGAAACTCTTGTTTAAGTTTTGTAATCGATTACAGTTCAGTTAGGGCTACATTACCATTGCACAGGAATGGGTTTAATGAATTGCAAAGTTTTCAAACCTATCTGAATTAAAGCACAGTTATAAGAAATTGCAGACTTGGATGGATTACACAACTTGAACAGGTTTCAAGAGGCTAATTGATTTTCATGGAACCTTTTTTGTTCAAATTGAATTCTGGTGTTGGGTGTTATTGACAAAAAAATCCACTGTATGACAAGAGGTGATAAGTTTAAACTTATTAGCAAAACACAGTTTTCTAAAGCTCGGGCACAACAACATCTACAATGATGCTGCAACCTGTTAGCCACCAATAAGAAGTACTTTGGTCTAAGGGCTGCACTTTTTACTAATGTCAGACTCACAAATTGTTGCTATAAAACCAATAGAGGCCTTCAGTTTGAGGGGGAAAATGCTGTTGTATGAAGTACATGTGGCTTTTTAGTAAATTGGTTGAAAAATACAAGAAAGGAACTGCTGAATCAAGGCTTCACTTTTGTGAACAAGGCCACTTGTCCTTGGGGACATAGTCTTCATTCTCTCCTGGAGATCTGCAGCCTGTGAGTCATAACTTTTTTTTGTGATCGTATAGGAGGAGAGTTTTTCTTTCATGAGCTCTCCTAACTGGCAAACAGCTGCAGCAGTTTCGACCTCTCCTCTACTGGTGTTGCTCTTAGTGCTTTGCCTTCTGCGAAGTTCATTACTGGTTTACAGTATGTAATAAGCCTCATTAATTCGATCCCAGTGGTACTCGCTCCTCTGTTCAAAGGGGTGAGTGCAGGATTTGGTGTGGTCTCCCCGAGGCTTGGGTGGTATGGTGAAAGGGATTAACAGTGTGACGTCAGAGCGCTCTGACTGGAAAGAGTGGCATGATATGCTCACATAGCTGTGTTCACGCTGGACAGTAGGTTAGTTTCCAATCCCTGCTTAAGTCGGGGAATCTTCAGATGTGGCCCACTGAAGGAAGCCAGTGGAAATGAACACCGTGGCAGTGGTGCGCTCTGTGGATGAGGGAGAGGAAATTGCTCGCTCATACAGCACCAAACTAATTCAGGGTTTTCAAATCCTTTCCAGGCTCACCAAAGAACACTTTATTATATAACTGGCTACCTTTGTTTTCTATTTCTTAGCTCATTAGATATACGAAAACAAAGAACAGAGGGGAGACAGTGTTCTTCTAAAGCTGAGTGTCAGACTAGATTGATGGATCAACCATTTCCCCCCCATATTCATGCTATTCTGCAAAGTAAATTATTCAAATGAATTCAACTCAGCCAGGACAGCTCATAGAATACTTTGTGTGGAACTCCTTTTTTGAGATACAGAGCTCATTTAGCTATGGTTGTTAGCAGAGTGATGGGTGATGCTGAGAGGAAAGCAGATTGGGTTTAAATAAATCAAATAATTCCTTTATCTCCTGCCAAGGACCTTCTGACTTTGACTTTGCCGTTCATATAAAAAAATAAAAATCTTTGTCTCAACTGCCAACGAAATATCGACTTTTCTGACTTTAAGCAGTTCTTGGGACTTTGATAATTGGGGTCATAACCCCAGTTTGTTTTTCTATCCTCGACTGACTTACAAGACTCACAGTAGTTACAGTTTATTGCAATCTAAACTTCTAGTAACCTGTCCTAATTAAGGTTTTATTTACAAGTGCATCAGTATCCTTGTCGCAATGTTTTGTTTTTTAAACCCGGAGTGCTAATGTGAAGAGATGGACTCTTTAGAGGACCAGTCTAGACCCTTTTCAGTCTGCGAGCTTGCTGTTGCCAGGCTGTTAAAAAATGCCGGAGGGGTTGCCACAATGTGCTTGTATAGAATGGCTTATGGCACAAACACGGCACTGTCTGTGTCTGTAGGGACTGTTGATGTGGGACAGCTGCTTTATGATGGTAAACTCCCTCCCTGAAAGCTGAGGACCCCCTGCTAACGCGCCAGCATAACTACATTGTACGTGAATTGACTCAACATGTTGGATTAGCTGGTTAAATACAGTGATCCTTTCCCTCAAATGTACAATCCTGACATTTAGGGCATTGGAATACCAACAAAGGCCGTTCAATCTTTCTCAGGGCTTTCTTTTCTTGTTCATTCTTGGCCCAGTGAGACGAAGATAGCAACCTGCATGTTAATTATGCCTCTTGGTGCGACTCTGTGGAAGAGGTTACATGTTCAGATTAAATCAAAGTTTGATGGAGACAAACAGGAGAAACTGGGCAGTTTTTTGGTTTACAATGACACCATTGTAGATAGAGATAAATGGCTTTTGTCCATAAGGGTTAAAGCACTTTGAATATATACACTGCTTGGATACTGCCAAACCAGTAACATGGAGCTCTTGCCATCTTGGCAAGTGTCTGCACAAAATAAATACAGAAGACAGAAAGAAGGGGAGAAAAAAAGTGAATATTGGGATCCAAACCAGAAACCGAGCCGTGTAGGTTTTTTCATTTTCCTCTGTCATGCATACAGGCTAAAACACATCTCAACACCAGAGAAGAAGAGGACAGTGGTAAAGAGATAGACACAGACGGCAAAACCGGAGAGTAGAAAAAAAGAGAGCACGAGAGGTCTGACTAGTAGAGAAGGGGGGAAAAAAAGAAAGCGAGAAAATGGAATAAAAATAGGCTCATGATGGAGCTGGTGTCTCGATGAGGCAGCCCACTAACCTCAGAGGCGCCACACTCCCTGGCTTATCCCAGCCCAGTGAAAAGGAGGGGCCACACCACAGATCTTTCTGACTGCCAAGGCTCCAGCGCCGGGCCGGCTCTCTCTCTTTCTGTCTGGTCGTGGAGGGGCCAGGCATCTAAGACTTTGAAAGGCAACAAAGCGCTGCTCCCCTCTCTGGATGACAGGGCGACCCCGACGCTTCAGAGCCGGAGCGGCGACCAGCTCCCAGCCAGGTGTCGCATCCGACCTGCTGTTTTTTTTTTTTTTTTCAAGTGTGTGACTGCCGGGATGCTTCTGTTGGTTTAGTTAAGTTACTGGCTCGCTGTGGGTGCTGGTTGCTACTGAGTCAGAAGCCTGACATTTGAACTGCCCAGGCAATATGACTGCATGCTGCAGTGTAGGTCACATCAATCACTGCACGTCGGGGGCCGATGGAGCAGACGTGAGCCTGGCAGGAGGTCACTGACCCGGGAGTGAAATTCCACAGATTTAACATCACTTCCTCGAACCAGCCTCTCCCAAAAATGAGAGGGCAGTGGACAAATTGAAAATGTAGGAGATGCAGCCGACAATTAAACTGATGATTTGTAAAAATCTAATCAGAGTCAAGATTTCTGCTTCGTCTGATTTGCAACTGACCTCGGCGTAGTGCAGGTTATCAGATGCCTGGGGAGGGAAGGGATTAGGCATTTTCAAACCATGTTTACGCTTCAGAGAGTCGTCCTAAGTAAAATCGCCTCAGCTCTTCTTATGAAAACAACAGAGTCTGATCTATCAGGAAGTCTGCACTGTCATCTGGGAAATATTGACAGACAAAGAAGGAAAGAGAACTAGACAGCTCGACATGCTCGCTCATCTGGAGGGTATTCAGAGGGAAAATATTTTCATAACTGTTTGAAATTTTACATATTAAGCGGATTAAGGGGACTGTACACATATTTTTCCCTCAATTGAAGAAAAGAACATCTGGACCGCATTAGTTGTGTCTTTATAAAGGGTTTTGGACTTTCGATTTGTCACTTCACAGTCAAAGAAGCCCACATAAAATCCAAACAGATAGACAGGGTGTTTTATTGTTTTTTTTTTTTCTTTTTTGCATCTTCCTCTCGTAAGGCAAGAACATACAGTATAATTAGATGGCCAAGATTTGAAACCTATATTTTTCAAAGCCACGGAGGTTTGAAAATTTGCTGAATGGCTGCATTGCTAAGTTATTCTATAACGGGCATTTGTGAGTCTTCCTTTTGTTACCAAAGAACTGCAAGATTACAGTCTGATTTTATTGAATCACTTGCTCACTTCCTCTTTTCGCTACAGAACAAAGATGAAATGTTGAGGCACTGAAGCAAAGTATATTTTATTCTGTCAGGATCTGTCTTTGAAGGGGAGAGTTTATCCTTTCAAGACTTTCTACACAAGTATTTCTAAAGTTCATGGCTATACTGTGAATGCCATATTCTCTGTACATAGGGGCGGACAAATCTTCTCCAGTTTCTGCATCATTATCACAGCTTAATTAAATTGTTTTTCCACCAAACTGTGTACACTCGAATGAATGCACAATTTCTGGCACCCCGCTTACTTCTCCAAATCTTGTTTTTTTTGGCCAGACAATAAAGAAGCAATTTGGTTTTTCATTATTTTTTTTTATCCAGTATATCTCACAAGAACATGTTTCTGCCACACTTGATCCTAGTGGGAGTAAAAAAAAAGTGAAGTGAAATGAAGTCCTTTAAAATGCTCTTTTTCTGGAGCTGCAAACTTTGTGCGTTCCCTGTCAGACTTAATCACTCAACAACCAAAACTAACTGGAAGCCAAGAGACAGTGCTGAACGGTGTTTTTGCAAAGCTTAGAGTTAAAGCAGCTCAAGGGAACATTTTATTTTGTGTTGATTTTGGCGGTCCCTGTGGACAAAAGTGGTAGTGTTTCATCTAACGTTAGGTTACATATTCTCTCCGTGTCCCTGCATGCTGCAAGGAGACTCTTTTGCAGGGATGAGAGCAGTCAGCATCTCTGGAGATGGATCTTCAAAGATCCACTGGTTATCAGGCATTACTGATGGAAATTGATAGGAATCTTCTTGCTATTGGTCTCGATTCCTTATGTAGAATATATAAAGGGATGTGTATTGTTTCTGAGACTGTTTCACAACCAGTTAAAAACAACATAGAGCGCTTTTAATTTATTTTTCAGTCCTCTTTGAAAATGGTTAACCTCAGAATACCTCCAGCACCACAAAATATGTTGCTCTTGGCATACTGAAGACCTTTATCTAATATCCAGTGTTTTTATTCAGAATTGTCATTATCTGACCATTTGGAGCAAATTAAGTTTTGTTTCTGTCCATGTCATACTCCGGTGTTCTTTATTTAGTGCGGGCCATGATAACACTCTGAGTGTAGAGTTATAGCTTTATTCAAAACCGCCCAGTTTGCACTCTAAGACCTTTTCATCTGGTAGCAATCTCCTCGTGAGCACTTTCAGCCACCAAAAGCCCAATCCATCAGCCACTGTCATGTGCCGCAATGAAATGTGAAAGCGAGTGTAAACGCAGAGAGGCATAATGTTCTTTTAAAATGGAAAAATACCAGTTTAAACTTCATTTGTGCATAATTGCTTTTTTGGAGGAACGGGAAAAATAAGGAAATGAATTCAAAATTCCCCCTTATTTATTTCGAGACGAACACAGAGCGTTAAACGAAACACGTTTTCTCTTTTTAAACTCGCCTGCTCATTATTCTTAAGATAACAGCGGGGCTATGGCTAAATGTGCTGATTTCGTTCATACACAACAGATTGGTTTTAATTGGTTCTCCTTTTATGTTTTATGAGACTGTCACCACAGTGTGTTTGGGTTTGGTGCGGAAAATGAGCAGCGGACTGCACGAACTCCAACGCAAACATGGAGAGTCGGTGCTGTGTGCATGCGATGTAAGTGATTGCTGCCAGATTATACACACCATATGTATTCCTTTAAGAGAGTGGACCGTATTTCCTTTTTCACAAATTCCTCCCAAAGTCATCACTTCGCGCGGCCGTATTTACCTGCGCCAGTTAACCGGTTCCATGCTTTTCAATCCAAATTGTCTTGAGCCGGTGGACGGATGATAGCGGCACGGCAGGTCAAAGAAGGACAGCACAGCCTTCAGCTATCTCCCACACATAAAACAAATCATATCCGCTCAACTTTGAGGGGTAAGACCTGGGATGAAAGGTAATATTAACTGTCTGTCTAAACAGATGAAAAGCAGCCTAACTACATGCAGCCTCCTCAAACCAGCCCCGGGCATCGGGCGCGCGGTCAACGCTGCGGCGCGTCCCCTCACGAAGGTCAGTGTAGGGCTGCATCGGGGGATTATGGGATGGGGGATGTCTGCCCTTACTAGACTAAGAAAAGGAAATGAGAGGTGTCTAAATAAAGCCGGTTAAAATGAATCAGATGAAGAGCGAGCACGCCTCTTGCCCCATTCACTCGTGGCCTGGGATGAGATGAAGTTATCGACTGGGAGGGAAAATAAAGGGGCAGAGAGAGATGGAAGGAGAGACAACAAGAGGGGAGATGAAAGAAACGTAGGGAGACAGAAAGAGAGACAATTTTGCTAATCATAGCTGTTGGAAACACCAGCCAAATCACAGTTTTTATTATTGAATTGTCTCTTGTGGAGGGCTGCAGGGTTAAAATGTCCTTCTGACAGCGACAAGAGAGCCGGACTCTGGACTCTCACACAGAAAATCGGACTAATTCTGGAGTTTGCTGGATGCTGACTGTTATTTTTACCTTTCCTATTGCAGGGCAATCATATGCATCAAATCACTTTATTGGATTGACGCATTTAGAAAATGTGAGTGAACAACGATTCGGGCTGAATCTGTCTTATGAGCCTAATCTGATTGTAGTTTATTGCATCGCCAAGAGGTCCCATAGTTTGCAGCCCACAGTTTACATCAATTGATGGTGATAGATGATCTTAAATGCTGGCCCTGCTATGTTTTTATTAGTCATGTTACAGTAAAAGCACTGTGATATGTGGTCAGCAGCACTGACATACAAAATAGTGAGGAAATTGCTGTTGGTCTATCATCATATAACTTGTCTTTGTATTTTGACAGTCATCAGCATTAACTCTTTGGCCAGAGGTGAATTCATTCAAGTATTATGTCAGAACTGTGTCATTTTTGGGTAACAGCTTTCAGGGGATTTTGTTTCTGCCTCTCGTATACGCTTCACTAAAAATGGCTTTATTTGCACAGAAAAATGGAATGCCTAATGCGGATAAAGTTGACGGACCTTTTTGTTCCTTTTCGCTTCTTCTCATCTACATAACTGTAGGGGGGGGGTTACTGAGGTGAACTGAGGCCCAGCAAGTAGCCAGCAGTAAGCAGCTGCTTCTCATCTTTCTCTACAAGCTTGTGTGTTATGGCTCTGCTCTGATTGGGTATCACATAACCCCCATGTATCTCCTGAGCCCTTTGAGACTGGGCTATAGGCACAGGCCGTTTCATTATTGCACCACAGAGGTCTGCAACTTAAAGAATAGCTCGTGGGCAGAATATATTTTAAATGCATATCTGTCTGTCATTTATTGTTTGGTTAAGTAGACTAAACACTGCTTAACCAAAGAGAAAGGGAAAACACCTATGCATGTAATTGAGAGTGAATAAATGCAAGTTGTCTTCCAGCTACAAGTAATCATATGTATCACATGTATTTGTTTGGTTTGGCAGTTGCATATTGCAATGATAATAATAATGCAGTCATTTTTTTCTAAGCAGGTACTTTTTCCAGTCTTGAATGTCAGAAACAATTTTCATGGTATTCAAATTTAATTCAGGAGTTAAACTTAAGCCTGAAGGAAACCCACGTTTGTGAACTCGCTGTTTAAGTTCACCACTACTGGACAGCAGCCGCTCAACCACCATTCGACATAACATCTCCATTTTCAGTGATCCCATCTCACTGAGAGCTTTTCTCCCTTTTCCTCTTGTCAGGGGTCACTCGCTCAGATATAAACCCGGTCTCTTGCCAGGCTCAAGCTTATATCTGTTTCTCTGTTTTGGAAGCGGGCCCTCTCCGTGGCTCCTCCACTTCCCGCATCCTGCGCGATGGTCCTTAGGTTGTTTGTGAAATGGAAGTAGCGGAGGACTCCTCGGGGACGTAACAGAGAAGGGAAGGTCTGCAGCCCCCTCACCTCTGTGTTCCTGCAGAGTCCCAAGTGGCCCGGTGAACAGTGGGCTTGCTCTACTGGTCTTTAGACTTTTTTGTGCATGTATGTGTGTGTGTGTTTGTCTGAAAAAGAGAGGCCTTTACGTCGGTGTGTTGTGTGTGCATTAGAAGTAGATGTCACATTGAGTTAGTCCAGCAGTCTCCTGAAGTCTGGCTAGACTGGAGAACAATATTTTTCCAAGATTGCCCTGGAGTGCCAGTAGCCAAACGAAGGGATGCTGCCGCCTAAGCTTCTGCACATTCCTCTCGTTGCTCTGTAAAATTCACCCTCCGTTTTTTTTTTTTTTACTCGCTCTTTGCCACACATAAAAACATGCATATTTTAAAATGTATAATTACTCATGTCTGTGCGAACCTATCAGTGTCACTTTATCCATTTTAACAGAGTGAGCTGCAGTGAGGTTTGCATACTGTTATCCTTATCTGCAGGATGCACCGGGCAGACTGCAGGGCTACAGTATAACTGAAAGGTGGTGCATTTACTGTGGGTAAGATATAATATGTCTCCAGCACATATTTTCTATGGTATCATTTGTAATTGATTTCAGTTGTGCTTTGTGCAGTTTCTCATATTACAGCTCACTGGAGTTTCCCTCCCTGTCCCGAAGCTCAATTACCTTTCAGAGCTCATCAGATGTAGGAGCACATTTTCTTTTCTGGAAAAAATTAAGAATCCATTTATAACAATAAACCAAACGTTTTCTTGGACGAGACGTGAGGCTGTTTTGCACAAGAGAGAAATTACGCTGCATAATTTGTTCTCAACAAAATATCAGCATTGTCTCACATTCCTCGCCGAGGCATTGAATATATACCATGTGAAACTGAAGAATGTGATTTTAGTAGCTGGCATGAATGAGGACTTGTTTGGTTCTGAGGCGAAGGTCCACCCAATCCCACACTGCCCATGCTGTGAAATCCAATAGTTCCCATGGCTGATTTTTTCCCCCCTCCTATTTTAAGCAGAAAACGAGAAAGTGTTGCGGGCAATCATGCACACCTCCAGCGGCCGACTGATTTGGGTTGGCAAGGTGGTTTCTCGGCGGTTTCTCCGGGCAGCTGTCTCACCTCAGGGTTGCATAATGCCCAGGTGGGAGTATCTGTGACCGGGCGAGAGCAGCACACTCGGGTTGCCAGCTTCAGCAGGAATTCCATCAACACCAGCATGTCGTCTGTCAGCTGCACTAATCTGAAGCCGACAGTTGTAAAAATAGGGCCGTTAGATGGTAGATCTCCCTTCATTGACTCGGTCTGTGGGAGTCCCTTGGCTTAATCCTGCAGTTGTTGCCCTGATTGAAAACACATGCATCCTTCATCACTGCTGTCATACAAACTAAAATTCCTCATAACTGATTGATCTATAGATGCAGTTTTCACAAAGTGTAAAATTATTTGGTCACTTTGGAACTTTGTCTCAGGGTGAACTAGTTATGGAAAGATAACGCTACAGAATGAAATGAAATCAGTGTACCATTATTTTACTGGCAACCATTTTTAGTAATTTTTTTTCCAACACTGGATTCCTAATATTTCTACTATATAGGATAAGACAGCAGGGAAACAGACAGCATTAAGTTCTGGCAGTGTAAAAACATACATATTTATGTATAATTAAAAAAAGCCAAAGGCATGAAGTTGTCTTTTGAGTTACAAGAATATAAGTCAGATAACTCATTCTGTTCTTGTCTGGCCACAGATCATCAGGATGGGTAAGGCCAAGGGTCAAGGGTCAGAGGATGGCCAACAGTAGGGTCAGCAGCTCAGCATGGCCTGAAACAGAAGTAAATCACAGACATACTCACTACTCAACGCTGTGCCCCGGGATCCTCAATCAAATTAGTTTTCTTCCAATGGGAAGAAGAAGAAATACAACATCGCTGGGGTCTCTCCCTCAGTCCTCAACCTCCGCTGCTCCCTCCAGTTCAACTTGTGTCTTTTCATCTGCGTCACGTGTGATCTGCTATATCCATTAGCCCGAGGAGGCCTGTGGCTCTTTGTCTAAAGGGATATGTCAAACTGTTAGCGGTGTATGGTCTATTGGCACATAACACAAAGCAGAGAATTGGAGCATGGGCTTCAAGAAGAGAAACCGCTAAAAGGCTGACAGACAAAGTGAATAGAAACTATTTGTCTCTGCCATTCAGAAGAACCGACAAAAATGTTAATTGGTCATTTTCAGATCAGTGTCTGGCACAGTCTTGGTGTTTTTAATGTTTTAAGTGTTCTTGTCTGAAAGTATTTCGAGGAAAATTTAGCATTTATACCCGGATAGCTTAAGACAAGAACAAGAACAGGGAGGCACAGGAGTTTCACAGGGCCACATTTTAAATCTCAACAATGAGATTGATCATATAGCTTTAGTTGAATACAAAAAAATGCAAAACTCTAATAATGTCATATAGAATAGGATGAAAATTTACCTCCGATTGACCATCTAGGTGAACCTTTAACTGCTGCTTAAACCAGGCCATACACAGAGCATTTGTTCTTCACAAACAAAGTCTCTGTGCTGGAGATGGCAAACAAATTGACTTACCCAAACGGACGCCTGGATGTCCAAACGACTCTAGCAGAGACCGAGGGGGGAGAGAGAGGTCAGTATCTGTGAATCCTGTGACTCGTATCACCTGCTGTCAACATATAATGGCCCAAGAAAACAGGAATACAGGAAAAGAGCTATTTGTTCTCTCAGCCTTTGTTCGGAGTCAGCGCCGTGAAGCACTGAATATAATCTTGACATACTGCAGTGAATTTGGTTGACTGTTGAGCCGTGGCTTTGTTGGTTTATGTATGGGTGGTTTGTTATTTCCGTTGCCTCCTTTGCTCTCTCCAGATCCCCATCCTCTGTCCCGGCTCTGTTTGGCAGTGCACATTGTTGTGTCGCTTGTGGTGTCAAGCAGCAGGTCCACCAAAGTCATCCAGAAGCCAGGCCTGGAACCGTGAGAAAAGACTGATCTGTGATTGGATTAGCTTTTGAGCGCCACGTTGCTTAATTAATGAAAATGACCCCGGGTGCAGGGAGTGAAGCCATTGTCTGCACAGTGACAAAGTCCCTGCCCATCAACAGTATCCTTAACAGGATTTCAGAAAGTACGCCAGGCGTTCTTAATTTGTTGGCTTAGACCGCTACAGAAGGGCTCTGGCAGCTGAGATGTTGCCTTCCCCATTTCTTTGGAGTGGCAAAATTTCAAATACTCATTCCAATCAAGATTTTTTTTAAACAAGAAGCAACATTTTAAATAAATTTTGCATGAAAGTGATAGGCTTTTTACTTTCAAACTCATCTTTGAAATCAAAATTTAAAAAAGTCCACTGATTTAACCTTCATGTTTATTTTGGCCAGTCACACCTGCAGATTGTGGCACTGTTCAGCGCATTCATTGCACATGTGAACAGTAGCCATGGTTCACTTGATGATGTGTGAGCCCCTCCCTCTTTCCGTCCTCCTTTCATTCCTCTTCCTTTAACTTTCTATTGAAGAGGGACATAAATGTGGGCTGGTATTATGAGGGTGACGACCCTGCGGGGTCTTCTAAGAGCTTCAGCAGAACCAATGTGACCAGATTAGTTTGCATTCCTCAGTGCTGAATGGCTCTCTCTGGAAACTATTACCTGGAATTACCTCAAATCAAAGACTTCTTCCTATTATCTCAGCAGGATCAGTCAAAGCAGACCTCTCTGTGACTGCCAACTAAGATGTTAAAATAACAACATAGCATACCTGTTCCCCTGACAACCAAACTGTTTTTGCTGAATTACTCAACCCCAAAAAAAGAAGAAAAAAAACCTTTGAAATCTTGCAAGTTTAAGCAAATTGCTGCAATAATTTCATCGAATAAAGTATCATGCGCTGAAAAGTTACAATTATTAATTCATGTTGTTTAATTTATGCATTGCAGGTATTTGGCTGTGCAACTCTCGCTTCTGACAAGCGAGAGTTGCGCAGCCAAATACCTGCAATGCATAAATTAAACAACATGACAAACACGTACAGACACAGAGCACATTTAAAATACTCTCACCGAGAGATAGCTTTTTCAACAATACCCCCACACACACGTAGACTGTGGGGTCCACACCTGTCAGTCTTTCTCCACGGCCTCATGTTTCAATCACTGCTAACACCTACTGACAGTGGCTAAATATTCCCAATGGCTCACCCACTCATCGTGTCGATGAAGATGTGTCATACACAGTGGTGTGCTTTGTGTCTGTAGCCTGCAGAAGACAGACCGACTTTTGTGCACTTATTAGACCATCTAACAGAACGACTACCATATTATTATTTCAGAGCAATGGCAAGTTCTCAAGCTTTGGAGCAAGCGGGGGTTGTGAATCTGAGTCGTAATTTTTTTTTTTTTTTTTTTTTTGGAAACTAAATCAGCTGAATAATTTTTCAATTACTGCACCCTTTACTATACTCATATTATTACATAACCGTTTACTTTTTAAGAGAAAACTTTTCTCGTCGCTTGAGTTCACAAATAAAGCTTAGGTAAGTGGCGCTCTAAAGAAAACTCACACATTCACTGTAGCCGACACTCTTAATGGCCCTCCTAATACGTATGCATATGATGTTTTAAGTTCCTCTTTGATGTTTTTAAATCTCATCTGAAATTCGGTAAAGCATGAAAACGGCTGCTTTCTTCCCAATGCTTTTCTACCAAGGCCTTCTGTTATTCTTCTTCCCCCACAAGCCTCCGTGGTTTCAGATTTCTCCTTGGCTTACAAAGATCTGGAAACCTCTGAGCTTTTAACGGCCCCTGGAACGCTAACTTCACATGCTCCGAGGTGTAGATGTTGGTTCGGTCAGTAACAATGAGCATGTCTTTCACAGCTTGATTTCCATTGTCACCATCACATACATAGTATTTCATAACTTCTGTCATTTAGACGAAGGGAAGAAAGTATATTAACAGCAAAGGAGGTAGGTGCCTCGTGGTAAGTAAGCAGTATAACGGCAGAAATAATAAATGACTTACATCCCTGTTCATTTTGGCTATTTCGGGGGCTTTTGACAGTCTTCATTTTGCACTGGCGTTGAGTCCCAAGCCACTCATAGCTGGATCTCTCTTTGGGGAGGTGAACAACAGCTCAAAGACAAATGATCTACTCGCTCCACGGTGCTGTGACCAAGGTTGCTGGGCAGCTTGCCCGTACGAGCGAATTTCTACTTCTCGCGGTGTAAGAGTGTTTCATAACATGTTTGTGTGTGTAAAGAGTTTGAAATTTGATCGAGTCGTAGGGGTGAGCGTGTATGCAGCGGCGGCGAGTGAAAACACAGAAAAAAAGTATGTTTCGCCTTTGCATAGATTGATCCTGAGAAAGCGTGGATTCCGACAGCATGTGGGAAAATCGACATCTTGCTCCCATTGTTTTGTCCTCCTCATCTGACTTTAAAATAAATCACCACAAAAACAGGAATAGTCTTTAATTTCCCCTTTGATTGGATTGGCGGGGAACTCTATTGCCTCTTTGGGTTCCCTCCAGTAGGCTTGTGTGATAGGAAAGGTCCTAATCCCCCAGAGTAAAAAGGGTCTGTTGTGGGGGGGAAGCTCCATATGGTCTCAGAGTGTGTGGTTCGTGGGTCATGCTTG
The DNA here is from genome assembly GCA_028564955.1 of Terapon puta. NCBI lineage: Eukaryota > Metazoa > Chordata > Actinopteri > Centrarchiformes > Terapontidae > Terapon > Terapon puta. The sequence goes on from JAOXYL010000059.1 coordinate 5,810,316, forward strand.
GTGGCTTTTAACAGGATCACCAGAGCACGGCAGTCTTTTTCTTATATTTATTACCATTTGCATACATTTTGACTGATAATTAGGGTAATAATGGGGAAGTTACCCAGTAATCTTATATGTTTAAGTTCTTTATACAACAATATGTGCTTTTTTTAAACTCTACAGTGAAGAAGATCAATGCTTCGCTGCAGTGCAACCAGACAATGACCCATCGTAGCTCAGACTGTTTTTGTAGATTTTTTTTTTTTTTGCTGACAAGGTGTGAAAATTAGTTTTTACTACAGGAACTCTACATTCTGTGTCCAACACCATCAAGATGGGAGCAGTGAATCGGTTAAATATTCCCCCGGTGGTCATTTTTAACTCACACCCCTCCTGGAGTGGGAAGAGCATGTCCAGCCCAGCAAAGACCTAGTGTTTAAAATGTACATCATAAAAATGTCAGGTAGAGGAAAAGCATTTATCATTTCACAGATTTTCACCGGAAAACATATTAGAAACAAATGGGCGCAGACTCTGGAGGGATGTGCCCTCACACTGTGAGGTTATGTGCTACACCTGTAGCTACTACCCCAATGTATATCTGCCTTTAGCTACCTGGTAACCTAGAGAGCGCCTATGCCTAATCTAAACAGCTGTGGAAGGTGATTGCACACTAATACAAAAACAGAGTCAGGTGTAAAAGAAATGACTTTGACTGTGTCTTGTTGACATTAAATGAGCTGAAAATATTTTAACCATTCAGTACAGTCACTGAAAAACAGAAAGAGCATTGTAAGAGATGAGGATGTTTGCAGGTGGACAGGGAGAGACAACAGTAGTTTCAAGTAGTCACAACTATCCGGTGCGTCGGAAAAAGAAATAGGTTTGTGTGGGCTGTGTAAATCTGGGATCAGCTTTCCCGCTAACATAAAATGTTAAGAAAATGAGAATGGAATGGAAATAAGGGACCAGTAAAAAGCTTTGGCTGCTTTAATTTCCTTTCATCTTTGAAATATTTGTTGTTTAAGTGCAGAGTGGAGACTATATATAAATTGGATTTGGGATGAAAAGAACAAAAAAAAACAACCCAATAGTGATAAAAACCACTAAACTGATGAAAAAGGCAGCGAACCGAATCCTGATAGGTGATACATCTCTACCTGGATGAGGCTGGGCGTCATTTTTTAGATTCAGACCGCAGTGTTAAAAACTGACACAAAGTTATGATTTCTTCCCGCTGGAGCCACATTTATAAAAGCAATTTAAGGTTTGGACAGGATTAAATCACAGGCATGTTCTGCAATGATTATGCTATCCTCATGCTTCCCTTTATAAAAATAATCACAACCGAACAGTGCCCGGGACTACATGCTATGAATTTTAAAAGATCAAAGTGGATATGAGACAGTTTCTTCTCATTGATGTGTCAGAGTCACTGCAAGATAAACAATTGTCACTGCTAATGTGCCTCGCTCGCTGAATTCTAAATAGAGCAAAGCTAAATATTGCTGTTAAATGTAAACTCTATCTATCTGTGATCGCTGATATAATCCTCTTGAGCCTGTCTGATTTACAAGACCCTTTAAATAAATACATGTACCTACTGTGCTTCTGATATGTATCCAACACGGACCATACTGTGCTGTTTATAAGATGGGAAAGAAGTCACTTTTTTTTTTTTTTCTCTCCAAGGCTGACTTTCGGTCAGCTTCCCCACCCGCTGTTTACTTCAATCATTAGTGATAACAAAATATAAAAAAAATTCTATAACCAGTCTGCACACATTTCCCTTATTTTTGCAGAGCTCCACATCAATGAGCTCAGTAATGTGTTCACAAATACAACAGGCATGAGAATAAAAAACACTATTATGTATATGAAGGAAAGGTAAGTGCTTGGATAGTTCATTATCTTTGCACAAAAGGGTTATATTTTGTTTACAGCTTTGCATCAGCCACTGACAAACTATTATTGAGTTTTGTAGAATGAGTCTGGTATCTAATTGGTTCAGTCAATCAATTTGTTCACAGTGTGTCTTGAGGTGACTCGTGAGCCGTCCGGTACCACCCATGTCTGATGCCGTATCTGGGGGGGGGGGGTGATAACGGGGCCACACACTCAGATCCACGCCGCAGCCCATTTCCTCAGTGCTCCGCGCTCATTGCTAATATTCTCATTAAGGCCAATGGAGCGGCCGCCTAACATGTTTTCACAGCCGCCGTGTGACATCATCGCATTTCAAAAGCACCTCATAAACACATAGTCGTCGGCTGAGGTCGGGTCTGGGAAAGCTTATAGCCACCCTTTCACCCGTCGCAGTCATTGTCTCTGGAGTGACAGTGATCTAAGAGAGCATGAATGATGAAAGCAGCTGAAAAAAGTATGAAGTTAAAGAGACCATATAATACTTTTATTTGAGAACCAGGTTGACATATCTAGTCCATTTTGTCTTAACGTCGGAATTAATTACTCTTCAGTTCTAAGGAGTTCTCCCTGGACACTCTACGTGCCAGGCCGCGCCACGTGGAGAAATTAGATTCATTCATTTTCTGGAATGTCTACAAACAACCCTGCCATTATTTGAGAAAAAAAAAAAAAGAGGGGGGGCGGCGGTGAGAAAAAAAGAAACCCACCACAAATGGCGATGAAATATCCAACAAAGAAAAGCTTACAAAAATGTCAGTCGCTGGTCAGCCAAAAGGTCTTAAGTCAATTTATAATAATAAGACAGTCTGCTTAAAGCGTGTGAAGTGTGTTTTCCAACAGTGTTGTCCTTTAAACCTTTAACCAAAGGCCACACAGCGTGCAGAACAAAAAGTGCAATATCACTAAAACTGTGGCTTTGATCCCCAAAGTGAGCATTTGGCAAAGAAATAAATGTTTCCTCGCAAAACTGCTTAATGGGGCTCAAAGAAAAGGCAGCAATCATCATCCACGAGCACTTAAACAGCCTGTTGGCACGGTGAATTATAATGTGCACATGGTGCAAACGGATGCTGATATCGCTCCATTAATTATTGATCGCTGATTGAAGCTTTTTGGGTCATGATTTGCACTTTTCTCACTTCAGAATTGGCATTAGGAAAAAAAAAAACTGCTGGTACGAGGGTTTTTCATCCGTGAATAGACAGATCAGAGATTGAGACTTAATTTGAATTTTTCTAAATATTTCATTAGCGCACAGTAAATTTGAGAAATCTGCCTATTTTGTCACACTGGGTATAAAGTCGATGGTGTCCCACAGGTGGTGACGCTATCAGGCTTTCACTTGGTGTCAAAATGGTGATGTCTATTGCTTTTGCAATATTATGATACCAAAATTTCCCAGAAGAGAGTCCTTCTTTTTCCAATTTAAGATCATCCAGTCCAACTTTGGCCATGCACCTGGTATTCTCAGTTTTACTAGTTCCCCTCGCTGAGCCTTTGCCCCCTGATATTAGATGTAATCCCTTTGAGGAGTGGTTGATCTGCTTATCGTTTCGCTACACACAGAGCCAGTTTCTCCCCCAAAGAATCTATCATGTGACAACTGAATCTTTAACCCATCAAATGAGCTTAAGTTATACTGGTGAGGCAAAGTTTGAGCGATCCCATGACTTGCAAAATAATCCACAGCCCCCATTTCCCATTGGCTTTTTGGATTACAATATGTTTTCTTTGTTCCATTTTTCTTTTCTGCTATTAACGGTTAAAGCGGCCCACATAACCTTGCGTTTCTTTACGAAAGCCATGGCTAATCCCTCATTACCCCGCATTCAGGCGTTTATTGAAATGTTTGCGAGCCTTGTATGTGGTCGTGCTGGATTAGTGGATTCAGCGTTTCACAGTGGGGAATTTTCAATGCCTCTGCATTACATGCATGCAGGTAATCTGTAGTAGTCCTTTGCAATGGCCTGTGTTATCTCAGGGTTTTTTTTCTCTTTTTTTGTGTGTGTTTTCTCACATATGTCTATCTATGAAAAACCAAGGCCCCTCGCAGCAGCCAGAGTTAAAGACACTTTTGTTAGATACTGCAAGTGTTTGTAGTTGAAGGGAATAGACTCTAGTGTGCTGATGTAATCTGTTAAAGGGAAGGAAAACATTGTATAGCGGTTGCTGAATGAGCCCTGGAAGGCCCCAGCCTCAGAGGAAACTGGGAACAGGGGGTTGGAGGATTAGTGTTTTTTCTCAGACTTTGGCTTCACTTTTCCCCACTTTTCCCTCGCAGTTTTTCCCCCATTTCCTTTCTTTGTAAAAGGGTACTAAATTTGCTCCTGGCCTCATCGCACAATGCAGCCTTTTTACACGTTAAGAAGTATGACTGGCAGATGTAAGTTACTGTTGTGTGTTTCCTTATAGTATAACATGGAAATTACTTTACAATGGAAGACCTCAGATCAGTTTGCGCTCCTTTTCTTTTTTTTTTTTTACCCAAATCAACACAGCAGGACATCAACACAAAGATTCATTTAAATTTTTCAGAAAAGAACCTCAGACTGAAACCATAAGCATGCGGTCACATAATGGTCATGTATTATCTTGAGCGTTGTTGGTGTCCTTTAATGTGGCTTTTATTTTCCAATCGCAGCGCTTCCAATAAAGAGCAGACATCAGCAGTTTTTAAACCATGCTAGAGTTCAAACCATAATTTGGCTCCCCTGCCATGTGAGTGAGATGCTTATATGAGTCTTGAGTTCCACAGTTGGAGAAAATTGTAGAGGCCTTCCATGCCACATCCCAAATTTGATGATTTCCTACTGAAAACCAAAACCAGGAAGTACAATAATGTATGTGAGCAACGCTGAAGCCTTACCGTCTCAGACGACGCTCCGCAACATGCGATCTGTAACGCTAGCTGTTATGTTTTCATGCAGACAGTTGTGTCATAAGGCAGGGTTAATCAGCACCGTGGGGGTGCCATGCACTCCGTCTGTTTCTCCTTCACAGTCGCTCTCCTACTGTTATGCTCAACTAGGTCACGTTTATCTTCCCTTCTGAACCAACTCTGCTCCTCCAGAGCAGTCGGCCCTGCTCAGTTTCGATTTGAAATGCATCACTTAGCGCCGGAAACGGGGGGGATACTGGATAATAATGCTCCCCTTTTCAATGGCTGGCGCGAGAGTTTAATGACCCTCCCGCTTTCGTGTCACAAATGGAAAAACGTCCAGCCCAGTTTCTTTTCATCTCAGGCAAAATCCCACGTCTGCTGTTTATTTTCATCGGGCTGTTTATTTGGTTAATCTTTCGCCACTTCTCCCTTTGTCCGGCTGGCTTAGAGCCGCTCTGCCACTCGCACCGGTTCGCCCGCCGCCCAAGAAACCAGTGACCCCCGGGGGCAGCCTCGCTGTGTTCGTCTTGGCTCTTCTCCCATTTCAGAAAGGCACCAGAAACTTAAGACACGGGTGCATGTGTCTTTTCAGACAGCTTATCCTCCCTACTACATGACTTGAATTGCCTTGCAGCCCCCGTCATTAAACCGCCTGCACCTCCCTTTGATCTAGTCAAGGTCCGTGTCCTTCCTCTCTGCGCGCCCGGCCGCTCTCCTGACCTCTCTTGTGTGCACGCTGAAATATCACCGTGACTGCCGTTATCTCTAAATGAGGATACGCCTCAGTTTCTACACCAAACATGGAGCTTGAAATATTCTGACAGTTTTATATCAGGAGTAGGTTCCTCAGAAGTACAAAGCGGCCTCGAAACGAGCTTCGGCCATTTCTCATGTAACAGGTGCCGAGAGAATCTGTTCAAATATCTGCCTCCGATATAAAGGCCATGTGAGGATTAATCTGCTGTCGGTTTCAAAGCAAGAACACATACCTGCTAGGGAAACACATTAGATCACAGTTAGCTCCTTGGTGTGTTACAGTAGACGCACGAAGAGCGAAAAAGGCAGTGATTGACTGTCACGGAAAATGTTCTCGAGCTGTAAAAACACAAGTTATCAAAAGAAGCTGCTGAATAAAAGTCACATCCCTTTACTCGCAAACCCACGTATGCCCAAATCAAAGTCTGGTTTTGCCTACGGACAGTCTGCGACCTGTAAGGAGTGTCACTTAAAAGCAAATATGAGCAAAATACCAGACTGTCTCATTAAATAGCAGCAAACTCTGAAACTCCCTCCAAGGAAAGCTGTACTGTTTTGCCTTTGGTTTCAAGTAATCACAGCGCAGCGAGGTCAGTAAACAGGATTAAACAGGCGTTACATAATTTATGGGTATAAAGGTAAACATTTACCTCTTGCGGTTTCCAGTTAACTTTTGTGGGCATTTTAAAATGGCCTCCTGAAGCTCACAACTTTCGCCGTTCCTCTCTGTGCTTCACTCGAAGGGACGGCGCCGTGACAACCCTGCCATCCTCCTCTTTCCCCACAATCAGGCAGACAGGGAAGAGAAACGGTGACCTTTGACCGTTGTTGTGTCTGTTGGGTCGGGCAGTCCTTACACCCGGTGACACATTCCACTCCTTCCGATAAATCTTTCCTTGGGAATCAAACTGTGATTTATTTCTGCCATTGTCACAGGGGTCCAGAGTCAAAGCTCCCACAGAGATTGGTGTCCAGGCTCTCCCAGCAGGATATGATCCATTAACCCATTCAATCCCTGTGTAATATCCTCTAACGCTGCTCTAATGGGCCAATTTGTTTTACTATTATGGGGATGTTTGAAAGACTAATATGCATGACTATGAATAATTTGTTCAACCGAACAACAGCAATTGCAAGACACAAAAACTAATGTAGAGTAATGAGTCTCTCAACCACACGTAGTAGCACTTCCACTTGGGTATAAAAGCCTGAGCCTTATGTAATTGGGTTATTCTACGAATGGTGCTCTGCATGTGAATGTGGTGTGAAAGAATCTGTGAATCATTCATAACTGCGTTTATTTATTCAGAATTAAGACGTGTGATCTCCATCTGGCAGCAGCACATTGTTATATATTACTAATGACGTCCACTGCAGACCCTTGGAGTAGAAATCCACCAGTAAAATTAATGTCCTGGATTTGTGAGTTGATTAGAGGTTGAGCTCAGCGCTGCATGCCTCAGAATTTACAAAACTTTTATGGACATGCCTTAAAACGTCAGGAAGTAAAAAAAAACCCACATATTTTCAACTGGTTTTATAATCTACACTAAAATGAAAAATGAATCTTCGTAAATATATTATGTTAATGTATTGGATGTTTTGTAAAACTTAGGTTGACTAATAATTCTGACTGACATTCAAAGCTTAATTGAGCTGTGAATTAAGTTTGATCGCTCTGCAGTAACTACTTTTCAGTGATTTCATACCACTCTTTTAGAATTTAATTGGGATGTAAAATATTATGCATTCAGTTGAGCAAAAGTAGCACTTTTTACTTGTTAAAAAAAAAAGATCTCTGACTCAAGAATTTGAGCGGATCAGCATTATTGGCGTTAAAAAAAAAAAAAGCATTCGGTATGCTCCGGTGGAATGAGAAAGTGTAAGAGAGATACTCACGTCAGCAAAGGGAAATCTTTCAACCTCCAGCTGAAGATACAGTATGTCTGATGATGAGCGGCTCTCTGGAGTGTGGAATTCGCGCAAAACTGATGATGATGAAGCTGCGCTGGCAACCAATTATCTGCTCTCACACCAGAGAGCAGTTGAGATTTACCATGACACTGTGACACATGTTTTGCAGGAACACTGCCCTTACTGTAATCAAACTAACAGCAAAAGTTCACATTGAACTCGTTAAATGTGTCTGCAGATAAGGAGATGATAGATGCTGACCTGTTCGCCTCCTCCATGATGTATGCCTTCAGTTATAACGATATTTCTCCGCCGTGCTCCCGAGGTCAGTTTAGCTCATTGCAGTATGTTCGGTTTGTTCTTGGGTTTTCATCACTCACAGAACAAGTAGCCACAAATTGAGATGAAATGAAGCACAGGGGACGGCTGAAGAGATTTCAGCATCGCCGATGAAGCATCGACTCCAACATCTAAATGACAGAGTGAGAACGCTGCAGAATCGTAGCGTAACGTATTAAAGCATTAGACAAAATGTTGTCTTTTGGCTTTATGCGCTTGTTTAATAAGTGGGTTACTTCTTGTGGCTTATTTGAAGATGATTTGCCGGTCTGAGATGCCCTATAATATCATACCAATATACATCTGAGCAGTCTTTAATTACAAAGTCAGAACAACATTTGCTTGGATCATGGAAAAACACAAAGGACTCCCAGGAGAAGCTAGTGCCAATTTATCTGTGATTTATATTGCCCTTCCTTTTTCCTGCGCCATAATTCAGTCATCGGTCTCAAAGTCACAGTTATTGATGAAGGCAGAAGAACCTCATATGCATCGCTCACACAAGTGGCGGGTGGCTGGCTACCAGATGAAAGACGGAATAGATGGTTTCCCGGCCGAAGGTCACGAAGGGCAGCTGGACGTTTGGCTGACCTGTGACCCGGGACTTCACATGTTCACCAGAACTTTCTGCTTCATTGGATTAGATTAGGTATGCTTGGTAACCCTTTCTGTGTAAATCACACACGCAGATGCACTAACAAACATGATCAAGTATTGTGTGTTTAGGTGGGTTGGGGTCGACACTCGGGATCTGTCACGACCGGAAAATCAGTCAGTTCTAGTGTCTGGCCTCATTACAAAGAAACAGCATCAGTTTGGTACAACATAAAGCTAGCACCATGGGTTATTTCTGAATGCACCGAAATCTAAAGTTTTTCACTGTGGTATAAAAATGTCATTTTTATTTATTCATTGTGTATCTCAGAAATGCATGGGTAGGAGGCAAGACATTACCCATGACAGGTTTCTTATTTATCCCAAGATATGTCACACTAGTTAACGACAGAGAAATATGTATAATTAAAGAAGTAAGTTTAAGTTTTTTTTCATTTAGAGCTTCAAAGCAAAGCGTTTAAGTCTTTTGTCAAAAAAGAAATTCTGTTATAGTAGCATCTATTTTTTTTTGTTTGTTTTTTTGCTTTGTTTCCCTCAAGTTGTGGATATCTCACTTTGGAAGGAAACCCTTCCCTTATTTTCAGTGAAAACCAGATAAATCCCTTATCAGAGTATATATTGGCATAGCAAGGCATAGTAAAAGGAAAACAAATCTGTTAGGTGTGGACTTGGCGCGCCTTCACTTGCACTATCTGCTGCTCCTATCGAACTCTGTCTTCTTTGCTGCGTCATTGAAAATATATCCCCTCTCATTTGGGGAATCCCAATGGGACACAGTCGGTTTTAATAGCGAGCATGATTATTAGGCTCTTACCTGCCCTTGCTGCAGGTCATTGTCGTTGTTCTGGGTGTGCCACACTAGTGCATGACCAGCACAAGGAAATGGACCCAGTTTTCTCTTTTATGATTCAAACTACTTCAGTCGCATTGTCTTTAAGTTGTTCTCAATCTGGCCCCTAACCTTGGACCGCTTTTCTTTGGGAGACCCCACCAGGAGTGTTGTCTGAAAGAAAGCAGCGATTGTTGGAGGAATCTGGCCAGAGCAAAGTATAATAAAGCAGTCAGGCAATATAAGATATGTCCGATGACACCGACAGGACTTTTTTTATTGACATCAAACAGCAGTTAAATGAAAAGCAGCGATTGTATTAAAGGGTCAGTTCACCAACTGAAAGAAAAACAGCCATATCTGTAGGAAGCTTGTGGACATTATTGATTAAAACGTGTACCTTTTCTGCTGTCAACGCCACTCCAAACAATTTGTGGAGTTAACAGGATTTACAAACTAACAGCTACATGTCTTTCGAGTTACTCAGGATATACCATGTTTTTTGCATTGAATAAACAGAAGTCTCAACCACGAGATGGGTGTAATGATTTGGGTTCTAAAAA
>JAOXYL010000059.1:5822312-5852174 GCA_028564955.1 Terapon puta
CTCGCAGCGCTCCTAACTGCTGACCTCAGCCGGGCCTCGGGAACAATACTGTAAACGCACACCGAGTGAATGCTGCTTCTATATTTGTGTCTACATGTCTGTATCAATGTCCACATGTGCCGCAGAGCCAGCATCTGTTTGTGATTCTGCGTGCAGCGGAGAGGTCTTCATGCAAATTTAAATCCTCCCTGAAAGAATATTAAAGCAGAAAAGAAAGATTTGCTTTTTGATCAGTCAAACTATCAACGCAGACGGGACAATTTGAATCCCATGTCCCCAGTGTGTTATTCATTAGGGACTTTATGTGCTGCTCTCAGTTGACCACGGAATGATAAAATTAGCATGTGGTTGCATGGTACTTGCTTCGAATGTCTCCATTGGAGATTATGAATCCATGTTAAAGATGAAAAGTCACTGTTTCCTGGAGGGTTTTTGGGTCCACTGATTTTCTATTGATGAATGCAGTGTTCTTTTTTTTTTTTTTTTCGCCAGTTGTGATAAAAAATGTATTGAAAGACAGTTTGATCACTGTGCCGTCGACCTTGCTCGCACACAGAGACGAGAGGACGAACCCCGGCGCTGAGCAGTCCCATCAAACAGGCGTGCGGGTCTCTGGGAACCAGGGTCCGATGTGGCTCTGCATCTGCACCGTGTTTGTGCATGCCATGCTCAGTGGGCATTCTCCCACCCACTGCAGGCAGCTGTAGCGATAGCCTAGCCCACATCACTGCTCCCCCCCCCCCACACGCTGTGCATGGTTCATATTAGCTCCCCTCCCACCTACTCAGACCCCGGGATCCACCGCCTGGCCCGCCTCGGCAGACCGGAGCTCAGCGAAGCTATTGGACGGCCGTGAAAGGGATGACTAGTTGAAGCAGAGCCAAGCGAGAGTCTGACAGGCCTGGCTCCACGGGCGTCTGACGTGAGGTCACCTCCCCTGGTGGATGTCTTGTGAGAGTGGATCTAGCATCAGTCCACCTCCTACTCTGGCTTTTAACTTGCTTTACCGGTGACTTCTGTGTTGATTTGGGTTTTTTTGTAGTGGTTAGAGCTGTACTGTGACCTTCATAAGTGTGCGCTAATGTAAAATCACATGAGAGTCAATCATCAGGTCGTTTCACATTTGTTGCATGTATACTGCGGTTAAGTGCATTTGCATACATTATTGCGGTACGAATGAGCATTTTACTGGCACTATGCCTCTTGAAATTAAAAGCTGAGTGTATTTATTCCAAAGTTGATCAAAATAAAATGTTAGGAATAATCTACCACATCTGTCCAGCAGCTAGAGGAAAGCAATTATACATCCATTAACAATATTAAACAAGAGCTAAAGGGCAGACGACTCCAACCCGTTGTTGTTTTCTAACCTCCAAATGTTGTCATTAGATTGTCATTCAAAATTCTTCTTCATCACTGCAAATAAGCCAAGCCAGCAATTCACCCCTTGTTTTCTTTCCATTTGCCGCTTAATGGTCAGCATGCACAGGGAAAATAGTGGAGGGTTTGTTTCTCCCGTTTGACCTTTTGGAGAATAAACAAGCTAATGTTTTAAGCAGAAGCCTCTCTGAAGGGTTACTGAGCTGCCTTTGTCATCCCAGGTGGCCGGGGGTTAACGCCACACACACCAGTGCACTTCTGCTTCCAGTGGAGTTTTTGTCGTATTTATTTTCTCTAGACAGAGTAAAACCTTCGGTGAGAATTATCCCAGATATTGTGCGCGAGGAGTTTGTCAGCGGTGGCAAATGCTGCACATTATGGCAAAGTCCTCCCCAGCTGTGAGCCTACACCAAGGTCAGCAGCTTGTCTGGCATTCAGGCCTTTCCCAGGACCCCCCACTAACCTTTCCACCCATGTGCTTTTCAAAATTAAATTGCAAACTTTTTTTTTTTTTCCTCTGTCCCTCTTCAGGGCGCTTCAGCTACAAATCCAATTCTTCCACTTTACCTGTTGGGATCATGACTCAGATCAAATATTAACTGGGTTAGTACACACCAGAGGACTTTTAAAAACACCTTAAAGTTGTTTTCAAGGTGTTGAGTTCACATTCCTTCTTGATGACCTAGGACCCGCTCGTAGACACACAGTAGTACTATAACCCTTTTTTACGGAGCAGCTACACGCATGTATCTACTCTACTGCCGAGCTCTCAATAGGTCGTTTTGTCATCATTACTCTAAAAATTTATACTCGCTTAACCTTCGCAAATAATTTCAAAGCTGAAAAATATTAATGCATGACTGGTCTTGAATACGGCTTCCTCTCCATTCAGCTCTTTTAGCTCGACAGTTTTCTTTAGCTGCACAATATCTCTCCTCTTTGCTCATTTTGCCATTTCAGGAACGCTTTTTCGCTGTAAATGGTTTGATGCTTAATCACTTCCAGATGCAGCGTCTAGATGAAAGACAGACGCTTCAGTTTTAGAAGAAAGTCTAATGAAAGGTTTTTTTTTTTCAAGAAAAAAATGCAGGCCACCTAACATCCAACAACTGAAGTTTGTCACAACTCTTGAATCGCAGACTACAAAGTGTGCCTACATACATTACACTCGCATTGTGAGCTTTAAAAAAAAAAAAAAAGCGGCGTTTTGGAACGCTGACAAGTTTAGAAGCACCTTAAGGCAAATCTGAACTCCTAAGTTAAAGATGAAGAGATGTTTTTTTACTCTGAAGACTCTACATTTCTTATGTTGCTAGAGTCTGTCAGAGTCACTGACAGGGCGCTTGTTTACTGGAGGTTCATTAGGCCAAACATATGATAATAAATGCGAAGCTGCGACTTGAGTGAGGATGAGTTTTTAGCACTAAGTCTTATTAGTGCGTTTGTTCCAGAGCAGTAGCATGAGTTCATTCGATGTACTTATGTTTTCTGTCCTACAATAATCTCTTTTTACAGGCATTTGCCTTTTGTGTACACATCAGGAACAAAAGATATATTAGTGAAAGAAACAATATTTAATCATTTAAGTACAGCACTGTTCTAAGATACTTCCTTATTCGTATCAAAATAAGCCCTTTCTTTTTGAAAACAGTAACTCTAGAAGGTAAACAAATTAATAACATTTGATGACTGAAATCTAAAAATAAGCTTATTGAACATTTTTTTGTTTTTGGAAATGGACTAAATGGTTTATTGTAACCTTAAAAAATGTTTGTCAGATGGGGAAAGTTATATATAACACATATAATAACATGCGTAATATCACATTTAATTCATCGACACGCTGACCTTTTAACCGCTTCACAGGCAGAAACTCTGTCATGATGTTTTGTCTCACTTTTTTCCAGCAGTGTAGTAGTTATGGTGAGTGATGTGTGAAAGGAAGGGAAAGAGACAGAAACTTTATCCTGTCCGGTGTCTGCACTCTAGCACCGAGTTTCATTATATCCCTGTCTGCTATATTACCTCCCCTCTGTTCCTCTGCCAGAAATGTAGACCTTACACCATGCTTACCTGCTGCCCATAACCCAGGTCCTCCACATTTATGTGCACTACACAGAGAGAGATGAAACACTGCAGTTCCTAGGAGCCATTGTTGATTTAGGAATCAATACCTCTTTGTCTCTGCGTGTCAGAAATCAGTTTGTTTTATGGTCTAAAAGGGCTGAGACAATCCCATTCTAAGAAACTAGGACAGAGGGACCTGCTGTGGTCATAGGCTTGGCAAAATGATGCTTTTTCTGCTACAGACTGGTAAAAAAATACAAAAGAAAGAAAAATGTTGGTTAGATTTTCCAAAGTTTCGTAGACCGGGCAACTTAATCATGTCAAGACCATATAATTCTGGAAAATTTACTGTAAAATATTATCTATTGTCATGTTTGTCCTTCAGCACACGTATAATGGGTTTTATTAGCGTTCATCTACGGCTCCAGTCTGGTCAGATCATTAGCCATGCGGAGACAGTTGGAACTCATTTCCATAGTGAAGGGACAGTTCTGGATGATATGATTTGGCAACTGGCACACAGCTGTATATTTTTGGAGAAATCAGTGTGATTAAGATGGTTACTGACCTTGACAGTTATATGGTGTTTCACGGGGATACCCCAATACAGCAGATGTATTTTAATGGACATCTGGATGGAGAAAGTACTTGACAAAATCTGGAATAGATTGCACATGTGAAGTCATCCAGCGATACTGAAGGAGATTTTGTGAATATCAATTGCTAATAATGAATACAACTCTATATAGCGGTTTGTTCTATAATTATAAGAAGCGTGTTAGCTGTGCCAATGCCAGTGTAATGTTGCTAAGGCCTTTACAGCTGAAATTATGCAGGATAATGGAGGGCTAATGTGAAATTTTCATTCAAAGGAGTCTCGCTTGAATTGCTGTATTTGAGTGCTTCCTGTGAAAAGAAATTATTTGGCGGGCCACACAGAAAGATCCAGAAAAAAAAAACCCTGAAAGCAGTGGGGCTGAAGCATGATGGTGTTGTTGTATTAATCCATCTGCTTCTCCAATAAAGGGAGTCCTTGTGACCCCTGTCGCCTTTGTGTTGGGCTTCCTTCCGGTCACCATTTTGCTTTTTCCAATACTGGCACATGATAAGATGAATAAGAAACTGATGGATTTCCATGAATTTAACATATTTATGGTCCCCAGATGGTGAAACCTAATGTTTTGATGACCCACTGACCCATTCACCAGCACTGCCATTTAAATCTTTGGGAGTATATAAAATATAAAAATCAATCACACTGATTACCATGGTATGGGTTTTAATAGACAAGTACCTAACATTCTCTTAAAGCTGCAACTTTATGGGAAACTTGAGTTTTCAAACTTAAATTCACTCTGCAATGCAAGCAGCCCCTTCTTCTTTACACAGGAAAAGCTATGCAAATGCATATTTGATGAAGTATGGTTTTTAACTATACACTTCAAAGTAGTAAAATGGCCAGAAGTTGGGGGAATACACACGATAGCACACCCTCTTTCAAATATATATCAAAATCTCAAGATTCTTTTTATCACATTTGCCTCATAGCCAGCGATGCTCCTTTGACAGCATAGCGCAGCAAAGTATATATATGACACTGTCTTTCAGCCAGGCAACTTAGCCATAGGAAGAACATTGTTTCTGCTCTGGGCTTATCACACTATTTGGACCTGCTCTGTTTTAGGTTTCAAGACAGCTGGGACGATTCTTGAACATCCTTCACTCTGTTTCGCCTCTTTTAAAATTTCATTACTTTTATCACTTTTGCACAGTGAAGCCAGACATCACAGGCCACAGTTTGCCAGCATTTAATGTCACCATTTTGTAGACCTTACACATGTCTTAAACTATGCAGTGAAGATCTCAGCTTTTTGTCTCCTGAGTAACCACCAAAATCTTTCACATATGGTTGGTCGGAATCCAGACAATACTGTCTGTGCGGCAAATGTTTGGAGGTTTGATGCATTCGTCAACAGTGTGTGGGCTTCTTCCTTCCACCGGGTCGATGTGGTCTTTGTCTGGGTCTTTAGTGTGGCGGTGGACATGTTACAAAGTCTCTGACCTGCCTATCTGCTACTTCAGCGAGTAGTGAAAGAGGCCTTTAGGAAGTCTCCGCCTCGCTCTCCTGATCTCTGCTCCCCTCAGAAGTAATGCCAGGACAATAGAGGGAGAGGAGTGCGCGCGGCTTCACACCAGCTGTGAAAGCTCAAAGCAACTCTCGGTCCAGATTTCTGCAACTCGCCTACACGTTTGATTTCTTTGAGCCTACGCTTTCCTCTTTGCCTTCGCTGTGTTCTGACGATCTCCGCGTCACCCCATCAATCCATCACACGCTACATCTCATTGCTTAATTGGTCTGTGAAATCGTCATTAAAAATTATGATTCATATTCATTATCTAGCATTATTGAATTAACATCTGGAAA
Organism: Terapon puta; assembly: GCA_028564955.1. Classification (NCBI taxonomy): domain Eukaryota; kingdom Metazoa; phylum Chordata; class Actinopteri; order Centrarchiformes; family Terapontidae; genus Terapon; species Terapon puta. The sequence goes on from JAOXYL010000059.1 coordinate 5,828,185, forward strand.
GCTTCCACTCCTACACAAAATACATATGAGTGGGTTTATATTGACATAAACGGTGGCAATAATTGAGCTTGAGCTACCTATCCTTAAGATTATAGCTAAAATCTCTTGTAAATGGGGCACTAAGTTCCCTTACCCTACCATAAGTCTCCATGGCTCCGTAAATAAAGTCCTCTCTATTCTAGATCCCTGGGGATCGAAACTCGGTCCTGTTCAACATCCACACTGATCTCTGTAACTTAAGCACGTCTTTAAAGCCATCTCAGTTGCATGGCCAACTGGCCAATGTGTCACACATGGTGCTTTAAGTAACAGCGCTCTTCAACTAAGATAAAAGCACACTCAGTCATAAATTTGAGCTTAAGAGATTTAGAAACGTCATCCAGCATTTTCTCAACATTTCTTGATGCCACAAAGTTGCAGAGTTTAATTTGGGCCAGTAGCCGCTGGTGCATACTCGTCAGTGCTTAGTTTGTTCGGAAAGAGTGGCTGGTGAATGCAAAGGAGATTTTGGTGCAATGGGACTGCAGAGTGAACTTGGTCTTGCTCTTTTGGTCCACAGGCATCACGAGACTGTGATGAGCAATGACTTTATCCCCAGTGTTTGTACATTTGTGTCTTTGCTTACGCATCCAAGGTACACTGACGTGTGCATGCAGAGCCTGATTGATGTGTGCGATAATTTCCCAGTTGGCAAACATTTACATGCGCACTCCGTCATTTGTGGCCTATTTGGATTGGCAGAGTTGCAGACCTGATTGGCTGGTTTCACTGAGGACTACGTGAGACAGATTTGTTTGACTGGGCACTCTGAAATACGGGGAGCATGATTAAAAACTACATCGCCTTCATTTCACCCCATGTTGGCCTCAATGGTTTCGGCTCTACATCATTCATTTACTCGCAGGTTTTTGCTCTCGTTCTTTCCACGGCGCAGCTTTCTTTTTTTTTGCACGGCTGCACCATTGACGATGGATAGAAGAGCAGTAGCCTGGGCAAATAAGGTCACGCTGACATACATGTGTTTGCATTATCCGCAAAAACTCATGAACAAGAGCTAGAAAGCCACTGCGGTCGATCGTATACTTGTATAAGAATTCTAATTGGCCTTTTGGGATATTCAGCTCTAAAAATAGTAAGCACCCAAATCCTGGGGTTGTTCTTTTCCAGGCCTGGCTCTCCCTCAGACCACAGAGCGCGGACATTAGATGGCCCAGAACAATTTTGAGCATCCAAAAGCCTCAGGATCATTATTCCATTTGAACATATTATACATAAACACAGAAAGGCATGTTCACTCCTGTGAATCCTGTTCTCTTGATTGGACAGTCAGTCAGAAAGTCTCCACTGGAAGGCTCCTGGAATCTGATGGGAGAACCACAAAGTGCCCCAGTTATCTTTGGATTCCCCCAGCTTGTTTTACTAAGGAGTCGGCCAAACGTTGCCTTTCCCCTGCTGATAAGACAGCTCCCATCATGCCTCACTCATACTCACGGAGTGTAAGGCGAATACTGCTGGCTGCTTCTGATGATCTAAGATTACCCCTCCTTTTGAACTTTTAATCCAATAGAAACAGAGAGTTTGCGTAATACCTATACGTTGTGGTAGAGAGTAAAAAGTGAGTGGGAAACAGAAAGCGAGGCCCCCTTGTATTCATGTCAGGATGGATACAACAAAGTGGTGAGTGGTATTTTTCTACCCCCCGCAGGGCGGAAAACTCACGCCTGTGACTGGCACGTCTTAAATGACTCTTCTGGTTATAAATATTTCCTTTTCCTCAAAATTTTACTCCATGCCCATGTGAAGGAGGGAGTAGCTTTAACATATTTAGACCCAGTTAATAAAAAAAGATCCAAGATAAAACAGAGCTTTGGAAAGAGAAACAAACAAGTGCATAAATGTGTTGAAGTGAATGATGGATGACTCCTTGCTCCGGCGAAGTTGCTGAATAGCAGCATTACGCAACATCCCAAGCCAGCCTCCATCTTTATTTTAGACTTTGTGAAAATCTTGTTTTCATCCGGTGAGATTTACACTAGTTGCGTTAGTGATTTATTCCAATGCCAGAGGCCACGTTTAGTTGGGTTATCCTCGTCTCTCAGGGCTCGCAGTTTGGGGTTTGGCTAATTGTCCCGCTCATTTTTCATTTGCATACGACCTCATATGTCATTTCATATGGGTGGCTGGCAAATTATAATCTCCTGGACACACAAGGCTCTGCGTTCCAACAAGATGACACTGATACGCTGCTATTAACTTAGAAATGAGAGTGGAATTGAAATCGCAGTCTCTGCAGATTCCCAAATAGACTGATTGCTGCAGGCATTCTACTTACAGTGGTTAGGATTTATGCAAATGTGATTGTGTGGTTTATTATCTTACAGTAAGTTCCCCTTAAAGTCATACAGCTAAATCACGGAACATATTGTTCTCAGGTTTTTGTAACCACGTATGAATATCCTCACTGTTTTATGCAGCACAAGGGGCACCGGGAGAACGGTAATTATTAAAGTACTGGATCCTCCTCATGTAAATTAATTACATGGCGTGCACATCACTCAATCCCCTGTCAGAAAGGCTCAATATCTTTGTAGCACACGCTGTACCATTGTAATTTGCTCGAGTTTAAACTTTGTGAACTCACAGGGAACCCTCAGTTCAGTGTGAATAATGCTTTCAGTGCGAACACACCAGTAAGTTTTACTGTGTATCATTATAGATTCATAGAGCAAAAAGAGTTCCAACTCCCACCCCACCGAAAGTAACTTTCATTTTCTCTTTTCTTTCTTTTCTGTTTTTTTTCTTTCCTTTTTGTATGTGGGTGTACTTTATGAAAAAAAAAAGTTTTTTTTATGGATGGCTGTGGCTAAATTGGAAAGCAGCACAGAATCTCCTCAAATAGCTCGTACATTCAGGGTTTGCCACGAATGGGTCAGTCACAAGAGGGGGACTATTTTCCTACAAATATGTTAGGAAACGTATTGTTGGCTTTTTATAGTTTTTTTTTTTTTAACAAGTCCCAGGTATTGCTAAAATGCTCCTTCCCCTTTTCCTACCAGCTGACACTCGTCACACAACTGTAAAGAAAACAAGCATATAAAGCTGCGGGGTTGTTATAAATAACTTGTCCCCCTGCAAAAAAGATAAAATATTACAATAAAATGCAGCCTCCATGCACTAAAAGATGGAGTAGCTTTCTTGTCTTGCTCTTGGTTTCCCCTTTCCTCATGTGGTTTATTATTCTTCTCTTTGGCTTGCATCCCTGCCAGCTTTACAACTCTCTCACTCCTACACACCGCTCACCCTCTGTCAGGAGTTACAGGCAGGAGTGTGGGGCATACTCTCTGCTGAGTCCCCCGTCTACCATCTGCTCAGGAAAGAGACGGAGCCCGGATTACGGCTGCCAAACCTTCATCACCTCGAATGAATGATTTCCATCTACTCACACCAACACTGATGCCATCTTTTAAAGTCGGCTTTTGATGATAAGCGTGGTTTGCCTTATTTTTCTTGGCGACGCTCCTGATGACTACTCTGCCTTACGCGGAAGAGGCTTCCTGCTGCTGAGTGTTGGAGCGCCGGAGCATGAATCAAGCTTCTATTTTCTTCCAATTAGTGTTTTCCTAAAAAGATCCATTTATAAAAGATGGAAGGAAGGAGAATTCTAATCAACTTGTGAGGTTTAACCCTACTGTAATCTCTCGAAAAACTGCGATCCAGAGCCAACACTTGCAAACAATTATGCTGCTGGTACCCAGGGGCCCGATCTGATTGGTCTATTTGCCTTGCGCTGTCTTGGGAGATCCTGTAGTAATTGAGTCGGCTCCCTGGTTGATGGCTTGTGAGCTGCTTTTATAGCTCCAGCGGTTCCAGCCCTCTGTAGATGTGCGGCGTTATTAAAACCAGACCACAAGTGGGACATTACATTATGGTATAATGCACTGCACTGAAGCATACTGTGTGGTATCCCACTGTTCCCCTGCCGTCCCTGTCACTGTCCCTTGCAGACAGACGCCAGTTCTCCCTACTGGCAGCCCTCCCAAAGCCTGTAGAAGTCATCCTCTTCCCGCCACCCTCCTTCATTCCCTCAGAGCCCCTTTCTGCCAAAGGGTCTGTTTGGCTCATGCTCTGGCTCAGATAAACAACAGAGATCGTGTCCAAAGATGCTTTCAAAAGGCACCTGGTATGGTGCTCTTGTTTCAGTTTGTGGATTGCCATCACTCTTACCTCCCTCTAATAGAATTTAGATTTGATCTGCTGTGGCTTTAGAATAGTATTATTAATGAGTATGGAAACCACTGAGTTTATCCAGTAAGACATTTCTGTCCAACGTAATAAATTTTCATTTTAAAGCACAGTGTTGGAATGCTTAACTAATAGCATGTTTTCTTATCTGCAGGTGACTGCGACAGATGCAGACGGCGGCTCCTTTGGCTCCATTACCTACTCCCTCGGTTCTGGCATTAACACCGCTGTTCCTTCCCAGTTCACCATTGGCAAAGAGACTGGCCAGATCTGCACTACTACTGCACTAGACAGAGATCAGGGGCCGGCCAGCTTCGACTTTACCGTTACTGCAGTGGATGGGGTGAGCCGCCGCGTTTTTGAAATCATGCTTAATATGAACCCGTTGAGCCACAGAGTAATCCTATAAACGCAGCCGCCATGCTTTTCATACAGACAGGAGAGCAGAGACATGGCCAACTGTGCAGAAAAACTTTGATTTGAGCAGCCAAGTAAAAAAAAAAAAAAAAAAAAAATGCTTGAGAGGCTCTCAATGGCAGCTTACCGACTCAAAAGTTAGTATATCCTGTTCACTTATGCCAAATAATACTTAAAAAATAAAAGGGTTAAAATGAAAGAAAATTACTACTGCCATGTTAAAGCAATCAGATGGAGAAATGCCTCAACTGTCAGGCAGTAATATTTTAACAAGTTGGACTCCTGCCTCCCTCGTTTTTGCCACCTGGTCCAAATGAAAAGCCTGCGCTGTACTTTTTGCAAATGAAAAGCCTCTTAAACAGATTGTTTGGTTGTGGCGGGCCCTCTCACCCTTCCACGGGTCATGACATATTGCTCCCTCCCGAGGGAAACTATCAATCTGTATCCCCGCGCGAACCTGCTGGGACTATATTTTAGAGGCCGCGCTATACATCGAAATTTTAATAGGGTTTACTGCTGGTTTTTACTTGCCCCATTAATGTGGCCTAAATCCTGCCTTCAGGTGTGTTTTTTTTCTGTTCGTGATTTAAGGTATGTGACGGTGTAACAAAAGAGCTTTTTGTTTCCTCGGCAGGGCGGACTGAGCTCGGTGGCTTATGTGAAGGTAGATCTGGTCGACATTAATGATAACAGACCTGCCTTCTACCCTGTCAGCTATGCTGTCAGTTTAAGCACACAGAGTGCCCCTGGGACATCTGTCGTCAGAGTGACAGCTTATGACCCAGACTCAGGCGAGAATGGCAGAATTACATATAAAACAGTACCTGGAGGGGCTTCCCCTTACTTTACTCTCAACAAAGACACAGGTTAGTACTTTTTCAGCTCCTCCACACACTATGTTTTCAAGGATTTAAGACTTGGAAGGCTTTCTCGCATGATTTATAATTTTGTGCGATGTCAAAATAGCCTGATGGAATCTTGTCTGCGGTCTTGTTTTTGTAGGTGTGATCTCCCTCTCTCGGTCTGTCTACGGGAAGGCCAACTCTGTCATTCCCATGGTAATCTCCGCTCAGGATGGCGGTGGTCTGGTTGCCCTGGTCAATGCCAGAGTCAACATTAGCGTGGTGGCAGGGCTTGTGGCGCCACCTGTGTTTGAACAGACTCAGTACCACTTCACCGTGTCAGAGGACGCCTTGCGGGGGACGGTCGTAGGCGTCGTACTGGCGAGCAGTAAGACAGGTGAGGGCAACAAGCACTTCCTTTGTTCTCTATGTCACTCACTCATTCACCTACTCACTCACCCACTGACGCATTGAACAGTTCAATATACATTTATCAGTCATGCTGGATCAAGCTGCACCACTTGTACAAATAGGCGTTTGGCCACTATACACACTTAACTCTGAAATAACATCAATCAAAAATTCCTTTTCACAGCACTGTTTATATATTCATTTTCTGAGTCTTTAGAGCTCTATCACAGTCATGGAGATTGAAAAATTGCATTTTTGGAGTATACTGTTACTTTTGTGCTTTTAGCGCAGCCTCCTGGGCCGTGGTGACGTGTCTCTGGTTTTTGTCATATTTCTCTCATTCCAGGCACCTCTAGAGATATTTCCTACACCATCAGCTCCGGGGACCCCACGGGCTATTTTACAGTGGATCCTGACACCGGGGCCCTGAGGACCAGTCTGCCACTGGATCACGAAGTCCAGTCGGCTCTGGACTTGGAGGTGCAGGCCCGCAGCGGTAACCCTCCCGCCTTTGGCCAGACCCGCGTCCACATCACCATCGAGGACATCAACGATAACCCGCCTTTTTTTCAGCCCTCGTCCTCGGAGTCCCTTCTGTTGCCAGAGCACACAGAAATGGGCACAGTGGTGTATCGGGTCCAAGCCGAAGACAAAGACTCCGGAGCCAACGGACAGCTCACCTTTGACCTTTCCTCCTCGAGTGGCATCCAGAGGACCTTCAGCATAGAGCGCAGCAGTGGAGAGATCCGGTTGGTGGGTGGCCTCAACTATGAGACTGTGCCTCGTTATGACCTCCAGGTGATCGCCAAGGACAACGGAGTGCCCCAGCTTAGCACCACATTCATGCTCGTGGTTCATGTCCAGGCGGAGAACGACCAGGGACCTGTGTTCGATACCCTCACCTACCGCGTGGAGCTCAAAGAAGGGACACCGATTAACACGCGCTTCCTGCAGGTCAGGGCTTTGAACAGAGAAACGCCTGGCTCGGGTTACTCCAGTCCCCTGGCGTACCACCTGCGCCCTGACGGAGATGCTGCAGGGTTTGGCATTGCTGCAGACAGCGGCTGGCTGTTTGTGAAAAGCGCCCTGGACAGAGAAGTCAAGGACATGTATCTTCTAACAGTGCTGGCCAGCCAAGGTCACGGACATCTGAAGAAGACGGGCAGTGCCACGGTGCGGATATCCGTGACCGACGAGAATGACAACTCTCCTCGGCTCACACAGGAGAGGGTCTTCATGGCTGTGAGAGAGAACCTGCCTGCGGGAACGGGCTTTGGTCACGTGTCCGCCACAGACCGAGACAGCGGCCCCAACGGACGCCTCAGCTACCGCTTCCTGCACGCTGACCGCCACTTCCAGATAAACTCCCACACAGGTTAATTGAAACTTTGATGTCTTAACATTAATCGCACAACCTGTCACAGCTGGTCTCCTGGATTGGAGTGGTACAATATTTTGCATTAATATATGAAAAAGATTTTATTTTTGGAAAAAATCCAATCAGTGTTTAGTGAACTCACAGAGCCATCTCTAAAAGATGAGGGACTACAGTTGCTTCTCCCCCACTGTCATAAATTAGTCAGATGATGGTGACAGCAGCACTAAGTGTCTTGCTGGGCTCTAATTGGCCTGCTGAGCCTGTTAGTCTGTGGGTGGAGACTCAGACTCTGATTTGTGATCAGTTTCTGGCTGAGTTATGAGTCTCTACAGCATCTTCCAACCTTCCAAAAATTCCTTCATTTGTGTGTGCGAGAGTGTGCATGCACATGCACACGTACATCTGCACACTGTGCAAGTCTATTACTTGTGAGGCATTGATCAAAGCCTGCTGACTCTTAAGTCTCTCATCATTATTCCAGTGCTCTGGTCTAGTACCTCGGCATAAAATCCCTCTCATCCACCCTCTTCTCTCCCCAGGTGAGATCAGTACAAGGACTTCACTGGACAGAGAGCAGCAGTCTAGTTACCAGCTGGTGGTAGTGGTTCAAGACGGAGGTTCGCCCTCTCGTAGCGCCACAGGCACCGCTTTCATCACTGTCCTGGATGACAACGACAATGACCCCGCTTTTACCCACAGCCAGTCCAGCAAAAGCCTCATCATACAGGTGAAGCCACAAGACTAGAAACATCTACATAACACAGATGGGCAGAAAATGTAATATTTTCCAGGTGACTTCTACTTGTTTTTCTAACCCACAGGTGACGGAAGGTCAGTCCTCTGGGGTTTTACTGGGCACGCTGCAAGCTAAAGACCCTGATGAAGGAGAGAACGGCACTGTATTCTACTCTTTGTCAGGTACAATGTCTGCAGAAAGTACAGCGATAACTGATTTTTAAAGAAACATATTTATTACTCTTATGTAAATGTGCTACATATAGTGGCTTCAGAAAGTGATAGTGCTCAGTGTCCTTATTACAGATGAAGGGAATAATGCATGAGGACACTAATAAGGCCCATCTGCCACCCAATTAGAAGAAAGTATTTGCCACGGCCATGGTATAATATTACAGTGAGATTGCTATGTGTTGCTTTATTGCTCATTTTTTAAATTGCGTATTTTTCAAAATATTTTTTGTACATTTGACACCAGGGTTGAGTTAATTAGTCACATCCATCACTTATGCCTGCAAACGGCTTTGATTTATTGCTGATAAAACGCTGCAAGTGACCTGCTCGGTTTGTGTATTTTGCTCTCCCACGTGCATCGGCTCCGGTTAAAGTTAAAGGACTCTGTCTCTCCCAGGTCCCAGGGCCGAGCGTTTCTCTTTGAACCCAAACACCGGGGAGCTGCGTTCATCATCCCCGCTCAGCCACTCGGAGCGGACTGAGTACGCCCTGGCGGTGACAGCCACTGACAGAGGACTGCCCCCTCGCAGCACCTCCTGCTCCCTTACCATTCAGGTCAGACTTTCGCTGGAGCCCGGCCAGCACAAACACCCTCAGTACTCACCTATTTAATATCAAAGAACACACTCGGGGCTGAGAGGATCCATGTCTCTGGGCCCCTCAGACTAGCTGCAGACATATCAGCCGCACTTCTGACAAGCTTCCCTCCCGTCCCCTCCCTTTTCTTCCCCTGTGACTTTTCAAAAGGGAAATTTCTATCTGAAATGGAAAAGTGAGTCTGAATCAAATACTCCCAGCTGGCTTGTGATGAGGGCCAGCTGTAGACTGCTCTGATCAAGGTCATACTCAATGACTTCAACACTTTTTTAATACAGTAGCCCTTTTTGCAATGTGCGGCAGGGCTGCTCACTCACATAAAACACAGCATTGAAGGCACTTCAGTTAATATTTAATATAGAACAGAAAACGGACACAATGGAAGAACCCTGGAAGGAACGTAGATTTATGGGTTCCAGGAAAATAGAGTTGCCATATAAACAGCTCCACTAAGTGCCAGTTCAGTTTTTCCTCCTCTCCAACAACAAAAAAAAATGAAAGTCATAATTATTAGTTAATTGGATTAAACAGTGCGGTGTTGTTCTTGCCCACTGACGCATTTCTGTAATTTCCTTTAATCATCTTTTCAGACTGATTTTTTAAATCCCTCAATGATAGGATCGGACCATACCAATTTATTTCTGGAACACTCCTTTTCCATCTAATGTGGAACCCATTTACAGCTTGTCATATAAGATTTCACAACAAACACGGCATACTTTTCGAGTGCCTACTTACTGTGGGAACTGTGCTGTAGGGTGCAATGCTGAGTATCTAGATCACCCCTTCAACGTGCAAAACGCTGCCAGTCAAGCTGCTGAAAATTTGATCAACACAACCTCTAACTCCCCGCCTTTTACAACTGCTTAAAATTTCTCATCCGTGTTTGCCTCAAAGAAAGAAAATGTTTTATTAAAACAATGTGTCATGTGTTACTCTTGCACAAAAAGAGAGGAGTTATAATATTGTAGTCTTTGAAGGCACTTGAACTTCTCATCAATGGACGTGCAAAGCTGCACACTGTACAGGAATATCTCCCAGTGCTGAATTCAGATCCGCTCACCATTTCCACCTCTCGTGTTACTTTTATCATCCATTATTTTTCCTGGCAGATTATCAGCGGCAGATTAAATGTGATTAAGGTTAGCAGGCGTGTTATTCAAGTCTATAAAAACCTCTTGTAACTGGTTTCATTTATTCCCAGTGAACACATACAGTACGAGTAAGTGGAGTGGGGAAAAAATGTGTTTTTTCTTTACCCAAAATCCATGAAACATTTTCATTCTTTGTACTGAAAATTGTAAACGTAAGTCGCCACCAGGCATCTTCACAAAGCTTTAGGTCATGGTAAACGGTCATGTCGCTCTGTCCTCAGATACTCACACGATGTTTTTCTTCCATGCAGGTTCTCAGCACGAACAGACCCACTTCTAAGACCAATTCCCTCTCCCTTTCCTTCAACTCCGTGGAGGAAGCCAAGCCTGGCTCTGTAATTGGCTCAGTCCGCCTCCGTGACAGAGAAAACTCAGAGGAAGGAGAGGTGACCTACATGGTGGTGGGAGGTACAGACAGAGACGGGACCTTTGTTGTGGACCGCCTGACCGGAGACGTGTACCTGGCTCGTCCCCTCGATTATGAACGAGACGCGCGCTACACCCTGCAGATCGAGGTGGATGACTTCTCGCAGGCTCCCCCCAGCAGCACCCTAGTCCACCTGGACATTGACGTGGAGGACAGCAACGACCACGCCCCGCAGTTCCCCGAGGACCCCATCACCATCGTGGTCTCTGAGAGCATGGAGGCCGGCTCGTCTCTCTACACTTTCCAAGCCACAGACAAGGATGGCAGTGGGCCTAACAGTGAGCTGAGGTACTCCATTCTCCACCAGTGGCCAAACACCCCTGGCCTACTAACCCTGGACCCCGCCACTGGGGTTCTCTCCTTGGGCCAGGAGCTGGACCATGAGGTCACCTCAAACCTAATACTGGTCGTTAGGGCAACAGACTCTGCGAATGATCCCAGCCAGAGGCGCTGGGGCTCCGTCACGGCGAGGGTGTACGTAACCGATGAGAACGACAATCCGCCGGTGTTCAGCTCGCCAACAGCTGTCAGCGTGATGGAGGACCAGCCGGTGGGCTTCGTGGCCCTGTATGTCATGGCCAGAGATGCAGACCAGGGAGAGAATGGCAGAGTGACCTACACCATCCAGTCGGGAAACACCGGGGGAACATTCAGCCTTAACCCGAACACCGGTAAGTCCGACCCGGTGTGTCCTTTAGGGAGTGGAAGTCGGGGTGGTGGACAGAGTTGTTGCTCAGATGACTCACATGCTAAAGAACGCTTTCCATCTTATAATGGCCAAAAACTGGTGTTTTACTTTTTTTCCTTTACTAAAAAAAACCTCATTGTAGTTGCTATGCAGGGATATTAGGTAGAAATATTTTAGAAGTTGCGTTCATCTGTCACTGAACATAATTTCGAGCTTGTCATAATAATTCGCGTTCTGTCTACTGAAAGTGTTGAGCGAGTCAGACATCTGAGAGAACAATTTGGAAGAAAATTAGGATATTCTGGATAAGCAAGTTTCCCCTTTTAATACGTGTTCGTTTCTGGAATGTTTTTCCTCGTCCTGTGTTTTAGCCAATGTTTCTGGGAAGGAGTCACACATCACACACTGGACATTCATTATTGCTGCTGTGTCTTGATATATATTTATTTTTTATATGTTGCTTGTACGCTATCTTTATATATCCCACACCTGCTGGGAAGTTTTGAGCATTACTATGTCTGGAAGTCGAGATATTAATTTATATATATATATTTTTTTTTGCCTGTGTATTCACCTTTCCATGCGCTCCCACACAGCCCTCAGTCTCCGTCGTCAAACCTCCCCCTCCATAAACACACACCAACTCTTGTAATTCTCTGCTTACATCTAAGTACAGCACAACTCTTGCTTCACCTTTCATGACTTATTTCTCTCAGTTGGAGGCCAGACAGACAGAGCAGCCTGCCAAATATATAACACACACACACGCACGCACACACACACACACACACACAACCCATCATCTGTTATTGTGGATCTATTCCCATGAAAGACCAAAGAACCTCCTGCTCGGGCTTCTGGGAACCATTAGAGAAGGGATCAGTTACGCGTGTTTATGTGTAAGCACGTGTGTGTGTGTGTCTGTGTGTGTGTGTGTAGGCATGCACATATGCGCTTGTGTGCTTGCATGAGACTCCGTCACTTAGTCAACGCTGACCTTGGGCTATTTGGTCCTGTGGGCTTTGTTGTGGTGTTTGAGACACGTGTCAACGTAGGCTCCGCCCTCCCCTTCAAGTCGCCAACCAGGATGCCCCCTGGAGCAGCTCGAGGATGGAAACATTCAGGGCCTGTCATGCATGCCACTTCTGCGACGGTCCAGTATTTGCGCTGACCTTGAAGTGTTTTCGCGCGCACTGGTTATTTGTTAGAAAAATGACAGAGTTAATCCTTTGAGCACCTGGTCTGCTCCTGTTTTGGGGTCAGTGACCGCAGACCTGAGACCTCCACACACTCTGTTTTCATTATTTTGGCATCGCAGTTAACCACAACAGAGAGAACCATCAGCCTATTATTAGGAGTATAAAAAGTCACAGAGCTGGACACATTCTCATCACTCACTGTCAGAAGAGGGGCTATTAATTTCACTTTTGGAGCGACGGGAGAGTGTGCATTGGTGATACGAATGGAGAATTGCTTCTTTGTAAAAGACAACACCATCCAGGGATTAACATATCAAATATTGATAAATGGCTTTTGCACATGAGACGAGAGGGATCTGTTTGTTGTCTGAGCAACCTCAGCTAACCCTCACACTGCTGTCCAAAGCTTTGGCGCCACAAACCTCACATAGGCTTAAGATGCTGGAATTGAAAACATCCAAAATAAAAACTTTCCCCTGTTTCTCACTGTCTTTTTTTTCTGCCCATGTGTTATCAGTGACCAGGGATACGGTAGGATCACAGAGGAGTCAAATTTGGTGAAAATATTCCAGCCCGTAATTCCTCCCAGATTAAAAGCTTAGGGGCAAGTTATCTCAGTCCTAGCAAGATACAAAGCAAAAACACGCACAAAAAAAAAAAAGTTAAAACCAAAACAGCCCTGGCCCTCTTTTTCTTTAACAGTTGCAGCTCATTTTAAAGCATGAAATTGAAATTGAATCAATGCAAGCTCTACCCTCTTAGGGCAGGATAATGAAAAGGCAAGGGTGCCCCTAATTTCTATGGAGCACGGCAGGCCTGGCTGTTGCGTGTCTAGAGTGTGTGTTTACTGCTTCTTTCTCGATGGCTGCGGCATTCTCCAATGGAAAATCTCGTAAACTGTGGCCAGACCGTTGGGCTGTTACAGCGGTGGTGGTGGTAGCACTCAGGTAGGCAAAGTTGTGTGTGTGGAGGAGATTAGCTCTGATTTGGCCCTCACACGGCAACTTTTCACACTTGCCTTTTAAATCACTTGACTACACACAACCGTGGAAAGTGGTGTGTTTTATAGCCTTTGATAATATGCTTTCATACTGTAGTTGTCCTGTGTAACTGCCTCCGTGAAACAGGCCGTAATAAAGCAAACCCACCCACCCACCCACACACACACACACAGGAAGTCTCTCCTCACATTTCACCTCTGATTCATCTCTCCACAGGCTCTCTGTCTATTTTCAAACCTCTGGACCGTGAGGAGCAGGACGTCTTTAACCTCACAATCATCGCAGAGGATCATGGGATACCCCAGCACTCGTCCAGCCAGCTGCTGTGTGTCCACGTGATTGATGTTAACGACGAGGTGCCCTGGTTTGAGGAGAGCCTGTATGAAGCCCAGATCCCAGAGAACCAGCCCCCAGGAACTAGTGTGTTGACAGTGTCTGCCTCTGATCTTGACCAAGGTGAGACAGACAATGAGCACTAACTTAGTTACATTTAATCCTATTTTTTTTTATAATCAAGAGCAAACTGTTTTTATCATTTGCACATCAAAACAGAGAAAGATAAAACCGGGTAAAACCAGGTTGGAAAGTTCATGTTTTAGACATTCAAGTTACATATAAGCATTTTTCAACATCATTTAACTGGATATATTTTGAGGCGAAACAGGTCCTAACTACATGTTTAAATATAATCATACAAATGCTCATTATATGCACTTACATGTAACCTAGACATTTCACCCAAATTTAGCCACACTGTCATTATGGCATACTCTACGAGTGTGTTTGCCTGGATTTTTGTGTTGATGAATGTCAAGTTTTGCTGTCAGCAACTGAGACAAACAAGGATGCCTGCAATTCTTCCCAGCCTTCGTGCGCCGAGCGTGTGTTCGAATTACAGGCATTAACAGTTGTTTTTAATTGAAGACTACACAGTAGGGTGGGGGTGGGGGTGGGGAAAGGGTGCATTCCCCCAGCCTTAGTCAGAAGCACATAAAACAGAGGGATTATAAACTTTCTCTCCAAAAGCAATCAGTGAAGTAAACAGGTGAGGTTGCCAGACTGCGCTCTGTTAGCACGCAATCTGGCATCCAGACACCTGAGGGAGGGCCGTCACTGCCAAATGCTTAGACAGCAAAAATAATGACAAACAAATAAGTACACAAGCTGGTCATTTTCTGATTTTTAGAGATATTTTGTATGTTTTATTGCTTATTTATTTTTCTTAAGATCCGTTTTTTGAATTGCCACATCTGTGTTTCTTTATAGGGAGCAATGGACAGGTGACATATGGTGGTATCTCAGAGGAGGGTTTCAGCATCAACCCAGTTACAGGTGTAATTACGACCACTAAGTCGCTGGACAGGGAGCTCCAGGAGTACTACACCGTGACAGGTACTACTCTCCGACTGTCCCACGCCCTGAGATTACTGCTTTTGAGATACAAATATGCCATTCACCATCTCCTAAAAACAACTATTAATGCTGTTGAGTGCTCATTTATCTTTTTACAGTTTATGCAAAAGATGGAGGCCTTCCCCCTAACTATGCGAAAGCGACAGTGAAAATCAGAGTGCTTGATGAGAACGACAACGCCCCTTTCTTTGGACGTCTTTACTACAGCATAGAGGTGCCTGAAAATCTGGATGCATTGCCTCTGTTTACTCTGAGAGCCACTGACCAGGATGCAGGAGAGAGCGGGGAGATGACCTACAGGATAACAGGTGAGAATTTGTTCGCAGTGTGTCCCATTCAGTTTTTAAATGATCGTCTTGATAAATATTTGCCACTGCTCTCCTTGCAGCTGGAGATCAAAACGGAGACTTCAGCCTGGACAGGAAGTCAGGTGTGCTTTCCACCTCGAGGCCTTTGGATCGGGAGAAGAGGGCTGGGTACACTCTGACAGTCGCAGCTCAGGACCAGGGCCAGCCTCCCCTCAGCAGCACAGCTACAGTGGAGGTGACCGTCATGGACATCAATGATCACAGCCCCCAGTTTCAGAGCAGCAGCTACACCGCAGATGTCTCAGAAGACGTCCCCATCGGCTCGCTGGTCCTGGAGGTGAAAGCCTTTGATCTGGACCAGGGCCCCAACGGCCAGGTGTTGTACTATCTGAGCAGCGGCTCCAAGAGCATGTTCATTATAGATGAGAACACGGGTCGCATTATCACAGCCGCACCCCTGGACAGAGAGAGAACCGCCTCTTACACCTTTGAAGTGTGTGCCACTGACTCGTCCCCTGTAAACCCGCGTAATTCCACTGCAACGGTGACCGTCTACATTCAGGACGTGAACGACAACGCCCCCTTCTTCATTCAGGACCCCCTCATTGTGAACATCTCCGCCAGCAGTGTGTCCAGCCGCCGAGTACTGGCCACCATGAGGGCGGAGGACAAGGACTTCGGGGCCAACGGCTCAGTGTTTTACCGCTTCGCAAACCCAGTGAGGGGCTTCACCATCAACTCGCTGACAGGAGACATCCAAGCCACAGAGAAACTGCAGACTCTGACCCAAAGCCAGAGGACTTTAATAGTTCAGGCCATGGACCAGGGCAACCCGGCTCAGTCCTCTCTTGGGGTGGTTATCATTTATATTAGAGAGCAGAGCTACAGGGGTATTCGCTTCTCTCGCACGGCCAGAGATGTCAGTCTGCAGGAGAACGCTGCCAAAGGTTTGGGCGTTATAAGATTTTAAATGTTTTTATTTGAAAATTTGTGAATGCATAAAGAAAGTCACAGAGTGTGTTTCTCACGTTACAGGCACAGTAGTAACACAGACTCAAGCTCAGTACCCCGATGGCTCCCAGACTGGTATCAGCTACAGTATTTTCAGTGGAAACAGGATGCAATCTTTCGGAATAAACTCCATCACCGGTAAGTGCAGAGATGACAGCATACCCTACGAAATGATCGCCAGCGTGACTCACTGTTATTTTTGGGAATTAGGTGAAATATGGGTCCAGAAATCTGAAGGACTAGACTTTGAGGAGACCCCGAAACTCCGCCTTGTGGTGAAAGCTGAGACGGCATCCTCCAGCTCCTACATGGCTGTCAACTTGATCCTGCAGGACGTCAATGACAACTTGCCACGCTTCCAACTCCAGAACTACGTAGCCTACATTAGAGAGGCACAGGGCTACGATTTTCCCATTATCCAGGTGCGGTAGCCTGTCCCCCACATGTTTATTATGGTTGGCTGTTGTTTAAGTGTGAAGTGGAGTAAAAACTAACTCAACCCTCAGAAATCTGGATAGTTTCAGTGCTGTCGAGAATTGACTTACTTTTCTGTGTCCCAACTGAATATACTATAGAATCATTTGTGCCATGAGGCCTGGGCCATATAGCCCATTTTATGAACTCTTGACTTCCAACTCCAATATTGCTCATGAGTTCATGTTACACTGAAACAGCTGTTGCAAATATTTCTATATTTTCATTTCCAAATTGGGGTGGTCATTTCCTTAGGTTTCTGCAGATGACCTGGATCAGGGTCAAAATGGTCAGGTGACCTACTCCATTAGGTCGTCGTCCATGAGTGGCTTGTTCAAGATAGACCCACTGACCGGCAGCATCACCACTGCAGCCATAATGGACAGAGAGATCTGGACTCAAACAAAGTGAGTTTTATTTTGCACTTGTTTCTCTTTCTCTGTAATCACATCCTGTCATGTGTTTCCCCTGAGCTCATTTTATCATGTCCATTCTGCTTCTCAAATTACTTCTGTTATTTTATGTTTAAAACAATTTTTTTCTGTGTATATGAATACACAGAAATGAAAAATAATACCCCCTAAAAAACGAGTGTGGACCCGTTTGACATTTTAGCTGAATTCCCACATTGTCCGTACTGCAAGAAGAAAATCTTAACCACACAACAATGCACAATGACTTCTCTGAAATGGTCTCAGTTACAGAAAGAGAAGGGAGAAATTGGGAGAAAATGCAAATGAGCCGATTGTCACGCACCAGAGTATATCATAGTTGTAAAAAATAAATAAATCATGTTTGGCCTGAAAATGGTACTTTAAAATCAGATTTTAAACTAATTTTGTTTTCTTCATGTTTCAAATCTGATTTTCAATCACTTTTTAATATTGAAATGTCCTTAGTGAAATAAGTACAGATAAATTCCAGATTTTTGACAAAAAGCAGAAAATGTATCTTCTAATGCTCATTCTGAAACAAAAAGCGTCTGATCTCGGTGAATGACACATTACGCAACCAAGGTTCATAAAAGTTAAAAGTTCAGACACTGACATTGGCTCTGTGGCACTAGGCTTGTTGTTACGGCAACGGACCGGGGAAGCCCGCGGCTGGCTGGCTCTGCAACCCTCACTGTGATCATCATCGACCTCAACGACAACAGTCCCATGATTCCTCTGCCTCGGGAGATCCGAGTGCCTGAGGGTAAGTCAGCTTCACAGCACAAGTTAGTCCAGTGATCTTATCGTAATGCTTCATATCACACTGCCTGGCAGCTCGCTCAGCGTGGCTCAGTGAGAAAAGTCTGACCTTATTATGAAACAAACCATTGCCAAGTTCCTCTGTTCATTTCCTGTCTATTAGATCAAGGCTCTCCAGAACAGGATATTTCATAATAAAGGGAGAGGGGGGGGGGTCTCTCTGCTTCATTTCAGCTGCAACCTAAATGTGTGCTCTTCCCTTCTCTTCCTGCCTCCCCACCTTATGATCACACACAAACAGATACCCTGATTGGCACAGTCATCACCCAGGTAACAGGAAATGACGTGGACTCGGGGCCGGCCCTCTCCTACACGCTACACCTGGACACAAGCAGCCAAGGCATGTTCGGGATTCATCGTTATGGAGGTGGGGTATCTCTGACGGGCCCTCTGGACTACGAGGAGAGGACGTGGTACACCCTGACTGTCCGCTCGTCCGACTCGAAACACCAGAGCGAGGCCAACCTCACTGTACTGGTGGATGATGTGAACGATAATGCCCCCACCTTTACTCAAGACTTGTATCAGGTACAGCTACCTTTACACCTGCATATGCCACCAGCTTTTGGAGTATTAGCATGTTTTTCTTTATAAGTTGTTAAAGTATCTTTTCTTCTGTGCTTCTCATTAGGTGACTGTATCAGAGCACCTCCCTGCAGGCAGCCCAGTCATCACAGTAACAGCCACTGACTGCGATTTCGGGGAGAACGGGAAGATTACCTACAGAGTAATGTCAGCAACTAGGGGCGTGTTTTACATTGACCCGAGCAACGGTAAGGTTACTGTGCACATTTATGGTTGTTTCTAACCATTTTTCTAACCAGAGCTCCCCTTAATTACCCTTCATAAAAAAATGTTATCCCCTAAGGCTCTCTTTGGATGCACATTTGGGGTTTGGGCATATTTGCAACAGGCATTGCAAAATATTTAATCATTTTGTTCATTAAAAGTCATTGAAAGCCAGATTTAATGTTATTTGCTTCAGATGTTTTTCCTGAGATAGTATCTAAAAACAAGTGTGTTATAAAAGAGGACTCTTTCTGCCTTAAGGTATTCTGTCTCCTATTCTCAAAAGCAATTCCTTTGCCTCAAATAATGTTCCATTCAACAGCATGTATCCAAACCTGCTAGAGTGAAAATGCAATTGCAATTTAATTATTTATTTGACTCATTCATTATTATTTCTTCAGATAGTGGACCACCCCGTGCAATGAAATACTTTGATGATTAATATGATGAGATTCAAATGAAGCTGATGTTTTCATGAGCGTTTTCTTTGCAACTTCACAGGTACCCTGTTCGTCAACCAAAAAACAGAGTTTGATTTTGAGAATCCCTCCATCCTGGTGTTAATTGAAGCACGCGACCAAGGCACTCCATCCCTATCTTCCATCGCCACTGTCCAGGTGCAAGTGTCCGATGTCAACGACAACGCCCCCATCTTCCACCAGTCCGAATACAGAGCCACAGTGTCTGAAGACGGGCTGCCTGGATCAACTGTTCTGACCTTAGAAGCCGTAGATGGAGACCTGTCCCGGGACAACTGTGGTTTTGATTTTGCCATTGCCAGTGGCAACTCGGGTAATACCTTCCAGATTGAGAGCAGCGTGCGCTTCTTGGAGGGGCAGGGCTTCCAGACAGTCGGCAGCCTGATCCTGGTGGAGGAGCTGGACTTTGAAGCGGTGCCAAGTTATAACCTGACAGTTGTGGTATCAGATCGTGGAGTCCCTCAGCGCAGCTCCAGCGTGCCTATCCTCATCAGTGTCACAGATGCCAATGACAACCCTCCAGCTTTCGGCCGAGCAGAGTACAGCGTGGTGCTGAGTGAGGGCGCAGCAGCGGGGACAGAGATCTTGCATCTTTCTGCCACCGATCCAGACTCTGCTCCCAACGGAGAGGTGCAGTACTCCATAAGCTCAGGGGACGAGACAAACCTTTTCCAGGTGGACCAGTGGACTGGAACCCTGAGGCTGCAGAGGCCTCTGAACAGCGAGAGACAGCTGTCCCATATGATTGTAGTTCAAGCGACTGACGGTCAAGGGCACTATGCTTTGGCCCCAGTCAGCATCGAGGTGAAGGATATCAATGATAACCGGCCCTTCTTTCCCCTCAAACAAGTAACTGCGAGCATCAGGGAAAACCAGCCCCAGAATGCCTTAGTCACTATGCTGCATGCAATTGACCACGACAGAGGTGTTTTTGGACATCTGAAATACTACATGTTAGACAACTCTAAAGAGGGAAGAGAGGCCTTCATTGTCAACCAAACTTCAGGAGAAGTACGGACTCGCTCCACTTTTGACTTTGAGAAAGTCAACTCCTTCCATTTTGTGGCTGTTGCTGTAGATGCTGGCAACTATTCTGCTACAGTGACAGTGCAGGTGTACGTTACAGGGGAGGATGAATACGATCCTGTTTTCACCTCCTCAGAGTTCTCATTCGAAGTGCCTGAGGGAGCAAAGAAAGGTCAGATCATTGGCAAGGTTAAAGCCAGAGATGAGGATGGGGGCGTGGACGGCATCGTGCTCTACTCTCTCGCAGATAGTTCGCCTTACTTTGAAGTCAACAAATCAACTGGAGCGATTTCTTTAAAGATGGACAGCTACAGTAGGCATGTGGGCCGATCTAAAAGAGAGGTGCGCCTAATAACGCTGGACGTGACCGCTCACAGCCCTTTGGAGACGTCCCGCACAGCCGTGGCCAAGGTTACTGTAGATGTGACCCACACATCATTTGGTCTCACCTCAGACATGAATATGCTGCTTATCAGTGTCATTGTAATTTCACTTGGGACCATAGTCATACTCATAATAATTGCTGTGGCGCTTTTTGTTGTTAAGTTAAGACGTCAGAAGAAGGAGCAAAAAGCGCACGGACGGACGCCGGCATCGGGCACCATGCTGCACAAGTTTGAGGAGACAAAAATCGCAACGACGGAGATGATTTATCACCAGGCCCTTCCTGGATACACAGCTGATCAGAGTGGCAGCAGCGGGGGTCCGTACACTCGTGGAGGATCCCTGGATCCCTCCCACTCCAGCGGCCGTGGATCTGCGGAGGCAGAGGCGGCAGAGGATGATGAGATCAGAATGATTAATGAATACCCCCGGGTGTCAAGTATTTCCTCCTCAATGCAAGAGCGCATCTCCGCCAGAGGTCCCGACTCTGGAATCCAGCAGGATGCGGATCAGCTGTCAGACGTGTCCTGTGAGCCGTCCATTGATTGGTTCAGAGGGAAGAAACTTGGCAGCCTGAATAGTACTTTATTAGCTGGCCAGGTGCCAGTCTACAGGGATGAAGGGGGTGGGTATGTGGGTGTGGGGCGGGGACTCAGCATCTCTCACCCTAAAGATTATACTTTCCCAGAGGATGGAAAGCCTGCTGTGGATGGCTCCCTGACAGCCATTGTGGCCAGTGACGAGGAGCTGAGGGGCAGCTATAACTGGGACTATCTGCTCAACTGGTGTCCCCAGTTCCAACCCTTAGCTAACGTTTTTACTGAAATAGCTCGTTTAAAAGACGAAACAGCTCCTCCTCATCCTCGCAGGTCGTTTCATCACAAAGCAAAGGCAGAGTCAAGAATTGACCCCCCACCACTCATAACCTCCGTGGCCCACCCCGGGGCCAAAACTGTACCCCCGAAACCCGCCGTAGGGAGGACTTTCCCCCACTTGGCTTCTTTACGGAGATCTCCCATCAGCGCAGACGGATCCATCTCCTCGGTCGCCATGTCTCCAAGTTTCTCCCCTTCTCTGTCACCGCTGGCAGCACGCTCCCCCGCGGTCACACCTTTCAGCGTCTCACAGGGCCCCTCTGCATCCATGATCAGCACAACTGATCACAATTTAGAACACAGCGAGGAGGCAGAGCTGAGGATTTAGGTCCTACAGACAAATCTTAAGGGTGAATTAAAACTGAGTCATTGCTGTCCCAGACTTGCTCTACTGTATGACCGCAGGGGCTGCAACCTGAAATGAGTCATTGCTATTCTCTTTTCAATTCATGTTCTCAAGAGAACAAGTACACAAGGTCACACTAAAATGTCCAAAATAACTGAAGCTGTGGTGCTTGCTGAAGAAAAACTGAACTACGTGACGAAGAGGCCAAAATGGACTATGCCTTTTGTGTGTGTGTGTTTGTGTGTGTGAGTGTGTGTGTGTGTGTGTGTGTGAAAGAAACTCCGTGTTCTTCTGTTGATCAGTGTTAATTTGCACATTCAAATGGAGATTTCATACATGATGTCAATATTTTGTACAAAAGCATTGTCTATATTTTTATACTTACATGTGGTTTCTGACAAGAAATGGCATTAAAGTGTCAAAAGGTTGCTAAAACCTCAGAATATATTTCTATATTTGTATATTTGTTGCTTGTACTGTATACTTGTTTGTACTGTAAGTTGGTTTTATTTCTTGTAATTCTTAACCTTGTGGTTTTAAATGAAGCTCTTCATTAATGCTTTATGAATTGGGACTTTTGTAACAGATTATTGTAAATATTTATAGAGGAAGAGACATCCTTGAACAAATGAAACATCAGTCAGAATAGAGTATTGTGTGATCAGATTTTCTGCGGATCCAGTGTTTGATCTCACATCAAAAGGTAATCATGAATGTGAAATGCTGAAAAAGTTGTCTGAGTTCTCAACATATGTCCCTGCATTGTTTGCGAGGGAAAATGGAGCTTGACATCTAATGATGCAGTCCTTCAGGTGCCCTGGCTTTAATTTCTCACAACGAGCCTTACTGCTTTCATTTCGCATTGTGAAAATAATTGTGAGGGAGAACATTGAGCAGCTATGTGGTAAATGTAAAACTGTTTGCTTTTCCAGCACCCTAATGATTCCAGAGAATGTAAGCAGATCCCGGTCATTTATCTACTCATCTAATGTTCTGTATTACTTAAGCATAACTCAAGCTCAAAATCAGTGCTATCATGGTACTGATATTTGAAGACCCCCCCCTCCTTTTTTTTCAATAGCACTATGAAGAATACTATATGGATTAAAAGTAATACTAACAAATGTTACCTACAGAAGTTATGGGAGTATCAAAGTGTATATTTATGAATGTTCAAACACCACCAGAGAATGTTTCCAATTTAATGAGAGGAAATTCATGCCATGTACATTTTCATCCAAATTTGACATTTAACACAGATGCCTACTCCATAAATACATTTGTGATCATAACTGTGTTTTTGGCAGTGTTTACTGAATGAAACTATGTGTAAATTTGCATTAATAATAATCTGCAGCCCTGCCGTGGCTTAAATGTTGATGCCTTTTCCCTCCCAGTTATAAGTATTTTGTTTGCTTAGTCCCGCAGTAACATTAACATTTTACAGTATTTTTATTTATTATATAGGTAGACTTCAGAAGCTGAGAGGCTTGGTAAATTATTTACAAGGATGCTATTGTGACCATGGCCAAATATACATGAACACTACCTATCTGATAGAATGAAGGTACCTTGTTGTTTGTATTGTTTTGTATTGAACAGTGTTACCTACCACTTATGTTTCATGTCTGTCCAAACTGTGCGTGTAACAGTGCCATAGAAGAGAAATTCCTCCAAATGTTCACACATATTCTAGGCTCCAGAGAAATGTTTTGAGCAAAAAGTGCCTGATTAAAGTACTTATGTGAACACACTGTCGCCTCTTTCACATCTTTCTCAGCGCCGGTAATGGTAATGTATGGAAATGAATCATAAGGTAATAGTAATTATGTGCAGTTTGATGGATATATGCAGAGATGTATGATTTAGTATTAGAACTGAAAGACTGAGGAGTGTTTCAACGTGTAGGCGGTGCCGTGACATCTGCCAAGGCACAGGACACGACTCTGAGGGAGAGATTTGACATTGATGGATTTTTTTATTTAGACGCCTTCAAAGGGTTTAACAGTATTTTTTCTGGCATCTCAGCCTACCATTCTAAACAATATCAGGCTCATATCCTTTATAAACTGCATGACTTAAAACTCTCTTAGCGGCAGTCAGGTAAATGAATAAATACGGACCTCAAAAAATCACACTCATTCCCAGCATTGTCTTAGTTTTAAGAGAACATATCTCCAACTCACACTATTTGATTTAATGATAGCCATTAAGCATCATTTTTTATCATTAGAACTTATTAGGCGTATATGATGTAATACAATCGCAATACCATAACAAGTCGTTTGAAGCGATGCATTTTCTTAC
>JAOXYL010000059.1:5860822-5880178 GCA_028564955.1 Terapon puta
ATATATATATATATATATATATATATATATATATATATATATGAACTTATGTAAATCAGATCAGATGCTAAAATGGACAGCATCTTGAACAGGTAGATGGTTAAAGCTGATAGCAAGAAGATATTTAAAATCCTTAACAACTATAACCTGGATCATTTGGTTAATGTTCTGCTCATTAAGCGCACAGAACTGTAATTTTCATTGTTAACCAGCTAAATCCTTACCATGTCCAGATTTGACTGGTTTCCAGTTGTAAAAAATTAAACATGTTTGATGGTGACAGCTCCGACTGCTATTTTACAGACCGGTGCAAACTTTCCAAGACCTTGAAAATCACTCAGCCTTATAATCGGCCTTGAAATCTTGCATTGTTGCACACTTCCAGCGTAATAAATGATGGACCGCTGTTGACAGATTCATACATTTGTGACTGATAACCCTTTAAACAGATTGGAAAATATAGGTCACAGAAACAAATACGCATTGGCGGGTGGCAGACAATAGGCTAAGCAACTTTTGAAAGTTTATTTAAAAAGTTCCCATGTCTGGCTCCACTGGCAAACACAGTTATTTAAAGCTGAACCACCTGATTAAGAACATAAAGACAGATCTAATCCCTGGTGCTAATTAACCTCCTGACATCAAAATACACTAAGGCCCGAAAGGACTCGGAGGCAATTTGGATTTAAATCCAACGAGCAGACTGATAAACAGACTTCTGGATCTTTGTTTAAACCTGTAGCCTTTTAGGGTCTGGCTTTTAATAATTGTGTTTCTGCTCTGTGTCGATGGCACGGAGCACGGCAAAGCACCGCTGTATTTGTGTTTTCTTTGAGCCGGAGGGATTCCAGCACGATCCCGCCAGACATTAGCATAGCTGCCAGTACTGAGATTTGAACGGTGGACATACTTAACCTCATCAGTCACTGCACACTTTCGCTCATTTGCATATAATACTTCGTCGTGGGGGGAAAAAAGGTGGGGTATAATAAAAAAAAAAAGGGGGCAACAATAATTTATGATGATCCCCGATGATGTTTATATCAAATACACACACACTCTACCGCTTTGAGGATTTATTATGGTGCACATGATGAATCGGGAACATATGGTAGTGCTTAGCTGCCAAGTGTTTTTTCTTTTTTTTCTTTTTTTTTAAAGGCTCACTATCCTCACAGCTCAACAAGGGGTGAGATTACCAACATTGAATTGGGATGTTAGCGCACAAAGGTGCACCGTCGCAGAGGAGTTAGCGATTAGTGTGCCTTCCTCAGCTAACACTCTTAAATTCCCCTCATTGTCATTTGGCATTCTTATTCAGTACTCACCAAAAAAAATGCAGCTCAGAAAAAAAGAGGGGGAAAAAATCCATTTAACTTTCCACGTTTAAACTTTCATATAAAACCGCACAATGACTCCTGGAACCTTTCTCAGCCGAGAAACAATTCTTTGGCAGTGTGTTTTTTTATTTCCCCCCTCATCCTTCTGGCCCAGTGAAACAAGAGCCGTATTGGTTTTTATTCTAATCGAGAACTGAGCTACACCGGGGATGTGTGAAAGCGAGTTACAGCAATTAACAACCTTTTGTTACAGAAAAACGAGAAGAAATTTGGGCCCTTAAGACTAGCAATGCTGCCTTATGAGCTTCCCCAACTTCATCCCACATATATCCTCATGTTTACAATTACACCTATAAAGGGACTACTGTACCTTGTGACCTGTTATCACTGTAATTACATTGTTAATCACACACTGTTATCTGATATGTTATCTGTCAATTTTGCAATAGCTTTGAATGCCACACAACAGCTTACTAAGGACTTCACATTGCTTTTATCAGTGCCTCCTTCGCTCACAACTTGCCAACCATGTCACATGATTAATTGGGTTTTTCCACGTGTCCCTCTCGGCCACCTGTTTCCAGTTTATTTCTTTGTTTCTGTCCTGACTGACAAACCCTGCTGGACCTTTTTTTTCCCCAGCAGATGTATTGGCGTGTCACATTTTAAAAATGAGTGCGCTCCATTTAGGTGAGCCCGTTCCAGGATCCCGGCGTTGTCCACATTGGCTTGCTGGCCCGATGGATCTGAACCATCGTTAAAGATGTTTGTTGTGATTTGTCTAACACGATAAGTTAAAATATCTGCTGTGAGAAAGATTAATAGCGTCATGAAAAAGAAATAACTTTGATTCAGTTGATCAGTTGCTTTCCATAGAAAATAAAAGGAGGTGATGGGAATGGTGGCTTTCACAGTGTTTTAAATAGAAACTGGTGCAAGTGCTTCCCTGAGTCTTAACTTTGTGCTACGTTGTTGAAACAGCTCAGTGTTAGTTTTGTCACCATATGGGCACATGGGAAGTTTTTATGACCGCCATGCTGCTGGTTATTTGTCAGTGGTCTCACAAACGGCTTTGGAGACCACAAGTAATATAACATAAATAACCGAATAATTAAACTTCACTATAACAGTCGGTGAAGGTGAGAGAATGGAAATGACGCAACACAGTGTACAACATATATTGTTGTTTGAAACGAAGTCATCTGCGAATGAAGTTAGCTACTGAAAAGAGAAGTTCACATTTACCAAAAGTAAGTCTGAGAGCAATTTAAGGCCTTTCTGTCTAAATTATCTTTTATTTTCTGCAATAAACATTCTCATCTCAATCTCATTTTACCCAGCTAAGACTGCACTTCTCTCTACACGCTCACTTTGCGGTCGGGTCAGGAGCTATGATCTTTCCTCTGATGGCTGTTTGTTTGTTGTGGGTGTCACGGACAGGCGTGAAACAGCCTCTCCAGTTTCCATTATACAATCAAGCACCACGTGCTTTGTGCGCTTCGCTTGTCTGCGAGCGGCTTGCTGACTTTAAGGGTCACAGTATGCTTTGCTTGAGGTTGCGCGGTTAACGGGGAACCACTTGAAAAAGCGTGCGAGTTAGATGTTAATGACAACAAATGTGAGTGTGCACGTACGAATGAATGAATGTTCGGAAAAACAAAAGGCACAGCTGAAACAGATGGAGTATGAACATTATACCTGTGTGTGTATTCTGATAACAATGTGGTGTTGTATTGAGCACTTCCTGGGAAGCTGAGAGCAACCTGCCAACAACAGCAACAACAACAATTGTTTCATGGAGCCCTGATGAGTGACGGAGCTCACTAATAAGCAAACACAAAAGCAGATAACATTAGCTCTCGTTAGTCATCTCCCACATGCTCCTGTGAGTTTTGTTGCAGCGTGTTCACCAGTACAACTCACGTCTTTGTCTTTTTTATTACTTTATTCAAAATGTAAGTTGATAAAAGTTTATACATCATGAAGTTTGATGACTTTATGTTTTGTGAATTATGTAAATTGGTACATATAGCATCACCTGACTTGATAGGTCTGATTAGCCAGGAGAAGTGATAACACCTGTGGGGGAAGATACTCAAGTGTTTTGAACATTGATGGAGTATCTCTGATGTAATCATGGCGCTGATTGAATAAAACTTCAGAAAACAAGCATTTTTATTAGTTTGCATTTCGTTTCGCAGACAAGCTTGACATGAATTCAGACTTTTTGCAAATCTGCATCACGAGGTGTTTATTTCCACTTCCTTTTCTTTTGTCGTTTCGTTCGTTGCAATTGAATCACAGCAAATTGTGTTTATTTTGGGGATGCACTGATGTCCTAAATGGAGTTTGTTGAGATAAGGTCAACACACAGCAGGCACACACCACAACACAGACGCACAACTTGACACGGGCAACGCATCTTATTTATAATTTTACATTTATTTCACCCAGATTATGTGGCTCTGCTGACATTACTGAGCATCTAGGTTGAAGTTCAGCATACCGCAAGCAATCAACATCTTTTGTAATAACTTTATTTATAAGTAAACTGTGAAAATAATATCTGTCAATCACGACCTGTGTGCATGTGTGTGTGTCATGTAACTGGCTCGCGTCTGTGTGGAGCGCGAGCAGTATTATGCAGCTGGCAACAGGTGTCATTGTTAACAAGCATTTTCTGAATTTTTACATCCAGAATCGTAAACTACAGAAGTAAAACCTGTGGACATTATAATACCAGTTAACTTATATAATTATTGCATAAAGTCAGATGTTGAAATCTTGCACACCACTCCAAAATACACTGTTGGTCATGTAATTTATCTCAGCTTACACTCTTAGGCTTGCCTGCGTATTATGTCCTTCTTGGTGAGCACTTTTCTTTCCTTTCCAGTTGTAGCTGCTGCGTACGTGTACAATATGGCAACAGTGCTTCAATACCCACAAAAATACACTGTTGTGTCTGGATCCTTGGGTGCCATTCTTCATCTCTGCCCCGGGTTCGTCCAGTCCAGTAGGAGGACTTGTGTCGTAAATCAGCGCTCTACCCAACGACAGTGTGGTGAGAGCGGTGGGAGCCAAGTAGTTTGAACTGCACTTCTCCAGCTGGGCGGCTGGAACAAGCCCAGCTACTGAGAGCGCTCTGAACAAGAGCTGTCTACTTCAAGTGGAAAGTATTTTAGCCTACAGTCCCATCTGCTTTCACTTTGATTCTCCACCTAAATAGATAGTGTCCACGGCGTGCGGACGATTATGTGTTTTACACTGCAATTCACTTAAAAAATATTGATGTTATGGAGATTTTCTCTCATCATCATAAGCCGTTCACTATGCTGCGTCTGCTTGGATCTTGGAGTTACACACTCAGCATCTCATAAAAGTTATGGCTCATAATTGCAAAACTTTTTACTGCTCATAGGAAACTATTAAGTTTGAAACTTTAAACTCAGACAAGAATGTCATTGATACCCTCAGAAATTGCCTGCTTGTTCCTTTGAGTCCCCTGCATAAAAATAGACTTTAGCGTTACCAGAAAAATAACCCACACGAGGACTGAAGTTTAATCTCACACATTACGTCTGTACGTATGAATTATGTTTGAACATTTACATTTGTGTGTGTATATGTCTGTGCCGGCCTGCAATGGGGGCTTGTATTATTAAAGCTCACAGCATCTCTTCAACAGCTTTTGTGCACTCATAAACAATATGTGCTGTGACATTAGAACACTAAAACCTTTCTGCTTGCCCCTTGCTACCTTCCAAATAAAATTTATAGAGTTATAAGAAATGCAACCCTAACACCCGTCCTCCAAATCATTATTAGAAAATGTCGGCTAAAGCTGCATTGCAAATAAGGAATTCGAATATTTTACCAGGTCTAGTCTAGCTAAACAGTGCCCAGCCAAGACATGATGCGATGTCACTGCAGCTGCACAGCTAGCGCCCCCCCGACCCCCCCATCTCCAGAGAGCCATGTCTTCACAGTGGCTCAAGTGGTGCATCATCACAATCACTAGATGGGCTCAAGAATAAGCCCTGCACGTAGAGAAAGGGCCGTTTAAGGAGCCACAACATCACTGTATCAGTCCAACAAAAGTGATGACAATAACAGCTCGACCAGGAGCTCCCTTGCCGAACAGTTGTTCACACCAATACTGCGGGAGAAAGTGTGAAAGCTAGAAACTGATGAATAAGGTAGGCCAAAGTGGGTTTTTTTTTATTATACCACCACATTGTAATGGAAAAACAATCCAATTGCTTAGGACTCTTCATGGATGGTTTACCTTGACTATCCTCTCATTATGGCAAAACCTTAATTGAAGACGATTAATCTCTGACCAGCTTGCCCCTGAAACTCTACTAAACATTTTCCCCTTCCACAATATATTTCAAACTTTCAGCAGCAGTTTTACAGGTGACTGCAAAGTGATTTCATATTGTGTGGTACATGTGGGAGGGCTGCTACCTACATATTTAAGCGTGGGTCAGGTTTGATTATCCTGATGTCTATTTGGCAAGACTAGAAAGCAGTCCAGTGTACTGGTACTGTTCCATCCAGGACCCAGATGCTGCAACATGCAGATCAAAGGCATATGTAGGCGAAATAAGGTAGTAAAATTATTAATAATGTAATGTAGTGCTCTGTTTATTATACATAAAACAGGAATAAAGATTTGATTATTGCAGAGTTGCAAAAGAAAAAGTTGCTTTTGGGTCTGACTGAACTTTCACCATATGAAATACAGTAGTTTGCAAAGGTCTGTCTGTCATGAAATCAGTGTTGAGATTTGCCATGATGCTTTAGGTCAAAACAGAGGAATGATTTTATTTTTCATATTTAATAACGTATTATTTGACTGTATGTCTTGTTTTTGATTATCTTCTCCATATGCAGTTTGCACTACTTTCCCCTTTTCTTTT
Source organism: Terapon puta (assembly GCA_028564955.1). NCBI lineage: Eukaryota > Metazoa > Chordata > Actinopteri > Centrarchiformes > Terapontidae > Terapon > Terapon puta. The sequence continues at coordinate 5,867,088 of JAOXYL010000059.1, forward strand.
TTTGCAGAGCAAGCTTTCCTTCTCAGTTGGCACAGGAGTGCAATGCAGGAATACCAGCATGAATACTGTATTGCAAGAGAGTCTTTCTTCACTTCACTTTTATGCCACTGCTTCTGTTCTTTGTCTGTCCTCTTCTATTTTTGTTGAGCTCTTAATTGGTCGCCTCATTTAGAAAACAAATTATCAGATTGAAAATAGCCAGCCATTTCAACATGTTTACAGTGATATAAATATGGGCAAAAGCTTAATCTGAAATTCAGTTTATGGTTGTAATGAAATTCCATTTGACAACTTTGAACATTTTTGCTATGACCACTGAATAAGGGGTTTACATACAGTCATTTCTGTTGAACTGGATTTGAACTGTTCCATTGAAAGGAGACCGAAAGATGACATATTGTGAAATGGTGAATCAATTTATGTGTGTTGTGAGTATGGTGGACAGTCAGTCTGATTGGTGATTTGGGATTTTCAGCGTTAGAGTTGAACTTCCTGAAGTTATTAAGAGCCTTTGTGATCCTCGTTTGGACTGTGTTGATGAAAAGTGGTGCTCTGGTTTGCAAATCTGGTTTAAAACTTCAAAGAATATACTTTAGTATTCACAGTGTGGGAGATGAATCGTGGGCCTTCCCTTAAAGCCAATGGGGAAAAAAAGAAAAAAACTTAATAGACTTCTTTTCATACCGACGTTTTGTCAATTTCCGAGGGTTAGCAACTTCTTTTGACACCAATTCCATCATCTGCCTTGTCAGAAAATTTTAATTGAAAGTGAATAAACCACACAGCTCCTAATGCTTCCAAAGCGCATCTACACACACCGTGGAGACGTTTTCTGTTTAAACTAACCACAGTTGTCCAACCCGCAGTGTCAGTCACGTCAAACCGTTGTTTGGAAAACATTTCCAGAAACTTGGACATACTGCTGAGCAGAGCATCAGTCAAGGACACCACAAGAAGACACGGCTGACTTTCTCTCCAAGTTTAACTTATAATGTAATTTTAGAGTCAAATTCGTCCATTAGCGCTTAACAGTGCGTGCTTACACATGTTTGTGTAACTTCAGCAGTGCATGAACCCAGCGCCTCTTCACCCACACCTATGGCAGTCGGGCCGCCATGCAAGGGGCTGGCCTGATCAACATACAACTGGCTTATTCAGCTGGACGTCCTGCTCACATGCAATTTATAATTTAGGAGTGCAAAGCAGGAGGAATTTCCACACATTCATTTCTCGAGTTATACTACAAAACACAAAGGAATGCATTCATAGGCTTTTCATAGTAGTACTACTTTAGTACTTTTAGTAATAGTACTTTTTATCCTTGATTTCTTGATGAATGTATAGCACATTTATAAGATATTAAATAGTCGCTTGGTTCACTTACTGTACACGTACCAGTAATATTTTGAAATGTCTCTTCTGCAGAGGGTTCTTTCTAAATGTATCGGGCTTCAGATTTCTAATTTCAAACAGATTTACATATCACTTTGAACACTGCGAGACACCGGTCAGGATGTACAGTACCTCATAAAAAGTGTAGAAGCCTGACAGAAGTTGGACCTAAGCTGTTCATGCAGTGCAGATAGGGTCTGTGGTTGAGCCATTAACCAACACAGGCACATCTGTAACGCAGCCTGTATCTTAATGAGGGACAGGGTTGGTGTTTGGCGCGTCGGGCTTTGGAAAGGTTACTAGGTTGCAGGGACTCAGAGGTCTTAGCTGAAGGTGACAGAGGGTAAAAACAGATCTTAATCAACACACGCCGCTCGGCTCCACATCTGCTTTATCACATCTCGCCTGTTGCTGTGATTTAGAGGGCCCGGCGCCTACAGGTGCTGTTCCACTTACAGCATGCCAGAGGAATCATGTCCCATGTGATTAAGAGAAAGAAAGAATAACAGAGGTCACGTACTACCGTGCACACGTTGCTGCAGCCTTCTTCTTCTGCAACCTCCTGGCTTCTTTTTGTGCCTCTCTCAGTAGAATTCTTCAGAACAGATGAAATAAAACTTTGCTTGATGGCTTGAACAAGTGTTGTTAGAAAAAAGCTTTCAAATGCACATAAAGAGGACCTGTTAATGTTTCAGGTGATAAAACAACAAAGATACGTTTTTATGCTCTATAGCCATGCGCAAACGGTATGATCTTTCCATAGAAGGTAGAGCAGGAAGACTCAGGAGTGTCTGAATACATATCCTTGGCAGATGTCCCTGATGCATTTAAAAAGCCCGACACTGCTAGATGAGAGTTGATCTGAAATGCGGAAAGCTCTTGGTGTTGTTGGATGCTGTAAATCTCAGCTTTTGAAAACGGCACTCTTGAATTGGCAACCACGAAACATGAATGGCTGTGCCCATGCTTTCAATAAAAGCAGATAGGTGGACGCGATTAAGCTTTTACCAGGAGTCACACCTTCTCGGAAAGCCACTGCCAAGGTGCCGAAAGTGAGACTGCAGCCAATTGTCAAACCTATTCAAAAGAACAATTTGGATTCCAGCTTGGTTTCAGAATAAGGCGCTTTTCATCCTGAACTGAGGCATCATGAGAGTCTGCTAATCCTGTCTACATGTGTTTTGTGAATTTGGAAAAAGGTTGCAACCAAGTTCCCCAATGTATCTTGTGTGAAGAACTGCAGGAAAATGACCTATTTGGTTCCTGTACATTTGGAATCAGAGATGTGATGTTTTTTTATGAGCTCACTCAACATGGACATTGCGCTCTCAGTGAGATATTCTGTGTCCAGTCCTCTGCTTGTACTGTAATATATTCATGAACAAGATATCAACACACACCTGAAGTCTATAAGACCTCCAAATTGGTGTCACTAGAGTGGTATTTCTCTGTATGCAGATAACGTATTCCTCCTGGCATCACTTCACTCTTATCTACAAAGTGAACTTGAATGTATGAATGTGTGCGTCTCCATTAGTTTTTTTCTCTACTGAAAAAAAAAACTATGCAGAAGTTGTCTGAAGTGGCCTCCACACTATGTACCATCCATGGCTGATTTTAAATGGACATGCTGAAGACAAAGGAAGTGTTGGAGAGAACATGTCCTCAAGCTGACATGAGAGCACTTCAAGATCCTCCAGAAGGCTAAAGAGGAAGTTCCTGGAAAATAGGAAATACTGTGTACTGTGGTATCCTGCACCCATTGCCGCATTGGTCACATTTAAATGTTTTGCTCATAATTTTAGTGTTAATAACGTGTAATATAAGTTTCAGATAGTGCAGAATTTTCCAAGAAAGCCCATATTCAAATAAATTTAGTGAAATATGTCAAAATAAATAAGATGTCTGTAGCCTTTGGTCGGTAATAATGGGGTTGCATGCACAAGACATCCTGTTTTGCACAGATTTTCAGCAATTTATTTTTCCCTTTTTTTCACAGTATTTTACTGGCTGACACCCACATTTCCCCTCTATTGGAACAGATTTCTTTCTCAGCAGTCACTGTCCACAATTGAAGGAGCTGAATATTTAGTTAGTGAATAGGAACACACAAGCGCCTGAAGAAAGTCTGTATGAGGAGAAAGAATCTTTTAAACCGCAAGTTTCGTCTGCTGCTACATAACTAAAAAGTCTTAAATGTTTGATACATTTCAGAAAATCCATGCAGACATTGATTTTAGATTTAGTCATAATTGACATTACATTGACACAGTTCAGCCATTGTAACTTGCCATCATTATACAACTTTGCTGCATATCTATCATCTATATATATGTATATATATATATATATATACATATATATATATATATATACATACATACATATATATGTATACATATATAAAGAGCTCAAATCACTTCACAAAGCAGTCTTAATTCATGGTTTGAGAAAAAGCAGGAAAACTAAAATGAATGAGACTGCAAAATTGGAGACCTGCAAAACAGAAAATTGCATGACAAAGTAAGTAAACAGTATAAAGAAACTAAACAACTGCCCTTTCGTGCATATCCTGACCGCAGCCTCTGTGTGCCAACCAAAGGTAGTGCTCTTGAAAACAAAATTAACAACTGCTTTAACACTTCAGTGAAAATGCCAACAAGCCCTTGTGGGATTTACGATTCTTAAATTGCCCCTTCAGTTTATTTGCGGCCTCTGACTGGTTGTCCCTCTGATTATGCAGGTGAATTTAATTTGAAACATCAGAGCAATTGCTAAGCCTGTATTTTCTGGGGGCCATCGCTCTCACGCCATAAACCCAAGGTCATTGTGCTCCCTGCCACGGAGGTGGATTGTGTCGGAGAGAGAAAATCTGTTCTGAGAATAAAAACTTAAACTTTTTAAATGTTTTCTATGTCACACATACTAAATAATACCCTGAAGTTTGTTTTTGTTTTTCTCTTCATGTGTTAAGATATTACTTTCCTCAGTTGTTTGGAACTTAATCTAAATAATAAAAATACTCTTGACAGCTCTGTGATTATTAAATGAAAGACTTCAGCATGAAGAGGATGGTAAAAAAAAAAACAGAACAAAGAGTTTTTATGTCTGCAGAGACTCATTTGAAAACACATCTGTCAATCAAAATGATGTTTCTTGGCATTCGAAATTCAATTTACTCTTTAAACGATGCCTTATTTCACACAGATCCATTTCAATACTTTCTCATGAATCTTAACCTTTTAAAGCATCAAGTTATAATTACTCTTAGATGCAAGGCAAAGCATATAAAAATGTATTGTTCTTGATTGTGTGTTGTCTTTTCAGATAGCAGACAATTGTCATTCACAGCACCCAAAGATCCTTTATGATGATGAATTGCTGTTTCTCTAAGAGAGCATGGACTGAACCACCAACAAGGAAAAAGGTTGACAAACTGTTTGAAATGGCACATTAAAGACGTTATAAAAAATGACTTCCATATGCTCTATAATGTAAAAACTGAGCGCTGTTTGTAATTCCCATGGAGTAGGGATGCGGGCAGCACTGCTCTGCCATGCTTTTCTGGATTCCTCTGTCTCACTCTTGTTTTCTGCTGCCGAGCACAGGGGACCGTGTGAGGATGAATTTTCCCTCCCAACATCTGGAAGCGTGCTTAATGATCATTAAAAACAAGATGAACTATTCTCTAGAATGACAGGGGGAGGGGCACGCTGTGGTTTAGGTCTCACGCTCCCCTCACATGCATACGCTGGCTTTGTGACACGCCGCGCAGTCTCAGAGGAGACCCCGCCTGAGACCTTTAAATTTTAATTTGGTCCTGTTCTAAATTTATAGGCGACACTAAATTTACATTCTCCTGTTGTGAGAATTTGGTGTCTTAAAATTTCTATCTAGGGTGAAAGTAAAGAGAGCTTAACAACTGGTGTTAACCCCCCTTCCACACACACGCACACACACACCACTGCCCTTGTTAAAACATAAAACGAGCTGACTGTAATGAAGCTATATCTATGATGTTTATCACATCAACATGCAGAAACTTGAGGTGATTAAACTCTGCCTTAATAAGCCTTAAGCACCCATTTGCAGCTTGCAGTCCTGTACATTGCAAGTAACTAACTGCTGCATGCAATTTCCTTTACCTGAACTCCAAAAAACAACTTTTTTTTCTTTCGTTCTTCCCTTTTTTTAAATTCAAGCCTCAATAACAGCAGGCTGTTTGTGGCCCGTGGATAATGTGGAGGTCAAAGGTAACACAGCTAAAGGATGTAGAGTCAGTCACTCTCTTCAAGTAGTAAGTCAAAACATACCCTTTCAATTACTTACTCACCAAACTGGAGCTCAAGTAGCTGACTGACCACTGAAATATTGAGCTTTGAGATGATGGTAACAACAACGGCCTCATTACATTTACATTTCAGTGACCTTGGTGCTTGCCCTCTGTAAAAACATGTTAACAGTGCATAGTCACTGACTGACAAGATGTATATGTATTATGACCCAAAGCACATTACCATATTGGGTCAGTCTGTTGACAAAACTGAACAAAGTCATGGCTGTTTGCTCTCCTGGCACCGCAATGATGGAATGAGCTCCCCATCAACATCCTGACAGCAGGAGCTCCACACACATTTTCCATCACAGACTGAAAACTCATCTGTTTAGACTGCACCATGAAATTACACATAAAAACACTCCTATTCTCTTATTTGTGTCTAAATATAGAAACTGGAGCAGGGTGAAGCTCATGCACACAGCGTGGCAATTTTTTAGTTGTGATCACAAATGACCCTCAGCTTATTAAATGCAATTTAATGTAATAATGTAACTGCAGTGTTGTTTTTATGCTCTGTATCCTGAGTGGATGGATAATTTCTCATACCAGACTAATTTAAAGCCTCCTTTTTTTAAGGTCACAGGAGGTCATAACAATGTGCAAAGTTGGCCGACCAAAACACAGACAAAGAAATATTATTCTAATGATTCATTACCGTGTTTAGTTCATTATCACGCTACCAGACTACAAGCTTGAGCTTTGCCAGAATACACTGTTCAAAGTTTGTGATCATCCTGGTCAATATTTACTCATTGCCAACAGACATTGCATCCCTTTTCATGGCACAGCAGTTCCCTTGAAAGAAAAATGAATCTGTATGTCCAACCATGTCAAAAGGCAAAAAAGATTGTTACTTTTGCAAAGTTTGAGACCTTTTTGGAAGGAGCTGGGTTTCAGCCTCTCTCTTACCATTCAAAAAGCTTCTGGCGCTTCTACATACGTCTGGATGAGCTGGATGACTGAGAATGTATATAAACATATGTATTTGTACAAACATATACTTATGTGTGTACAAAGTTCAGTGCATACCTTGTCAACCACACCGTTCAAAAATCTATTAATCTGTGATTTTGGCAGGAGGATCAAAAGCAGAACGCATGTCATGACGGTCAAATAGTCTTTGACGTGCTGCATTTTGAATTGAGGGGAAAACACGAATTACCCGGCTTCATCATTTACCATTTTGTTGTCTTTGATCTTGGGGGATGCAATTGTCAAAATCGTTCATGTGAAAAACAGGGGGGAGGACATTGATGAAAAAGAGGCGAGAAGGGGGGGAAAAGTTTTCTCAACATGAGATTTTGCATGTTTGGAAAAACATATCAGTCACTCGCAGGAAATCGGCACATCAGGGGTAATTAATGTAGGAATACAGGAGTGGGTGTGAGGGGTTGCTTCTCTGTTGAAAGCTGGTGCAATTACAGACAGAAAAAAAAAAAAAACTTCTACATTTGGAGACCATGTGCACTTCCCTTGCATCCCTGATTGAAACAAATGAGGCAAATAATTGGAAGTGTGGTCAGTTTACTGGGGTGAGGTCTATCTCGAGGCCTTTCACATCTCAAAACAAACGACCGTATTTATACAGTTTGATTTCAAGAGATATTGCAATCAATGTAGCAGGCAGGAAGCGACGGGCCCCTCTCCTAATGATTAAACACTCGCATCATCATGAATGGAGTCACTGGTGGAGTGTGTGTGTGTTTCTATGGGACCATTTCATTTTCAGTTTTTTTTTTTTTTTTTTGGCTGCTTTGTTTCTTTGCACAAGGCAGTGGTGGCATCTTCAGGAGCAGGAGTGCAGTGCAGTTTGGGGATAAAGCTACGTCAGCACTGCACGACGTGGAAGATTTGAGCTGAGGATGGAGGGGGGAGGCGGCCTGAAGATGATGCTACGTTTAAAGGTATTACCCTTCAGAATAAGAGCCTCCAATCGTTGCGCGCTAGTCCGACATCGTCAATTTAAACGAAACTGACTTTAAACTGAATAATAGAAGTATTTTAATGTGGTTTATGTGCTTTTAAAGCTCAGCTGGATGGCTTTATAGAGCGTGGAAGCGACGCGTGCTTTTATTTTGAAGCGGCGTCACTAAAGCCGTGAGCTGGCTGGATGCAGGGATTTTCTGGCTGATTTACATGGGAGCAGACTGGATAACGTGAGGGCTGCGAGAGGGGGAGGGAAATCAATCAAAAATAATCATGGCTGCAGCACCGAGGGATCATTGAAGTGCTCGACATTTTTTAGGTGTGCAAAAAAAAAAAAAAAAAAAAAAAAACACGGCTCGTTTCTCCACCGGACGACCCGGACCTGGCTGGCCACGGTGCGGAGGGAGCTAGCTGTCAAGTAGCAGCCCGCACTAGCCAGCCACATCAGCACCAGAAAAAAAACACCAAGAACACCACAATGTAAGCGAGAAAAGCCAGCTGTTGTTTTTTGTGATGATGCTGCGTGATTGTCACGTGGTGCAAAAGCATCTTCGTGTGTCACTGTTTTTTTTTTTTCTTGCAGAGATTTCCACTATGGCAGACAGTATCATGAGCAAGGCTGCTACCATGGAGATCCCCATTAACAGCAATGGAGACACAGGGACTCTGCCAGAGGATGACAGCTTGGAGCAGGTCAGTCAGGCACATTTGTCATCTTCTCACACCCCTCTGATGACGTCCTGGTGTTGAATCTGTATCTGCATTTTTTTTTTTTTGCACATGACAGCTCAGCCCTGGACTAAGGCTGGTTAGGCCAACTGTTACCTAACTATGCACAGGCCTGCAGCAACGTACATCTGCTATATACACACAACTGTCACCATCAGTGTCTGCAGCTGGGAGTGAAGTGCACGCAGAGGGAGTCATTCAGACATCAGCCCGGCCTTTAATTGAGCCTGTGCGTGGCAAGCTGTCAGTGAAATTCATTCATTTGATATGTTTCTTTTTTCTTTTTTTTTTTTGTAACGCTCAACAGTAAGGGTTGAGAAAGCTGCAGCCTCAGTTGTTCCTACATGAATGATATTTCTGTCCGGGAGAGGAAAAGTAATACTGGGAGGGCCGACGTATTGGATGACAACAACAGCACATAAGCTGACTATGCATTCAATTTGGATCCCTCTGTTTCAGCTGCCAGAAATTGCTCAAACAAATTCTATTTTTAGCTGAGTTTTATTTTGTACTTTACTTTTGGATTGTACCCAATTGCGCGTGTATTTACAGTAATCAAATAATACAGACTCTTTGGGGCGAACAATACTTTAAGTTGATCACGATAACGGTGAATAAAGTTGAAAAACATTCAACTTTATCAAGTATCCTCAGTTTCTCTCAGTTGCGCTGTATTGTCACCGGTTAAAAACATGAAAATATTTCCTGTATTTTAAGCCGTTTTCTTCTTTATTTTTGTTGTAAACCCGTCAGGATTTGCAGCAGGTGATGGTGTCTGGGCCCAACCTGAATGAAACCAGCATTGTCTCAGGAGGTTACGGAGGACCTGCAGGGGGCATCATTCCCACCAGCAGTATCAAAGGTACTGCCAGACAAACCGACTGCCATCCTCCACAGGCTGTGTGCCGTGTTGTTTGTCTTTCTGACATCGTCTGCAAAGACATCATGAATTTAAAGGTGCATTCGGTAACTGCACCATAGTTTTGCCCCTGCAATCGCTTTGCCAGGTGCAGATATTTCTGGCTTCACACAGCTCATTGTTGGTTGCATTTTATGTTTCAAATGCACCCCCCCTTTACACTGTGTCGGCCAGAGATCTGTCAGTGTTGTTACAACCTGTGAGTCACAGAGGTCGATACTTAATGCGCCCGTAAGAAACCATACCGAGAGCTTTTCCTCTTTGTATTTTGATGTGTCACTAGAGAGCTGCTGACCTCTAGGCTCCTGCTTCATGTTACAAACATCCATATCCCATAGGGCCTGCAATTCGCTTCAACCCCGAGTATCTGGACAGAAGACGAGCCCCTGCGCCAGGACCAGGTGGCTGTGTGTTCTGACAAATGTTTTTTTTTCTTTTAAGTTAACCTTTATGTTGGTCTGTTTCTGCCCTTTTATAAGAGGTTTTGCTATTGCTTGACCGAGGGGGGAGTTGTATGCAACCTCGCTTGTACCTTTTCAACTCACAGCTCCGGCAATAAGAAGTGTTTTGTCGGCTTTCAAAATTAGGGATGCACTAACCTGATTTAACAGAGCTGTCACTTGACATGTTGTATTTTTGTCTATTAAGAGTGTCCTCTCTCTTGTTCTATAAAATGCACTTTGGATGATTCATCCCACCAAGTCCATTTTTATCATAAATCCTTTTATTCTGCATGAAAAAAAAACCTTGCATGTTGTATTATTTTAAACCTCTTCCAACTCCAACTAATTATCTATCCTCCATCACAGAGTCTAACATTTTTTCTTTCAGTCGACATGCTGCCTATCTCACTGCCAAGCTTTTTTGTCGCATAGATTTCACTCCATGCCTTCCTCTCATCGTCACTCTTTATCACCACCACGCTCATTGCAGACATCCGCATGAAATCCAGGGGCGTTAGCTTGCCTCGCAGCCAGTCTGCAGCCAGTCGACTTGCGCAACACACAGACCAGCATCCAGGTATCGCCGGGCTCATCGCCATCTCCACACTGCCCTCACTCATTGTCATGACCCATGCAATCACTTTAAATCTCTGCCTTGTAAACTTTGATAAGAAGACATGCATCAGAGTGGACATCGCTCTTTTCATGCCTCCCCCCATCTTTGTCTGTTAGGGTCATCGAACCATAACGCTGGTCATCCAACCGAGGAGGTTTCTCGTGGTGTGGCAGTGGAGAAACTGGACAGCGTTAAGAAATGGGGCATAAACACATACAAGGTACTGAGCACTGTGCTGCTTTGACGCTTTCTTGACAAGTTTTCAAACACTGATAAAATTGATATGTTGGTCCTGTACACCCCTCCTTTGTGTTACCCCAACATCCCCCCCTCTGGCAGCTGTCAGACTCAACATTTAGCACCGCTCCCAGAAGTTCACGTGTGCAGCAAAATTGATAGTAACAGCACTTTAATGTACATCAAGGTGCAATAAGAACAGTCTCTGTGCAATATATTTATTTATTCAGGACAGCTTCACTTAATGTGCAATGCATTTTGTTTTTTTGTAATTTTTCCCTGTATATATTCTCCTTGTGTTTCAATTGTACATTTTCTGTACCTTCTTATATCACTGACCACTACTTTGTTATTCATTGTTATTTTTGGGACTGTTTTCGACATTTCTACCACTTGCTTCAATAACACTGTGGATTTCCCTGCAGTGGGACTAATAAAGAAAGATCTAATATGCATATGTGGACATTTTGGGATATCTTTTGCAAACAAGCTTATATAGCAGATTCAATATATTACTATATTACCTGATAATATTACTACCACATAAAAATAATTTCCTTTACTGAAATGGCATGCTCACTTTTCTTTTTGTATTTCTGTTCAAAAATAACTTTAAACATGTTTTTGTACGACCTTAACATCATCAGATTTTGTAATCTCTGTCCATATCCGCTACGCAGTGTACAAAGCAGATGTTCTCAGAGAGGTTTGGACGGGGCTCACGGACAGTAGACCTGGAACTGGAGGCTCAGATTGACGTGTTAAGAGATACCAAGAGCAAGTACGAAAACGTCTTAAGACTGGCCAGTGCGCTCATCAATCACTTTCAAAGCATGGTGCAGACACAACAGGCCCTGGGAGACACCTTCACCGATCTCAGCCAGAAATCCCCCGAGTTGCAGGTACGGTGTTGTCAAAGCTGCTCGTGATATACGACATGGAAGTGAAGCGAGGAAGTAAAACCTCTGTGTTTCTCTACAGGACGAGTTTGGGTATAATGCAGAAACGCAGAAGCTGTTGTGCAAGAATGGCGAGGCTCTGCTCGGTGCCATCAACTTCTTTGTGTCCAGTGTCAACACCCTGGTTAACAAAACAATGGAGGATACGCTGATGACTATTAAGCTGTATGAAAACGCAAGGTAACCGTCCGTGATAGCCCGTGTTGGAGTTGTGCTAATCTGAACCCCTGTAAGTGGATTATTTGTAAAATGAAAAATTACCCGTTTCTTTCGTGCAGACTCGAGTTTGATGCATATCGCTCTGATCTGGAGGAGATGAGTATGGGCCCAAGGGATGCAGCTACGATGGTCCGCATTGAAATGGCTCAGCATGACTACCAAATCCACAGAGACAAATATGAAAGGCTGCGAAGTGATGTTACCATCAAGCTTAAATTCCTGGAGGAAAACAAGGTTTGTGTGTTTGGTTTTTTTTCCCTTTGAAATGCCTGCACATTTAAAAAAACACCTCCTTGTAATCTTGTTTTTGCGACCCTCTAGTGCTCTAAACTTTCTGCAGTAATGTAAAGGTGTGCTCCAGGACCCCATGACATCATTTTCGGGTGTGGTTACAGGCGCAACAGTGCACACTTTTGATCACGTTTAACCACAGGCGTGATGCTGGGTGTGGTCAGGGGTGAATCAGGCCTAGAACTGGCAGCCAGCGATGGCAGTAAAACACTGCTTTTCAGCCAGATGTCAAGCTAATCCTTAAAAAAACACCCACTTGAATAGCTTTCTGAAAATCGAACACGTTGGGAAATGTTGTGTTAAATTATGTCGTTGCTGTCTCACATCAGGCTGATTGGTTTAGTGATTCCTAGTTCATAGTGTTAAGTAAGCACAGTGTTAAACATTACTTTAAGATATTATGCACTGCAGCAGTTCTGTTGGACTGATTTCCACCTTGAAGTGGAAAATGCACCTTCATCTTTGCGGCATCTGTTGAAAAAGGAAGCAGGCACGAGGATATTCACGCTGTAGATAATTAGCATCAAGAAAGAATGTCTGAATTTAGTCTTATTAATCACAGGCCTGTGATTCATGCTGTGTTTTTGCCAGATTAATGAAAAATAAGGAAGCTGAAAAACAACATTAGTCCCAGCATGCAAGACCTTTCATGCCTAAAATATCTTAGCAAGCCATGGGAATACATCTTAGAGGAATGCAGTGTGCAGCTCGCTTTTAGGATGATTCCCAGAAATCTGAGCAGCTTGTAAATGTCATCCTAAAAGATGTCTGTGATGTGTTCCTGTAAACACGTGAAACTGTGTTTGTAATGGCAGAATTTCTCTCCTCTGTTTTTTTTTCTAGGTGAAGGTGATGCACAAGCAGCTGCTTCTCTTCCATAACGCCATTTCAGCTTACTTTGCTGGCAACCAGCAGCAGTTGGAACAAACTCTAATACAGTTCAATGTAAAGTTAAAGCCCCCAGGATCAGACAAGCCATCCTGGCTGGAGGAGCAGTAAAAGGCGCTCAGGGTTCAGCTGT
>JAOXYL010000059.1:5881950-5898864 GCA_028564955.1 Terapon puta
AAGACACATCAGATGTCTTTACTATTGTTGCAACTTTAATAAAAAGTAAACACAGGGACTATATAAAATGACAATTTCTTAGAAGATGACAGCTTTGGGTAACAGATCCCTCCTTCTCCTGGTGCACTGCAGAGGGGGGGAGGAAGGACGTGGAGTTGAGACAGTTTCCCCCAGGATTAGCAGAGAGCCAAATGATTTGCATACAAATGTATTTGGGGGTGTATTAAATCTATCATTCTTAGTGCTTATCATTATTAGGTTAGAGTTGAAGTGCCTGCTTCTAATTCACAACCCTGGCAGGAGTCCGACCAGCAGCCCACAGTCCAACGAATGACATCATGTGAGCTGGCCAAGTGGCTTAATATTTAACCAGAGTATAAAGTCTGTAGGTTAACTTTGCACGCATCTGTTTCCTTGCCAGTTTATTTATGGCTGCTGATGGAACAACACAAATTTATATGGCACTTCATCACAGCAGCTATAATAATAATAATAATAAAAAGGGAGATAGTGCACGCGTAAAGGTTAAATATTCTGATTTATTCTGAGCCCAGCCTCCTCCAAGATCAATTTCCTTCCACCCCACATCGAACCAGGAGCTTGATCGTCCCGGAGGAGTCTATAAATCCGGCGGGCTGCTCGCGGGGAGTCCACGAAAAGCCCGACAAGCTCCGACGGCAGCTCCTCCTGCTCCGGGAAGGTGTGGGCTGGCACCATGGGCAGAGGTGAGTTACCTGGGCGTGCCGGTTACGCGCGCAGGTAGTTTCGACACTCCTCTGGTGCGCGCTCCAGGCTGCCGTCACGCTCCGCTGTTGATGGGAAGTCTCACAAGAAGAAAGGGAACAAGGAAACGAGGAGAATGGAGCAGCTGCTGGATCCCAAGTAAAGGTATTTGGTCTTTTTCTTTTTAAATTCCTGCTGTGTCTGTGTCTGGTCATAATGTACTTACCTCTATGATTAATGGTTATTATGATGGATGGCTTTTAGTGGTTTGCTGATTAAGGGGATCATACTGAACAAAACACCAGGTCTTCACAAGACTTTGAGTTAGAATTTGTCAGCTAAAATCATCTATACATAAATATATTTTTTTATTTACATAATGTTTTTGCCAGACAAGCTTTCATTTCAGCCAACTGAAGTGGATTTGACATGTTCACTATCTAAAGTGCCAGTTAGAAACCCTCAACAACTTTTCAATGTGGTGATAGATTTGGAATAAGTTCTGTATTTTAAAGAATTTAAAGTGTGCCGCAGACATTTTTCTTTCGCTTTTCTTTCTTTCTTTTTTTTTTTTACAAGCGAATAATGACTTTACAGCACAGTCATCAGTTTTTGGCACTGGGGAGAAAGTGAATCTTTTATCAGTCGCTTGTTGCGTACAGTTATCATGTCCATGGGAACTTCTATGACCGTCCCCACCCTGTTGTTTTTCTTTCAGTCTGAGTGGATCCTCAACACCGCGGACGAGTTCTTCCAAACCACACTCATCCAGAAGAGTTTAATTTTCACCTCAGGTTATTTATCGTCTTTAATCTTGCCCCTCCGTGTGACCGAGACCATGACAGCATCCCAAACTTTCTAAGAGCACCCTGACAAAAGATGCAACCGGGAGTACCACCACCTCCTCCTCCACCTCCTCCACCACCACCACCTCCTCCTCCACCTCCTCCTCCTCCACCTCCACCCCCTGGCCTCCCCCCGCCACCACATGGCGCGGGCCACATCACCAGGGGGTCACGCCGGAGCTCCAGGATGCGCAACTTCAACTGGGAAACGCTTCCCAAGCACAGCGTGATCGGGAAGCACAACATCTGGACGGCCGATCAGACGGACGAGGGCTACGAGCTGGACACCGATCACATGGAGGAGCTGTTCAGCCACAAGCAGAGCCAGCAGCAGCTCAAGGCCCAGAAACGGCAGAGCCTGAGGGGCCTGCCGACCGCTGCCTCAGGAGGGGACATGGTGAGTGGTGTATGGCTGTCACACGTTTGCTGAATCAGAACGACACTTTAACCTCAAATATTTGTAGTAATGGGCAGCAATGCTTGGAATTTTTTTTGTTAGGTAAGGCTGAGATAAGAAGACAGACTCCTCTGACCTGGATTGATTTTTGTTTCTAGACATTCTCACAATGTTTCTCTCAGCTTAAACCTAAGATAATGTGCTATAAATCATCACCCATATGATTTTTAGGGAATGGGTTTATAGGGCTATCTTTGAACCACCACTTTGAGAACTTCTCCCCTGTATGAGCATTTATTTATTTATGCATCGTGTTACCTAAATAGGAATAAGAAATATAACGTAATGCCTGTCTGAGAAACATTTGTGTTTTGATGTAGAATCACTCAATACGAGGGTGGAGTCTCACTATTCTTCCTATCTGTTTGCCAAAGGAAGGTATAATCGTGTCCTCATGCAGCAGTGTTCTGTTAAGCAGCCTGCTCGTGCTCTGCATTCAAGCTATTGTAAATATTAATCAGCGCTCATTGTCGTTCATTTAAAGGCATGTCTTGAGTCAAAATGCAGCAGAAACAGAGAAGTAAAAGTTATTTTTGCACATGTCATTTCTTTGGGTTATAGGTCGAGGTTGTTTATCTGAGCGCAATTGGGTTAAAATTTGTTACTTAACTTTTGACCTGAGTCCCATTTCCCAGGACGGACACTGAGAAAATGTATCACCGATGCAAAAAGCTATCTTTGCCCTGACTGTTCAATACAACCAACTCAAAGAATTCGTAACCTTTGGAGTCGACTGTCTGTTTAGAAAGCCGAGGTATCTGTGACACAAAAGACGCTGCTCGAGCGAATAGTGAAATTATCTTCACTGACAAGCTGATTATATCCAGGTTTGTGTCTGTTTCCACTCCCAGGTGTCCATCCTCAGCTCCAAGAGGAGCATGAACATTGGAATTTTCCTGAAGCAATTCAAGCGGTGAGTCAGTGGTAGTATTGGTAAGGTGTGATTGTTTTTGCACAATGTTCTTGTCGCGTTTCACTGTAAAACAACACAGGATGAGGCAGACAGATTAATCTTCAACAGAGCTGCCTCATGCTCACAGACGTTCGAAAGCCTGCATGTCTTGACAGGTCTGACCTACACCGTCCTACAGCCCCAACAGGTTACTTCACCGAGCTCAACCCTCAGATCAGTTGAGAGGCATTGCAAATGCGTTGCCTGGAGCTGTTTGGCATACGAACAGATCCAACAGGAAATGTACAAAAATACAGTACAGCTTTTAAAGATGGCCTCAAACATTTACGCATAAAGTGACAAAAACATTCTTGTCAGAGTTGAGTCCGTCGTTCTCGTGTCCCGTACAGTGTTTTTCTGAGGAATGACATTAGACGTGTTGTTATTTCACAAAATTGGTTGAGCAGGTAGAGGCTTGTTTGTGACGGCAGCCCTGACTTTTCCAAAGTATGGTATTAACGCGGTGTGCTTGAGAAGTCCCAACCCTAAACAGATTAATCAAAGAAATCAATGACTAAAGATTTGAAACATATCGTCCTCTCCACCTCCATCCACAGGCCGGTGAAAGACATGATTGAAGACATCAAATTAGGACGTTATGACAGCTTTGGCTCTGGGAAACTGAGGGAGCTTTGTAAGCTGCTGCCAGATGAAACAGAGGTTTGTGTGAACAGCTAATATATTTTTTAGTGTCTAATATGTTTGCCGTATCGCATTGTAAAAGTATAATCTTATTTTTTTTGGTGCAGGAGAAGCAGCTGGTCAGTTTTAAGGGCGACCGCTTCGCTCTCCCTGAGGCGGATCTGTTTATGCTCATGCTGGTCAAGATTTCCAGGTGAGTAACCCGAACTTGAAGCCAATTACTGCACATGTTAAATGTCAGTGGTAGTTAATTAATGATAGAAACTTCATATCTGTCAGCTACGAAGAGCGTCTCAGGAGCTTGGTGCTCAAAGAGGAATTTTTCCCCCTGGCGGATGAAATGAAAGGTTTCATTGCCACCTTGACAGCTGCTGGAAACGGTATTGTTTGTTTTCCTGGACTTACACAGAAGTCGTACATCATACTTATAACATATTTTGAGCAAAAATGGAGTAGTACACCCATTAAGATTTCACCATGTGTCTTTTTTTAGAGCTGTTGGAGTCTGATAATCTCCACTCCGTCATTCGCTTGGTACTGAAGACTGGAAATTACATGAATGCCGTGAGTGTATAAAATGCAGTCGTACACTTTGTATGTCTTTCCTTTGAGTTTGTTCATTGCTGAGTCTCTTTTTTTTAACATGATCACAGGGTGGCTACGCAGGCAGCGCAATAGGCTTCCGAATGGCCTCTCTTTTGAAGTTAGCGGACACCAAAGCAAACAAACCTGGAATGAATCTTATGCATTATGTCGTGATGGCAAGTAGCTTTCATTACTTTGATCTGATTTGCTATGTAGAGTCAGTTTTCCTGTATTGCAAGATGTGTTTGTGAATTGTGATTCTGACAAAAAAAAACGTTCATATTCACCACAGCAAGCTCACAAGGCAGACATGGCCCTGCTTGAATTTCCAGAGCAACTCAAACACATTGAAGCTGCAGCAAGGTAAACAACCTTTCAAAGGCACCGAGCATATTTTAACCCATTTTTTTATTTTTTTGCTGTACCACCAAAGTGTGTCCTTTGTTTGTTCTTTTAGAATAAATAAAAGTGAAATTGAAGCAGAGTTTGAAAGACAGGTGAAGAAAGTACAAGGTGCCAAAGTGGGGGCAGCGCAGCAGGAAGACCTAAAGGCACAGATGGAGGATTTTCTAAAGGTAAGGAAGGCTTTTGCTGATGAGTTCAGCTCAGTTTATGTGGATTTCAATGGCAATTAGATGTTCTAATGTTTTGGTTTGGGCTCCATTTAGGACGCTGAGGTCTGCTTGTCAGAAATAGAGGGTGATCTTCAGGAACTGCAGTCTGTCAGTAACTCTGTGGCGGAGTACTTCTGTGAGGATCCGAACAAGTTCAAACTGGAGGAGTGTTGCTCCATTTTCCACTCCTTTTGTGAGAAATTTATGCGAGCCATGCAGGTAGGCCTGTGCACCAGCATGTTTTTCCTTAGCTGAGGTAAAAAAAAAATCCTTTCATTAATTGTGTGATTTTCTGCAGGAAAACAAGGCTCGAGAGGTGGCGGAGGTGCAGCGGAGGCACAGAGATCGATTGCAGTGTGCTGCCAAGCGCAGGTCCACAGCCACCTGCTCCAGTAGAGACAAGGAAATGGACGGAGTTGCACTGGAGTCCGTCCTACAGAACTTCCTCACCAGTCGTGTCTCAAGGAGGAGACTTGGAAAGCCCTCATCCTCCCATGGAAGCCCAACGAGTGGCAGCCCCGTCAACGGGAGCCTATCAGAAATTACTTCTCAGGCGAACATCCCCTCTATAAATCAGAGGGGAGGCTCTTTAAGGATTAAGGAAATTGGTAAAAAAGAGTGGAATTCGGCAGCTGAACTCACAGAGAACTCTTTACAGAAGAAAGTCCAGCCTAACAGCGAGGACAACAAAGCAAAAGGTGGCATTCCTCATAAAGAAGAGATAAAAACCCCAAAAGAGGACACCAAAAGTTTTAAACACAAAGACAATAGGACTGCCAGCATTTCCTCCACAAGCAGATCTTTCTCCACCACCACCGACGATGATGAGGATGATCTACAAGACAATAACGAGGAAGAGGCCCAAAAATTGCGCGAAGCATCTCGGAAAGTTTTGCGCTTTCAGAACAGCCGTGGCAGTGTCTCATCTGGGGACTACTCTCTGGAAAATCAGAAGTCCCCCGGCGTGAGCACGGCGTTGCCTCGTCAGCGCACCTTTGACGAGGAAACAGAGCGGTATCCGGGGGATCCGACCAATGAGGATTTAGTTCGATTTTTGCTCAACCCTCAGTCCTCCTCAAAACGTAACCTTGGCCGCCGCCACACTCTACCTTCCAAAGTCCCTAAAACTGAGGAGGAGGAAGATAACCCGTGGGCTAAGTCTCCAGTCAGGACTCCTAAATCTGCGGCAAGAGAAAAAGGGACACCGACAGCAGAGGGTGCTGGACACACGGCGTCAAAACAAGTGTTTGACTTTGCCGATGTGTCTCAAAACTTTACCAAATCTGGTGCTCAAGACCAGATTTCTCCATCGGCAGAAAAGAAAAGCAAGCCAGATGTTGATGTAACACATAATCCAGCTGAAGGGCCTGGGGAGCAAAACCAAGAGGCAACATCAATGGAGCCTGCAGGCAACCATGTGCAGAGGAATAGTGAAAATATTCCCCCTAAAAGTACATGGATTAAGACTGAAACCTCTGGACTATTTTTTAGCTTTTTAAAACGTCTCGGTGATATGAGCAAAGCGCCGGGCAGCAAAGAAACTGCCCATAAGGGGACTGATTCTAGCGTATAAATAAGCTTTGAAGGATCTGAGATTAACATCAGGGGAGCAAGGAAGCATTTAATAGTAGTGTTAATTGTAATGAATTCACCACGGTGATGATGTATTGTTATTTCTAATGTTATTTTTTATAAATTAATAAGGATGTTGTAAAGAGATATAGAGAAGGTTTTGGGAAAGTTGAGGAACGCTTTTGACAAGGCAAGGCATTTGCACGTTGTACCACTAGATGGCAGAAGACAACAGTAACTTGGTAAACTGTTGCTCAGAAAGTAGGGGTGTTGTTGATCTCCAGTCCGTCAATGTGTTGTCAAGAAAACAAAAGAATGATGGGCACATTCACTTGACAAGAAGAAAAAAAGACATTTCGGTCTTTTTTTATTTTATCAGGGCATAATAATATCCCTGTGACAGTCAGGCATTGTGCTCATCAGTCGGATAAATGCACATTACTTTAAAGTGTATTCATTCATGGTCTGGATTAAAATGTACAAACTTTCAGGATGTACTGAGAAAGTAAGAGAATGTTGAGTAAGGGCATGAGAGAGCAGAGAGAAGTCAAACTGCAAAATCATGGTTTGATAGTTATTTTTTATACTTTGATAAATAATTAACTAAATGGACACTTTTACTGTATATACTTGGATTCAGTATTGTTAATTTTATGTTTTACAATGGTGAATATTTGTTGTTGTTGTTGTTTTGCCTTTGTTTCCACCCACACAGAATCACATCAAAAAATGCAAACAGCCGGCTGGGGATGCTTTCAGGGTCTTACTCAATTCAGCCATTGTTTTGGGCTTAAATGGGTCAGTGTTACAAAGACAGCCTGTATCTGAGCAGTGCTGAGCCATGGACTGTCAGCATGCCGATCTCAAATGAACTTGAGAGGAGATTATTGTGGTTGAAGGCCCAACACCTGGTGCCCCATTATGGTGTCAAGAACCAACCCCTCACTTACCCCCGTACGTGCTTTTGTGGCGGTGGCAGGGGAGCGACCCCAACGCCTCCACGGTGGTCAGTGAGGCCATAGCTTAGGCCGACGCATGTTGGATTTCAAAATGTCAGGTCAGATACTGGCATCTTTTTATCACGTGGGTTAGCTTTTTATGATTGTTTCCAACTGTACTGACTAAGAATGTAAGTGTAAGATTGAAGTCGTGGAAATCACCTATTTAATTGTATCCTCGTTTAAAAGCCAACCTCTTATCAGTGAGAGTGGTAAATAAATGAAAACTCACATTCGGTCTGGGAGAATAACTGATTTGTCCAGTTAACTCTAAAATTTAACTTTCACA
This sequence comes from Terapon puta, assembly GCA_028564955.1. Classification (NCBI taxonomy): domain Eukaryota; kingdom Metazoa; phylum Chordata; class Actinopteri; order Centrarchiformes; family Terapontidae; genus Terapon; species Terapon puta. Next base: position 5,889,628 of record JAOXYL010000059.1, read on the forward strand.
GTCCTACAGTTCGAAAACTGTTGTTGAAGAGTGATTCTCGGGGTTGTCTATTTTCTGTACAATCCTCTCGTGTGATTGGCTCCTGTTGAGGTACATGATAGTCATCTTGAACAGCAGAATGGGAATACAGAGCTTTTGTCCACTCGCAATCAGAACTGCATGCATGTATCACTGTGTTCCTTTTGAGATAAAGGAGTTAAACAGGAGATGTGGTGTTTTGTATTCTAACATGAGCCATAAAATCAGTCAGACTTGAAAAAATGAATTATCCGAAAGATGCAATAAACAATATAATAAAACAATCAAATTGACGAATGGCTTTGATATAATCATATTAAAACATCAGCTGTATATTGACTTGAGTAAGTGTGGGACCTGATTTGAATTTAAAATGCAAAAATGTGGGGTGTCTCAGATATTGTACCTTATTATTGGATCATCTGTATGGTCATATCATTGTTTTGAACCGTGACACACCTCCTCCAACACATGCTGTCTGTGATATGATTTATGATATCATTATCTATGATAAGATATCTGCTGGGCGTCACAATTATCAGTTGCTTTAGGCAGTCATGAAGAAAAATCTTTCCAATAAGGGCCTATAAAATACATAAAAATGACAATAAAAACATATAGATTTATCTAATCTTACATATTGTAATGATGATGCATTTCTTTTAAAGTCTAAATGTGTGATGAAATAGATTTTTTAGTATCTTGCAAAGCTCGCTAAGCTATTTTGACTGTGTCAGTCTTGGCAGTCACCTGCAGCGTGTTTTGTGTGACCTGCTCACTGCTGCTGCTGCTGCTGCCAGACTGCAGCAGCCATCTTGGCTAAACTACGATGGAAGCAGTCTCCATGGCAACTCCACGTTTCAGAATAAAACCCAGAGATGCCTGTGTTCGTCTCTCACCCCAAACCCCACCCCCGCCCCAACACACTCCCCACCGCCTGCACCACCACAGCAGTCTCACACGGTGCTTCCACATTACAATACAGTGTCATCTTTTCTTTTATTTTTCCCATTCATCCCTTTCTCTGCCATCCTCCACCTCATCAGCCTTCACCTAGTGCATCTGCTGACCCCTCCCCCATTCCCCTGAAAGATGTTGTGTCCACTGGGTTTGAGCTTGAAAAGAAAATTGCTTTGTTCATCAAAACCCTCCCGTTCTTGCTTTCTCTACGCGTATATAAATGACACATCCCAACACACTCATGAAGTGCCCTGACCCCAACCCCCACACCACCACCTGACTCCACCCAAATAGCTGTATCATCCATACCAGAACAAGCAGGATTCCCCCCGCTGACTGCACACACCCACCCCTCTCTGCCTTCCCCCCTGCACCCTCTCATTTCCCTGCCACCATACACCCTACATGGCAATTAGCAATTTCCCTGTTTACAGTAAAAAAATGCAATAAACTGCGGCCTCATGAGCCGAGAGAATATGATATGAAATGTGCTGGGAAACTGTTAAATGTCATTGAACCTCAGTCTTTTTTGGGATTATTGTTTTATTTAGCAGTATATTCCTTTTCCTTCCCCACTTTCCAGTAATTATTTACTCCTTAATAATTTAAGGCTTATAGGTACTAAGCTGCATCCTTTGTCCTTTTAAGGGAACTGGGCGTTTTTTCAGAAGAAGCCAAACCCCTTTGCACCAGACAGCCTGTATCCCTCAGTCAGTTCCTGAGATTAGTCTTTTGCATTTTCCCTGCCCCCTCCATATGCTATTGGGCTCTCCGACTCCTCCCATCAGCCCGTCTGGCCAATGCCGCGTGCAAGCCACTCCTCTAATCTCCTCCTTTCTCTTCCCCTCTTCCTTACTGTCCCCTTCTTCTCCCAGACAGACCCTGCCCTTTCCTTTCTGTCGCCCAGTCTGTGGATTTTGTTGTAGAGCACTGGGACACTGACAATGGAAAGCTTTCTCCACGGCCTGCGATGCTGACACTCCACTCCCTCCTGCTGGGAATTCATGTGAGTACAATCTGGCAGCTCACTTCTCTTTATGGCATCGTGTTTCTGCTTTCTCACGTTGTCCTGTGCCTTTTATGTGGAGCCCTAAATAATACAATGACTGGGATGCGATCAGCTGAATAATTGATTACTCCATCCCATCCAGCATCTGTGCAGTGGGGAATCAAAGAAGGACGGTACTGACTAAGCATGATGTCCTCTCTTTTGTGATATGTTTCTTCCTTCCTTCCTTTCTTCTTTTTTTTTTTTAGAATCACCAGCCATGAAAAACACACACAAGTTAAAGCATTTTAATTTCAGCTTTGTTTAAGAGCAACTGTTGCACTAAAGCTTAGCTCTGATTCTTTATTGCTTCCTCAACCAGCCCACACACTTCTCCATTTTAGCTCCTGGGCGGCCCTGGCTGCCGGCTCTGTGGCAGGTGGGCATCTCTGCTGCAGTCTGAGGGCTGGGCTCTGTAATCAACCATACATGCTCTTTTGTTTGGAGGATTAGCCATCTTTGGTCGGGTTTCTGATCTGAATTTGTATGGGGCGTATTGCTGGGACGCTGTGCGAGCCACATGTGAATCAGCGCGTTGCTGCCTTATGTCATTTCTGTGGAGTCCTTGTGTTGCATCGTGCTGCAGCAGCAGCAACAGCCAATGCATCATTTTCATACCTCCGGCCCAGACTGTGAGCAGATGGGTTAGTCAGTGGTTTCTTATTGATTGGTCTTTTGTTCTGGGAGATGGCTCATCTCTGTGTTGAACAATCTCAGAAGTCACATGTTGGGTGAGTGCAGCTGATGGAAATGCTTGGCTGGCTTTGCTCTGCTGGCTGCCTGCACTGGGTCACAGGGAGGTTGCAGACGTCCTGGATGCTGCGCCTCGGGGCAGATACTTAGCAGGGGTTACATGTCTGTTTCTGGGCCTCACGGTTTCACTCGGTCTTTATGCACAGGCTTTGAGTCTCACATTATGTTTAGTGTTGTTTAGGAGGACAGGGCTCTCACTATGTGTACTCGAACTGTGTTACAAACAAGGGTCCTATGTTGACTCCGCCACTATACCCTGAATTTCTTCAATACATCTTTGTAAATCTTGAACTCATGACCAAGTGTAGGCTGCCAGCAATGGCTTAGAGGTGACCACAGTCTTTGATTACAGAGATGTGCCAGTAATGAAGACGTGACTGGACGCTGCTTGATGCCAAAATCAATTTGCTATGCACACACGCAAAAGAAAAGATAGACAGATTGATGAATAGAGTGATGGATAGATTGATTATTCTGGATAATTTGAACATGATTCTTAATTTTCAGTGATTTAATGCCTTAATGACATCACCTTCATGTAAATGAGGCCTATGACAGTGACTTTTAATGACCTTATATACTTAACCTGTGCACTGAGGTAAGAATTGGTATAATTTATTTGGATTATCCTTAGATGATTTGATGAAACTTTCAACTGTTTGTTTTTTTTTATTACTTCCATTTTAAATCCTTTACTCAGCAAAGGTTGATGTGTAATTTCCAGACTAGGCAATGCATATGCAGATTGACTTATTGATTGTATTCTGCTCATTATTCTTGTAGTGTAGGCTTACACATTACATTGATCAAAGCCAATCATTAGACGACGTGATTTGCCCTCCAGGATGGATTTTCCTCAAACACTTGTTTAGGCTGGGACATGTTCATTTTCAAGTCAGTACTTTCACTGGTTAAGAGGATTTTCTTCAGGTTCTGTACATGAGGCATCATATGAATAACATAATCTCATGATGTGGTCTCATCACAGACATTCATACTGTCCGTAATGACTAATTGATAAGACAAGCTTTTTTACATCAGCCATTTTATGAAAAAAATGTATAGAATTTAGCATTTATGTAATCTTTAAAAAGCAACTGAACTTTTTGTATGAACTGCATATCTAACATATAGTATCTGAAAGTATATGAATCACCAAACCCAGATACTGCCATGCTTCCAGGAAATGCAGAATTACTCATTTTCAATGGTTAATGTTTACCCTTTCTAACAAGTTCCAGCCCAAAGAGTAAACACACAAGTAAAAGTAAACAGCAGCACAAATCCATGTTCTTGAAATCTTACAATTCCCACATGTATTTTTGAAGGGCTTTTCTGTGTGTTGCTTAACAAGCATTCACTCCAAAACCGCATCCAGCCCATCATGCATTCAGAACATTCACTTGTCATGTTTTCAAGTAATTTACATTTTGTTTGCAAGTTGCAGTGTCACTTATTCTCATAGACACTAACAGTTGGTGATCAAATCATGGAGCAAAACACTGGTGATGTCTTTGGACATGAGAACAACATGTACAGCACATCATGTGGCCCTCTGAGTCACCTTATGAGACACCACAGTCGCCCTGTAGCTCTTACTGCAGGTGGATGAGGGTCGCAGGCAGGCACCCGCACTAGTGCTCTGACCAACCTTTGCTAAAATCTGCAGTGCATGTTGGGCCTGCAGACACTGCCTGCGTGCCGCATTGTCTTCTGCCAGCCTTTGTTATAGTGAGCTCATAGGGGGAGACACAGATGTCTCTTGAGTCCCTCCTTGTTGTCAGTCTTGATTAAAAATTCTGCTGACTCCCGTACTTGACATGATGTGGTCACTTTCTCCTGTCATCTCTCATTAGTTAGTCAGATCTTATCAATCTAACGCCTGTAGACTAAGGCAGTTAAAAGGCACACTGTGCTGTTAGTCTTTTGGAACACAACAGCTAATTGAGTACATTTCAATCATTTTTTTTCCATGATAGTCATGTCTGGATTTGTTGTGCAAATTCTGTCCGGCCATTTGTTTTATATGCAAATGCCATTCACTGCACGCAGACCCAGAGAGTCAGACAGGCATGAAATATAAATACAACCACAGTGCCTGCTTATGGATGAGACGATGCTCCATGAAAACAATGCAACATGAAACAAACAGTTGTTTCCTATATTGAGTCCATTTGTTCTCAAAAGCCTTCTATAATTGTGCCCGTTTTTCCATCATCGTGTATAACCCAACGTCCGCCGCTATGACCGGGCTGACAGACGCTGATGCACTGAGACAGATTCCTTCATCTGGTGCAGTGAAGTGTAAGGGGAGCTTGTTAGTTTGAGGAGCAGAGGTTTCTGTGTTGTGTGAATAATGATTGATGAGTCATGAGCCAACCACCCTTTGCAGGCCCCTTAACACTCTCCAAAACGCGAAGACGTGCTGTCAGAGATGAGATTCTCTGTGTGTGTAATCCTCAGGTTTATATCTGCCTTGTTCTTCTAAACAGTACAAGTACTATTTGGATTGTTTTTGCTCGAACAAACGGCCCATTGCGGTCAGTAGTGTTTGACCTGTAACTGAATTGCTGCAAATTGACATTATGATCACACGACTCCCATTTGTTCATTGATTTACTACAAATGGGGAACTATAAGAAAAGCAAAATGTACTGTGGGCAGTCACATCGCAAAGAGATAAATATTTACAGCAATGCAGATGATATGTGACTGTCACAGTAATGTGGAAAGAGGCTCAGATGTTCTGTTGTTATGTAATTTATGAGCAGTAATGAGTGCCTGTGGCGAAGCTCAGTTTAAATCTCCTGTACACAAGTGGCTTTTTTTTATTTTTACTCTCCCTTGCTCTCTCTCTGCTAGTCAAACACACAGATATTTCTTTTGACACACTTCGTTAAAACTCGTTCTCGGTCCTAGGCTACGCAGACACAATTAGTGCATGATGACACGTGCGCCGGACACAACAGATGTGGATGGAAACATAAACTTGCGTCTATATTTAAACACAGTCTTAACAGCACATCACCGAGGGCCAGCGCTTCCTACTTCAGGTCACTGAGACTTTCGCCCGTGTTTACCGGTGGAGTGCGCGGACTGACTGCTGAAATAAACTGCTGGAAAGGTCTTCAGTCTGACTGACACAGACTAGAATCCAGTTGGAAGAGAGGCCGCTTGTCTCATACTCAAACGGGGGAAGAGCGGAGGAAGAGGAAAATACTTTTTATGGCTCGTGAAGTGCAAACATCCTGGAATCCTGAATAGTCACGGATGGGGAATGATAGCAACACTCTACAAATTACAGCGGTCTTACAGGGCCGCTTTCCCAGTTATTGTTTCATATGAATTACTTTTCGGTAATCTGAAAATCTTTAAAAGGATCACACCATGGGAGTAGCCCGACTTAGTCAAGAGGTCATATTTTGTAGGGCCTTTCCACAGAGTCTTACGTAATAGGGCTCATAAATTATTTAAAAAACTGTGGGTGAGAGAAGCGGCTCATCTATTCAGTCTGACTTTTTTCGGGAGACTCTAAGTGGAGCGTTTTCACATCCACAAAAGAGAACATCACTCAGCCCATCCATTAGTCACAAGGCAAAAACAGTCTTTCTTTTATTAATTTAAGCTAAAGTAGGGAAATTCACTGGACTAGGGGACATGAGTCATTACTTATTGTATTACAGAGGACAGCAGTGCCTTAGAGTGATCATTTGCAGAAAGCATGGCAGCTCCAGTCCAAGTACACGGCTGCAAAAAGAAGCAGCACTTTATGGGGGAGGTGATTAAAGGGACTACCTTCCCTCGCGCCGCAGATGAAACCCAACCAGACTAATCTGAGAGCAGTGTTTTCTCTGAAGGTGCACGTTGTTGAAATCCAATTAAACCATTCATATTAGACGTCCCTGTCCGCAGGAGAAAGGTGTTTAGCACACAAACAAGCCACCTCAGGCATGAAATACCTGAAGTGCAGTCCGGTTTATGGACAAGCAACGGCTGTCACTGCTTCACCGACTACGGTAGCAACTGAACCGGGTGTCAGGCCGTGCATTTATGCGAGGCGTTTCCGTTAACGCAGATTTGCGTCGACTGGGTGTGATAGTGTCAGAGACGCTGTAATCCAGATGGCAGACAGGGCCTGACCCTGCAGGAGGACACTAAGCCACTTAACTGTAATGCAGGGTGAGAGTGGCGAGAGATGCTTTGCAGTCACACAGCCGAATTCACAAACGGCGTTGGCATTCGGTGCGTTTTCTGCAGACGTCACGTTCCACTGTTACAGATACAGTACAGAAAGACACAGTTGCGCACTGACTTGGATAACTGACCTCATCTCTGTGAAGCGCTGATCATGCAGTTCCCGTGATGAAGCCTCGAAAAGGATGTGGTCACATGCTGCCTCAAACATTAGTGTACTGCAGATTTAGGTCTCTAGTCTGGACTCTACTGTCGCTATTACTGTATGTCTAACACCTCTGTCAGATCTATTTTTAATACCTCAACTCTTCAGATTTATCAGCCTTGGGAAGATTTTATTATATTCTAATCTTGGAATAAGTGAACCTGTTTAGAGCTTTGCGACAAGGGCTTGCAAAGTTGCATATTTATAACATCTGCACTGATTTAACTGCAGCTGTTTTTGTCTTCTCAGCTCATGTTTCAATGCACCTTTTTGCTCATATTATCCTGCTTTCCTCTGAGCACGAGCAGCCAGAGCCGCTGTCAGGAAGAGACTGTTTTCAAAGAAAGATCCCCTTTCTGTGGCGAGTCGAGTGGGAGGAACTGAGTCGACGGAGGGCCGCTGAGAGAGAACGGGAAGGCAGGGAGGAAGGGCAGGCGGGAGGTGTGGGGGGAGGAGGGGGAACTGCAACCCTAAAGGCTGCGGCCAGCCAGTCGGGAGGGGAGGAGCCTGAGGGCTTTGGCTCTTCAAGCTTCCTCCTGATGTCACTGTTCAGCTGCTGCAATTCAGAGCCCATCTGAAAGGAAGACAGCAGAGCGAGGGGAGGGCCTCTGGGGGAAGACGAGAGCAGGGGGGGAGGCAGAAAGGGTCGGGGAAGGGCTGGCTGTGTGGACAGTGAAAGGGTTCGGCGGAGCTCCTTAGTCAGGAGGCCTTGTAATCACTTGGCGAGGAGCAACAGTGGGGCCTGCGCGCCTCAGAAAATCCCCATCTGCAAGACGTCTGCGGCCGAGATCAGGCCTGCCGGTGCCATGAGTGCATTTATGTGGTTGAGAAAGAGAGAGAGAGGAGAGGAAAAGGCGAGGACAATAGAAAGACGTAAAAGAGATGAAGGGAGGGGAAGAGTTGTGGGCTGGCGAGCTGTGAGCAGAGCTGGAATGCCATTGTTAGAGCTCGCTGCCCTGTGTTTCAGAGAGAGACAGCTGCCTCTGAGGCCTGCTTGCTCATGTGAGACAGGCAACCCAGTTCGCGGTGACTTCTCCCGCCCCCCCAGCCTCCCCACACACACACAGACAGTCAGACAGACAGACAGACAGGTGGTGCCTGAACTCAGCCAGCTGGGAGTCAAGGAAAGGAGCTAAGAGGAATTTGGGGAGTGGCATTTTAAAGCTTCCTCCTTTCAAGGAACAGCAATGATGGTCTGAGCAGAAAAGCGGTGGGAGGCTTCAGCTCTTGGTGCTTTGGTGATGTGCGGGCCTGATAGTTAGCCCCATCCCGGGGTGGACTGAGAGAGCAGTCGTGCATATGCGGCCACAAAAGGAGAAATTACAAACCTGCTTTAGGAACAGTGGGTGACAGATGAGGCGAGGCAGCAGAAATGTACAGTCATAGAGCTGTGACTCATGAAGAGGTGATGGGTGAGTTGAGATTGCTTTCTAAGGAAATTTTTCTGTGTGTTTCCTTAGGATTAATTCAATTTTAACCCATGGTAAGTGGGATATTAACAACTGCACTTATGAAGCATTAAAACTAATAGTGAGTCTCAGCCGAGCGAATCCATTTTATCTAAAGTGCACACTGGTCTTTTAGATTTCCTGTGTCCTTGTGATGTTTTAAATATTAAATATTATAGTGTTCTTAGCATACCGTTGCCCATGTGATCAGCTCGGTGATAAAGCACATCATCAGCAACTCTAAAATGATGTCTCATAGTTACTGGCGATGTACTACGTTCTGAGCCACTGTTTTTGGGACAAAGATAGAATCTGTTCTATTTTTAGGTTTGTTTCTTTGCAGTTGAATCAAACGTGATTGTTGAGAAATCTGCACTTCGTTTTGGCACATCCCACTGCTCTGAGGCTCACGTTGATTGTATTAGCTCTACACTTTCATGCCTATGATGTCTTTGTCGACTATCTTAAGCTTTAATCTGAATGTGAACTAGGGAGAGTTCATCTTATCTTATAAATATCTCCCAGTCTTTGTATTCTCTGGTCAGGAAGTAGTTTCTGGTGTATTTCAGATAAGTGTGAGTAAGACAGTGTGCTGACACAAGGTATTAAGT
>JAOXYL010000059.1:5900086-5912021 GCA_028564955.1 Terapon puta
ACATTTGTGCATTTTTTTTGTTAACAGCACATATAGATCATACATATCTACAGCACTTCTACCAGTGTAAACACAGACACATTGGCTCCTAGACTGCATAGTTGTCATGTCATGTGAGACTCCTGCCCTGTGGTGTTAATAAAATGCATTTGTTTTTCTTCCACTGCATTAGCTTGATTAGGATTTTCACTTATAAAGTCAAACAACCTCCAGCTATGCGGATGTTGGCGAAAAGAGAAGCTCATCCTACTGACACAGTTTAATAAGGAGCATAAAATGCCAGCAGATACAAGCCTCGGATGAGGTTTTATAATGTTAACAGCATTATGACTCATTTCTTCCTTTGCTCATGCTGAGGCCAAGGCGAATACGCCCTCCTCGCCCTGTTTGAATGTTTCCTCAAGGCTTTCTTGCCCTTTTCTCCCGCTGCTCCCCCCCTGCCCGTGCAGGTTAAGTGGTCCCTGTGCCTCCTTTGAATGTCCGTCACCATGGCGAAGCGCGAGACCGGCAGCACCAGCCCTGTGGTCAGGCAGATAGACAAGCAGTTCCTGGTCTGCAGCATCTGTTTGGACCATTATCACAACCCCAAGGTCCTGCCATGCCTGCACACCTTCTGTGAGAAGTAAGCTCTGAGTCAATCACTCAAACAATATTTGTACAGCACCTTTTATACAAAGTGTCTTACAGGTAACTGATAATAAGATCAATGCAACAGTAGGAAGCTAAACAGTAAAACAGTGACACATTTAAGTAAAGAGATCTAAGGAGTCATGATTAATGATATGTATTTGAAGTGTTCTATGAATATCATGCATGATTCAGAGAATAATTGAAGAATGGGCATAAAAAGCATTTCAGTGGTTTTGTATGAAGCTAAATTAAGTAAATAAGTTTAACCTAAATGCATTAAATGGCTGTTCAAATAAATTTCCATGTGAAACGGACCCCAAATCACACCACTTAAGTCAGCCGTTCTCTCATCACTGTAGCTTCTGTTGCAAGAAAACAGACAGCATTCTTTCCTGCATTGTTTGCAGGAAGCACATATTTCCAAAGCTCTGTTACTCCCACATGAGCCAGTATAATTTGTTTAAATAATTTGGTGCTCTCTGCTGTGCCCAGTAAAAACTGCAAGGACCAGCACCTAATCCCTTTCTGTGCTCGTCTAAAAGAAGAGTTTAGGATTTTTGCACCATGTTGGTTCTTTATTGAATGTTACGCAGCAGATTCAAGCTTTTTTATATCTTGTCACTTTGCAGATGCCTACAAAACTACATCCCTCCCCAGTCTTTGACGCTGTCCTGCCCAGTCTGCAGACAGACCTCCATCTTGCCAGAGAAGGGTGTGGCAGCCCTGCAGAACAACTTCTTCATCACAAACCTAATGGAGGTGTTGCAGCGAGACCCTGAGTGCAGCAGACCCGAGGCCTGTAACGTCCTCGAGTCAGCCAGTGCAGCTACAGCCTGTCAACCCCTCTCTTGCCCCAACCACGAGGGCAAGGTAACACAGATCACCCTCAAGTTCAGGAGAACACTCTATACTGTTACCAGACCTCATATTGAATATTCTTTCTTATATGTGTTTTGAATTTGTGAGCAAGTTTACCCAAAGATATATGCCATTGAGTCGTCTCATGCTCCACTGCACCATCTGCAGGTGATGGAGTTTTACTGCGAGTCATGTGAAACGGCCATGTGTCTGGAGTGCACAGAAGGAGAACACAGGGAACATGTGACGGTTCCTCTGAGGGATGTGCTGGAACAGCATAAGTCAGCGCTTAAAAATCAGCTTGATGCTGTGCGCAACAGGTACAGGTTTTCAGTGCCTGTTATATTGTGTTGTGTCACCGTTTGTTTTTCTGAATCTCATTCTTTTTTTATGCCACCGCTAGATTCCTCTGTATTTTAATTTGTTAGATTCATTATGGAGCTAGGCACATAGGAATCTCACTATACGTTGTACTTCAAGTAAAAAGAATGCCAATTTGAGTTTGTGTTAATCTGCTTTGCTTTCATCTTCCAGACTACCTCAGCTGACGGCTGCCATTGAACTTGTGAATGAGATCTCCAGGCAGCTTACAGAGCGGAAAAATGACGCAGTGACTGAAATCAGTAACACTTTTGACGAGCTGGAGAAGGCCTTACACCAACGCAAGACTGCTCTCATTACTGAAGTGGAAAACATTTGCAGCACCAAGCAGAAGGTCAGAGGTCTTTTTTTTTTTTTCTTTTAATGCTGAGAGAAAGAACATTTCGAATAATGTTTCTCATTTTAGCACAAGCACTACTAACTGTCTGGTTTTGTCTCTTTGGAAATCCTCAGGTGCTTCAGGCCCAGCTGACCTCTTTGCTTCAGGGCAAAGAGAACATTCAAAGCAGCTGCAACTTCACAGAGCAGGCCTTGAGCCACGGCAGTGCCACCGAGGTCCTGTTGGTCCAGAAACAGATGGGTGAACGGGTCAGTGCTCTGGCGCGACACAGCTTTCCCGAGCATCCCCACGAAAACGGACATCTGGAATGCCAGGTGGAGACAGACGGACTGAGGCGCTCCATCCAAAACCTGGGAGTCCTGATCACAACGGGGGCTGTAGGCCATACGAGCGTTGCCACCGGCGAAGGCCTGCGACATGCGCTGGTTGGCCACCACAGTACTGTCACGGTCACGACTAAAGACAAGGATGGAGAGCTGGTGAAGACCGGTAACGCCGCCCTGAGAGCAGAGATCATATCAGCGGACGGAGCGTGCACTGAAGCCGAAGTGGTGGACAACAAGAACGGCACCTACGAGGTTGGATACACGATCCGCTCGGAGGGAGAATTCACCTTCTCTTTGCTGCTGTACGACCAGCCGGTGAGGGGGAGTCCGTTCCGCTTGCGCGCCGTCAAGCCGTCAGATGTCCTCCAGTCACCAGACGATGTGAAGAGAAGAGTGAAGTCCCCGAGCGGAGGAGGGGGTCATGTTCGGCAGAAGGCTGTGCGCAGGCCCTCCAGCATGTACAGCACCACCAAGAAAAAGGAAAACCCAATAGAGGACGAGCTCATCTACAGAGTGGGTGGGTGAATAAGGGGCTAGCTCTGCCTTTAATTATGATAAATGCTGACTGAGTTATATGCTGTTTTTCTCTAGAGCACACACTCAGTCATATTTCTGGATGCAGAGTATTCAGTCTGAGACCTCTCCTGTTTCCTTTGTCTCCTCACAATGTTGAAATGCAAACAAAAACCTGAACGTTTCAATAGATAAGAATTTTACACATGCATAGTGCTGAAGCAGTCTGATGTTTTGTTGGTCTAACAGGGACAAGAGGGCGTGATAAAGGCGAATTCACTAACCTACAAGGCATTTCGACCTCCAGCAATGGACGCATTGTGGTGGCAGACAGCAACAACCAGTGCATACAGGTCAGCGTCCGTAACTCCCTTGAGCTGCAATAAAAATGTAATGAATTATTTTATTGTTCTGGAGGACTTAAATCTGTTCTTTTTCCAGGTATTTTCAAATGACGGCCAGTTTAAGATGAGGTTTGGGGTCAGAGGTCGTTCCCCGGGGCAGCTGCAGCGCCCCACCGGGGTCACGGTGGACATGAACGGTGACATAATTGTGGCCGACTACGACAACAGATGGATTAGCATCTTCTCCTCGGATGGCAAGTTCAAGGTGAGTGGCCTTAGGGGAAAAAAATGAATAATTGCACCTCACAAATTCCCAAATGTCCCACTGAATAACCAAACTGCCTCCTTTTTTGGTGACAGAACAAAATCGGTGCTGGAAGACTGATGGGACCCAAAGGCGTGGCTGTGGATAAGAATGGACATATCATCACCGTTGACAACAAGGCTTGCTGCGTCTTCATCTTCCAGTCAAATGGGAAGCTGGTGACAAAGTTCGGAGCCAGAGGAACATCAGACAGACACTTTGCAGGTATTGTGTGATGCTCACTCACCGCTATACTTGCCTACGATCATTTCATTAATCATGTTTTTTACAGGATGGCAAGATAAAGGCTGCATGACACTTCATGTCTCTGAGCATGTCTTCGGGCCAGATTTACAGATTTTATCTATGTTTCATACTTTATAGGAATGCTGACGTGTACAAACCACCGATACGAACTGATGAGCATGTTTCTATACACCCTAAGCATGTATGGCCTCTCAACGCACAGCTTATGATTCATTATTGTCGAATTTATAATCTTGTACTGTGAACGTGCACCTGATCATCATAGTACAAGAGGGAGCTTTAAAGAGGCCAAATGTCATAATGCACCCTCGTGCATGAAAGATGTGATGATTGTCTTGCTCGCTTTGCCTGTCGGTCGAATTTGCAAGACCGAAGTGACTGTTAGCGTGAGTTTGCTTGCATTACTGGAATCCCTCATTGATATGGCTTCACTTGTTGCACAGACCGCGGTATTTCAGTTGAAACTCACCGGTTCTCTCAGTTTAATTTCTCACCTGGACCTTTTCTTTTCTTTTAGAAAAAAGTGGTGCAAACATTGCACTGGAACAAAAGCTTAGTAAATCTGGCCCTGTTTTCAGTAAGTAATGAATTCCCTGTGAATGTGAACTAAGACAATAAATCTTTGTTCTTCTTTCCACGTTGACGCATCGGCTCTGTCATGCCTCACGTATTGTCCTACGTCAACTGTCAGCGTCTCTTTGTGACCTCTGTGTGTCTCCTTTTCAATGTCCAAAAATAGTGTGGAGCTTCCTCTCGTATGTTTTAAAGCAGTGGGTGACTCATCTTTCCTCTCTTTCCCTCCCTGTGTCCTCTGCTGCTTTCAGGTCCTCACTTTGTGGCCGTAAATAACAAAAACGAAATTGTGGTAACAGACTTTCATAACCATTCAGTCAAGGTATGGCTTGTTGCAAGTATGCGTGCACTTTCTTCATAATGAATAAATGGCCAAAAGTAAAAACATCTGTATCTGAATCAGTTTAAGCTACGGTGAAGTTCTCCCACAGTTTATGTGCTTTGGAAAGTCTAACTTTCAATCAGCTAAATAAGGTGTTTGGGGTAATTATAAATGTTTGAGGCTACCTCTTTTCCTGTTATTTTCCTTCCAAAATGACATTTTCCAGTGTATATAAAGCTATGAAAATAAACAGTAATTTAAATGACTCTCAGAGAAACAGTAAAATACACACATAAACATCAGAAAACATGATAAATAGAAAAAAGATTTTGTAAATTAAAATTGGTGAACAGCTATTGTGCCTGATTGGCTGTCTTGCTTTAAAAAATGGATCAGTATGTGTTGTATCCTGTTCTTCTGAAAATGTTTTCAGTATCTGTGACAGCAGATTGTCATTCTCCCATTCTTTTTCCTCTTTATTCTTTCCTGCAGGTGTACAATGCAGATGGGGAGTTCCTGTTTAAATTTGGCTCCCATGGAGAGGGGAACGGCCAGTTCAATGCTCCAACAGGCGTGGCTGTGGACGCCAATGGAAACATCATTGTTGCTGATTGGGGCAACAGTCGGATCCAGGTTAGCTTGAGAAAACACACTGAACGGAGAAAGCACATTTGAAAGTATACCACTCGCTTACCAAAGCTTTTCCTCTGTGCCGTGTAACCAACCAGGTGTTCGACAGCTCAGGGTCCTTCCTGTCCTACATCAATACATCGGCGGACCCCCTTTATGGCCCCCAGGGCCTGGCCCTCACATCTGATGGTCATGTGGCGGTGGCAGACTCTGGGAACCACTGCTTCAAGGTCTACCGCTACCTGCAGTAGAGGCCGAAGACTTCTTCACCACTGCAAGCACTGACAATGACACAATTAATGTATTCCACAGGGTGCAATGACCTTTCCAATACAGCCTTTTGATGTGCACATCAGCTGATCTCCCGGATATAACCAAGTGTCTGAACCTGAGTTTACCCTTCCTATGATGTGTATTGAAGGTTGTATTTAAAGTTGGGCAATGTAGCATCCTTGGGACAAGTAATGGACATAAAGCTGTGGACTGATTCATCGAATGTGCGAAAGCATTTTTGTGTGTTGTACGCTGTTGATGGTATTATTAAAACACACTTTCAGTGAGACCGGGCAGGGTAGGAGATAGATTGAAGTATTTAATGAGCCATAACTTGTCCAAATGCATGAAGTTTGAGTTTATCTTAATGCCTAGGTAACAACACAGTGTACCCATCAGTTGCTTTTCTCATGAACTAGTTAATGCTTACAGTGAAATGAACAGCGCTACGCTTCTCCAGCAATGAAATGTAAAATTTCTCATTTACTGACATCTCACATAAAAATGTCACCACCATCTGTGCATTGATTTGCTGTATGTATTGTATATACATAAATGTATATTCTGTATATTAGATCACTCCGTATGTCTGTGCTATGATTTTGAAACACACGGCCTTTTGGCCATCAGAGAGCAGCAGTCAATGATTCCAGGATTTTAAAAATGTGTGTATGGCAGCTGTTAAAAAGTGTGCTTTTTAAACATACCCAGCACATGCTTAAAAGACGAAGAGTGTCATATTTATTGCTAATGTAAGCAGCACAATAATCATTTTTCTTAATATCTGTTGTTTTAAAGGGAAAAAAATCAAAATGGAAAAAAAAAATGCTAATTTATTTTATTTTGTACACTAGCTCAACATTTACAAATTATTTTTCTAAATTGATATGCTTTTCTTTTTCTTTGGAGCTTATCCCTTTCCCTCAAAGGGAAATTTCACCTTAAAGCAGAATTCAGTATCCCCACCACATCTGGAAGTTTTAGATCAGTGTTTGTGCACATGTGTGGCTCTTTTCCAAAGCTTTGTTCTCATTTGGGATGCCATCAAAACGTTATTTTTTTTAAGTTCCTCTGTTCAGAATTAATGAATGGAGCTATGGGCTCACAGAATGATTCCTTTGCCTTTAACTATTAAAGAGCTTTATCCATTACAGTAAAGTGCTAACAGGTACAAACCAGAAAGAATACACATATCTCAGGAAATCTATCCAAATTAGGTCACCATGTCAGTGGAACAACTTTAATTTGTGTTTCTTTTGATGGTATCCGATGGAAATGTTTTGAGCTTTGTGAGAAAAGTGTTCATTTGTGCATTTGGATGGAACATGAATTCTGTTTTACAGTGGGGCTTTTTTTTAGCATTTACATAAATGTTACAACAATAAATGATAATTTATTAGATGACATTTGCCAGCAAACACATCCACGCTTTAGAATACACTCGTCTATGATACTGTTGTGAGCTATCTAACAAAACGCTGTTAGATCTTAGTTTCTGCCTGCACTACATCAAGCCATGACTCCCAATGAAAAACCTGTACAAGTGGAGCTGTCACTGCTCTTGCTCCCCTTAGTGTTCATTCTGTGTAATGTCATAAGAAAACCTGGTGCCACAGCAGAAGAGAGATCAGGTGCAGGAAGAAGCAGCTTCCCGGTCTGACACAATTACCCACAGCATTGTGCTGAACTCCGACGCTGACATTCACCCCCGCCCAGTGTAAAGATTTCTGGAGCTACAGGATATGACCCGCTTACACGAGTTAAGCCAACCAGGAAGCTGCTGTTGTTTGTGCACCTGATCTGCTGTTTGACTTGTTGCCAAACAGGAGCCCAGACGTCTTCAGAGAGTCAAAGGCTCACCTTTTTGACATGTGTCTGAAACATTTTACCCTACACTGTTTGTGTCACACCAATACAAACGGATTTGTTTTCTCTATGAATATGCACTGGTAATAAAAGCACATGGTTTACTGAGTTGTTGGGTGAGACTGCTCATTATGCTTGACCTGCACTGACTTAAAATAGCAGCTTCAGGCATAAAATACATAGAACAATACAAAAAAATCTCATTATGTTTTCTTGAAAAATTATTTATTTGCAGACCATGCTGTGCTTCTGGTCTATGTTACAAATACTTACAGCACATACAGTATGCATCTTTAACAATAACCATTCCCAAAACATCCAAATGGAATATTTATAGGTAATACATATGTATATACATACATACATACATGTGCATAAAAAAGCTCTCAAAGCATTAGAGTGGAATAAAAGAACCACAGTACATTGACACAGTGTCAAACCTACATCAGCAAGCAAACTGTGCACTGAAAAAAAAAATCACACTTAGGGTAAACATTTCATGAAGGTATGATATCACAGGTTGCATAGAATTGTTTTCAATTTCAAAATAAAACTGTGAATAAAACTAACATTTATGAAGTAGTGACTTTGAAGTTAGTGTCATATATAACGATATACAGTAGTATGAGGTAATCAGATTTTATGGCAATCCGGTGCCTGGATCTGGAAAAAAAACAGAAAAAAAAAAATACAGTGATACATAGAAAGCTTGTATGATGTTCATCTTATGTGCACAATGCTTTAATGCAAACGCGGCACAAAGACTGTACATCTATACTGAAATCACAATAATATCTCTGTGGAAGATTGGTTCAAATCAAGATTAGCAAGAGATGAATATGACATATGATTTGTGTCGGCACTACATTACAAGCGTTGAAAAATAAATAAATACATTTCAAACTAATGAATCACGGAGACTACAGTAGTTCTCACAATAAAGATGATGATTGAGAGTTTAAAAAAAATGTCATTCCCTTTCAGTGAAATCGGAAATCAGACGACGTTTCAAGATTTAAAAAACATGAAATAGTCAACACCCAGCCCTGTTGAGAGAGGGATCCAGAGTCCTGGCTATCTCTACAAAGCTACAGTAGTCAACACTTAGAAATTTAGCATACCAGTTGCAGTAAGAGTGAAAATAGCTCCTGTTGGAAATAGTGGATTCTGAACCTGTTCTATACTACACTGTACATTGCAGACCAGCTGTCTTGAAAGTCGCTTTAATACTACACATCTATCTGATTTAGTGCCATGTGTCAATTATAAGGTCTTGAAATATTGTGTTTTAACAACTAAACACTAGGGGGAGATTTGATTTTAAAAAAAAACTGATACTGATAAAAACAGTTTTTCATGGGATATACTGCAAAATACAAACAAGGTGTAAATACAGTAGATCAGACGGAAATTTCACAATTCCATTCAAATCCATTTTTCTTTTGATTTCTTTACAAATTCAAACAATTTCAAAATACAAAAATAAATGCATGCAAAAACTATGAGCACAAGGAGACGGCGTGGAAACTGTGTTCATCTGAGTGATCACACAGGACAAACAGAACAGACAGCATAAAACCTCAAAATCCTGTGATTTCTTAGGCACGCACTGAATCTAAGGACAAATCATTCTTTATGATGACACAAAGGTTTACCCAGTGGAAGCAAACTATGGACAGTGTCTTTATGCAGCAAACCGAACATTACAAAGCCTGCTGTTAACATCTACTGCAGTATGCAAAACATCCATCCTTCTCTTCACCTACTCAGTAAAACACCTCATGCCATTCAAGTTAGGAGGCATCTTCTTTAGCACCTTTGGGAACATAACACTTTTTTCTTTTTCTTTTTTTTTTTTTTTTTTTGGATCAAGTGGCATCGAAAGCAAATCAATAAATGAGTGCTGACAACTTGACAAGTGCCTTGAAACAGCTGCTAACAAAGTCCGTCTCCTTTAGTGTCTGGACCACTCCCCGGCCGTGGAAGCGATGCAGTATTTCAAGTAGATTTCTCAACAGGAATCAAAGCTCTTGTAGTTTTGTGTTGTTTCACACACAATCGTCGATCTCTATCTAAATGTGAGGCACTTGCAAAACAAAAATATTAACCGAAAAACGCCCGATCGCCCAGTCCGTCCGTTAGACCTCGGAGCTGTCGCTGTTGCTGTGGACTCGCGTCATCATGGGCTCTGCGCTGCCGGAGCTCTTGGGCACGTCTTTCTTCTCTCGCTTGGAGCGGACCAGCAGCACCACCACGATGACGATGAGCACCGTGAGGAGCAGCCCGACGAAGACGCCGATGATCAGCACGAGCCTGTCGTCGCCGTCGTCCTTCTGGTTGAGCTCGCGGGGGAGGACGCCCTTGGTGAAGATCTCCCTCTCCGGGCTCGTCCTCCGCTGGCTGCTGCGGTCCAGAGCGATGTGGAGGATGTTGGTGCCGCGGTTGTTGCTCACGCCGATGTCCTGTATTACGTCCGGCACGTCGTTGGCTGACCTCCTGGAGCGACGCTGGCCCTTCGGAAGCGGGTCAGCGTGCTTGCTCATGGCGTGGTACTCCAGGCTTCTCTTCCCTATGCCGCGGTTCGCGTTGTCCCGAGAGCGGACGGTGTAGATGGTGTGAATGTACCACTCTCTCCCTGCAGACACCTGGAGAGAGCAACATTATTGTTTTAAAAAGCGATACCTGTACGTCATTTTTACAACTTTCAGCAGCAACACCTTCTTTTTTGTCGAGTCATAAAAGAAAAGAAAAACATGTAATACTATTAACGAGCTACTGTCAATGTAACTTCCCTTTATGGACCTAATTGAATGCTTCTTGTGGATTCTTTTGTGCACAAACATAAAAAATATGCCCAGGGCAATTACTGTGCAATGAAGTTAAAAAGCAGAAATGTTTTCAGCCACTGGAAAATGCTCATCGGGCCTGCTCAGATACTAAAAACAACCAGGAGAAGCAACAAAAGGGGGTCCAAGTCAAACATGCCATCGGAGGCCATGTGAAGGCCAGCCCACACGGCGATGAGACAGCTCACTGCCGGCTCTCTGCTAAGTTAAGCTGAGCTGGGTTGCAGAAAAATGTCAACTCCAGCACAAAATAGCCTCTGGAATGCATCACAAATTGGTGAGAAATGAAAGTGTGCGCTAAACTTTATTTTTCACTGACCTGGAAGAGAGCTGAGGAATCAATTCTGAAACCATCCGACCCAGGTTGTCTCACGAGAGCTAAAGCACCGGGGTCGTCCACCGCCAGGTAGGCGTTGAAGGCTACGTTACCGAATGACCTGGCCTGGGTCTCTGGCTGGGCTTTGTCCTGGAGGGAGAAGATGACACAGGAAGGAATATTGAGGTTTTGAAGGCAAGAGAAAGCACATGCGACATGAGGACAGATACGCTTTTGTTGCTTACGATTATCTTGAATCTGTAGAGTAGCGACGGAGCATCAGCCAGACATCCAAACTCAAAGTTGCTGGGGTTGTATTTGGGTACGTATCCATCAGCTCCAGTACAGAGGAACACTTTCTCTATGTTACAGATGAAGGAGTCGCCCAAGTTCTGCACTGGATCCACCATCACTCGGCCGTAAATCGTGTCCCCTGAAGGAAGAGAGGTACAGTTTTCATCGCTGCAACACACATCTAACACATCAAATATGCATAAAAGCGATGGCTTAATTAAAACTTGTACTTAAACAGGGTTTTTTATGCTCATTGATGCAGTTCTTAAATGACTGACTTTATTTTGCTTATCCTATGATATCCGGAAAAAAAAAAAGAAAAAAAAAACAGCCAAAACTACTCTTTCACACTTGGCAGGAGGGGCTGTCCACGCTTCCTGGGACAACAGCCTCTACAACTTTTAAAAAGCTGTCAAGATTTTGTTGGGAGAAACACAATTCAGGCTCTCGTAATTGGGAAGAGACATGAAAGTGAGAAAAAAAAAACAATTCACCGAGGCATCATCTTTCTTTTATTTTCCTTTTCCTTTTTCTTTTTCTGTTGGGGTGGGCAATAATGGGGAACAATTCTGCCAAATCAACAGAAATATTTATCACACAGGGATCCTTTTGACCTGACGGATACAGAGAAGTCTGAGAGGCTAGGAAATGAAACACATTCACAGCCACTCATTCAATTTCCACACCCTTTTTTGGGCCTTGCTTGTTGTTTAGGGGCCGGCGTGTTATTGCCTTACCCTGTGAGAAGGCGGTGTCACTCTCCTGTCCGAAGCCCATGGAGCCGTCTGAGAGCCAGAGCGTCCGTTTCGAGAGCAAGATCATCTGAGTGTTCAGACTGAACTCAGCCGCCAC
>JAOXYL010000059.1:5914043-5931858 GCA_028564955.1 Terapon puta
AGCTCAGCCTCTGGTGGGCTACCGATACCATCCTGCCACAAGATGGCAGTGTCGTACACAAACGTGAGCTTCAGCTCTGACTGTAAGTCAAAGTGCTGCCATCCTCCTGCTCCCACCGGGGAGTGGAAGACATAAGACACATGGAGGGGGACTCGTAGGGTCACATAGGACTGGACCAGATTCAGCACCTACAAGTAAAGACAAAAATAAAATAAAAAAAAGATTTTTAGTCTTGCCTTGATATCTAGGAAAATATCAATATGCTCTAATTAAAGTGCATGCACAATAACTAGAGATAAAGTAGAAAATTCTGCCAATATCAATCATACAAAAAGTTCTGAATAGTACTTCACAAGTCTGAAGACTGAATGGACTTTGCAAATATGTATTAGGGAACTCAAAGCCCATTTTCTGGGAAACCGCGCACGTAATGTTGACTTCAAATAATCATCACTTGATGTTCTACAGCAGTAAAACTGAATGTGCTTTCTATTGTGTTCACAGACTCTGACCATTACAGATGAATTTCTGCATTTTTTGAATCCACTAAATAATACAGATTCCAAAAGGAAGAGTGTACAAATGCATTGTTGCTTTAAACTACATCACCTTTATTTACATTTCACTGACTGCATGTTTTATGAATACATGTGAGAAAAAAAAAAGATTTATTAAACTGCATCAAAAGAAAATACTTTTAAACACGCTGAATGCACTTTATTTACATTTGTAGGGAATATCAAATTGCTCCAAACTCTCTCTCCCTCTAAAGTGCCATCCTGAAATGGTTGAAGGATTCCAAGTGGTGAAAGTCCTCCAAGGGAGTGCTCTCTGGTATCTGCACTTTCCTCTGACCTGTGAGACGTACCTGCCTGCACTGGCTCTGTGTTCGTGTGGAGACGTGCCTTCGCCTCTGGGCGCTGAGAGCTCAGGCAAATGATTTGCAGAGTGGCCTTCTGACACAACCTGCTGGGCCTTAATAGATTCCCGTGGTCCTGTTAAGCTGGGCACTAAGCCTTGCACTGTGACGTGACACTGGGCCTGGCCCGCACGGAGCTGTCTCTGCTCAACCTGCCTGCCCACTTAAAGGAGGCCTCGGGGTCACAGGGCAGCTGCAAACAAAGGCGCTTTCTTTTTCCACTGATCCTACCTTACCGATCCTGAAACAGAACCAGTGATGCCTCAGTCTATACATTTACATACCATCTTTTGCTCTCTTCAATAGTAACCATAGCAACACAATCTACATACAGAGTTGTACTAGAGCTGAATGTATACAACCCTTCCCTTTGGGGGAAAGACAATAGGGAAAAGAAGAGCATTTCTAGATGTTTCTGGATGAGTGTTCTTCAGTTTCCTTCCCAACTTACTTGCTTCATAAATTACTAGTCTAACTCTGATCTATGTGGTTACAAATCAGTGAAGACTCAAGTGAAGTCACAATACCCAAAATGTATTTTAATGTATGTGCATTGTCAATTTGTGACCTCAGGGTATCATTACTGGCCGTGGTAAATTTATATCACCTGCAGCGGCGTGCTTTCGTGTCAGAACATGTTAAGTAAGGCCACTCTCAGATTTACATCATGCGGCTGCAGGCAACAAAGTTCCACTTGTTGAGAGAGAGGCTGCTATCACCTGGGTGATGCCTTTGTTATTAAATAAACCTGAAGCCATGGAAAATGAGAAATGGCTATTAACAACAAACCAATATACAAACGCATATATACCTTCAGAGTCAAAATATATTTGCAAGCGCCGTAGGGCTTTAATTAACAATCCTCAGCGGAGAGTGTAGTGGAGGATTTCACCGTAATGTGCCCTGTGCACTTTCCGGCCTCCCTTTATCAACTCTCTACCTTAATTAACTGCAAGTCAACTAACAGTAGGTTTCCAAGGTGAATGCAAATGTTGGAGGCTGCGAGGCATGTGAGGGCTTTAAGATTCCCTCTCTCCAGCTCCACATATAACAGCTGCTGCCTCAGACAGCACATTGCGCACACACAGCGAAACAGATGAATAGAGATTTTTATGAGGCAGCTGCTTATTGACTTGCCACTTTCACAAGTCAAATAACTGGTCGTACCGGGAGTTGAAGGAAGCCGGGTGTCGGGTTAGTCATTTCTGCGGAGGTTAACATGGGACAATAATGAATGACTCCTCTACAGGCTGGTATTTACTTTGGGGGGTTTTAAAGGAAAACCAAGTAGGCAGGAATGACTTTAATATGCCTATTAATGATTAATTGGGATTGAAAATCAGCAGTATGTTGGAATGAAAACGGGTGAGGCTTGTTATGGGAAAGAGCAGACCAATAACTGCTGAATCCACATTCTTACCCTCGAGGGTTTTTTTTCCTTCTTTATTGAGCTTACGCCTTGCACCTCACGTCTAGAGACGACAAAAGGGGTCAGAGGTGAGCCGGGGCTCAGAGGTGGGGCTGCTTACCTGTCCATCAGTCCCAATGGTGCCTCCACAGTCACTGAGCAGCTCAGACATGTCGTAGTAGCTGGTGAATTCCCACAAACAAGCCTCCAAATTGAGGTTTCTGTAGAACCGGAGCGTGCTGGATCCCCTGAGGGAGGTGCTGTACTGGTATGGGGCCGTTTCGCCGATCACTTCTGGATTTTTGGTGGCTTCTGTAAGGAACGTGTAGCGGGTCTTGGCCTCGGCGTAGTCCAACAAATTGGAGCAGCGGTGGTTGCCAACACGGGTACCGTCAGGGCTTAGCGTGAGCTCGAAGTTAGACAGAGGCCGGGTGGAAACTACAGGCAACATACCTGAAGGAGGATAAACACAGAGTGAAAGCACAGGACTGCTTGCTAACAACTAAAAAAAAATAACTGTAGTAGTAGTTAAAAGAATGCGGATTATGAGTGACATATACGATTTCTGGGATCTGGCACTCTCTCTTTCACACCAACAATCAGCCATATTTTCACTGGCTATTCAGCATGTCACCACTCAGTCTGTCTTACCATCAATGTGAGGCATGGTGACAGTTAGTTTAATGAGATTGGGATGGTCTGTGTCTTCTGTTCCAGTGTATCGCAGCTTGGCAGAGAAGGGCTCGGCCCCAACTGTGCCCACAACACGAGGCTGGCACATTCCTGCAACCGCGACATAAACAAACAAATATCAGACGTTTTGTTTCCCTAAAAATACTCATCAGATTTTTTTTTTTTTGCTATCAGAACCAGAACAGCATGTACTACGATGGGACAAAGAAATCATGTTGAGCTCACCCTCGTCCACGCTGACGGTCACTATGGGGCTGCTGAGCTCCAGGCCTTCATCCCCATTGGAGTTGACACCCCTGGCGGCACACTGCACCCTGGAACCAGCCTGGAAGTAGACTGAGTCCAGAGTGATGAGCTTGGAGGAGGTGAAGAAGGTATTGAAGTCGACCTCCCGCATCGGGCTGGTGACGCCGTCCGCGCCGGTGGGGGCGCTGACGAGCCAACGGTAGCGGGTGAGGGTGTTGTTGATGTTCTCGCTTGCACAGATGGAGCCTGTTTTGTCATAGTCTGGGTACTTTGGATTACACGCCTGGAAAAAAGGGGCGAAGAAAAAAAATATGCTTGTGAGTGAAATGGAGCCGAGACTTGCTGCAGCAGCCAAAATCATTTATGTATCCTCCTGATGAGCCCTCAAGGTACCTGATAATTGGGCAAAGTTGTGACATCTGTTAAATACTACCTCATTAACAGTATTTACTCGTATAAAGCTGCAACGATAAAACATCCTCCTAATTGAATCACGAGAGGAGTAAATGACTGAAAAGTATGACCCTAAGTACTTATTGGTCTTTTGACTTGGGACATACAGTGACACAAATGACTGGGTATCCGGCCACAGGGAGCGAGTCCCTGGTCCTGTCGATGTCATCGTAATGCAGCAGAGAAACCACTCTGGGCACCGAGGGGAAGGTGACATCTGCCATGCTGTTGGTCTCCTCAATATAGATTATGGCTTTGCTCATCTGTTGATTGACAAGCAAGGGCAATTAAGAGGAAGTTAATGGGGAACAAATTGCCGCCGCCTTGCGACGTGATAGCGAGCCAGATAGCTGCACACTTGACAGTTCAATTACATGCTGTCGAGGCTTAATTTTCACCTTTGTTTCTGCCACCATGTTCTCATCGGGCTTCAGGTGCACGGTGAACGCCTCCCTCATTTCTCTGACGCCGTCATATAAAATCTCCACCTCCACATAGTGCTCCGTGTCACCCTCTTTGAACACAATTTCTGCCGAGAGGAGAGAAAGATTTGACAAATACGTCTCCAGCAAAACGTTGAAATAAAAGTTCTGATGAAATTGCCTGTCGGTGTTACATACCCTCAGATATGGGATGATAGTCCTCCCCAGAAGTAGCGGACCCATCTTTGGTGTGAACTCGTACAATAGAGACCTTAGAGGTGTCTCCAATGCGCAGCACTGGGATCTTCACCATGGACATTTGGCCGCTTTCCTTCGGCTCATTCACGCTGAATTTGGTCTCTCCAAACCTAATGACTGCCTCTGGAAAAAAACATTGCATGTAGTTTCACTATTGCTTCTAAGCTGCGTCTCAGCATACTACACATTACAGCCACTGTGTGTACAATCCTCTTAATTTGTTGCCGCAGTGGTGATATCACAAAGGACACACTGGTGGATGTGGGGAAACTGAGATGAGCGGGATGAAAGCTGCACACAGACTAAACAAACTGTTTGAATTTTCAGAAACGCTATTTATGCCACCGGGAAAACTTAAACAGTGTTATAAACATATACAAATTCCGCACAAGACGGCATTTAAACTGAAATATTGTAAAAGAAGGGCATAAAAAAAAAGACAGCTGAGCGTTCTTACTGTCTGCATCGTCTTTTATCTTGACGAGTGTTTCATTCTGCACTCCAATGGCTGCTCCAAATGGAGAGTCACTCTTGGGGCTTCCCAGCACAAGACGGAGCTCTTCCTCCTCCTCGTGTTCTGTGTCATCAACGAATACCAGTACACAAGGCTTCTCAATTTCTCCTAAAAAAACAGTAAAGGGAAAAGAGAGAGAATTAATTTGAACAAGTAAAGAAAACACAGAAATGGGGTGTTTATGACGGGTTTTATTACGCCACCTGGTAAGAAGGTGATGATGGAAGCGTCTGTGTTGGGCCTCTCGTTGAAGTCCATCATGACCTGGGCTGTCCCCTGCCTGCTGTAACAACGTACTGTGGACTTGTAGCTGATATCGCCACTACGGTACACAATAGCTGAGATCTGTCCTGAGTCCTCATTGCCCACATACACAGCGTCACGGAACTGCACCTTTGGTACTAGAACAAAATAATTAAAGCCATACATCAACATCAAAAATACAGCAGAAGCATCATGAATCACTGAGCGTAACCGCTTTAATGAATTTTCTTTAAAGACCTTAACTCACAGTCTGAAACGGAGTCATTGATGAGGATGGTGGTCTTGCTCGGCTCCCCCAGGATCCCGTTCATGGGCATCCGAAGTACCAATTCAAACTTCTCCGGCCCCTCCAGCACCGGCTGGCCCAGGTCATCCAGAATGGTGACACGAAACGTCTGCATGGTGACCCCCGGTGCGAAGTCCAGATTCCGGCTGATCCCGACGTAATCCACGCCAGCTGCTCCACAACGCGATGCGGGTCAAAGAACAGACCGCTTATGGGTTATAGCAGCTATCGCACAAACGTACTACGCTACTTGATCTTATTTTGACAGCAGCTCTCATGTTACTTCATAATTCATTTGTGAATGTCAGGCAGCGAGCGAGATGAAAGAACACACCCTGCGCGCTGACAAAATGACGCTCTCTGTCTCATGGTCGATAGCAACGCATGATAGGAATTTGCAGCATGATTAAAGCAAAGCTGCAAGAAACTGGATATCTCCCCGAGCGCAAACAGGTTATTCATTTGCCATTCTTTGAAGAGTCTGGGTATTGAGAGCTCACCCTTTGTCCGCAGGCTTTTCTCATGTACTTATGACCCAGTTATGTGTATAAGTGTGGGCTTGCATTTCTACCGTGCTGCATATGATTAAATTCTAGTTATTTTTACGGTTACAACGCAGGCAAGAGCAGAGATGTTAAGAATCTGTACAAGGCAGGGGAGACTGCCTGGGGGCAGGAGATAATAGATGCTGTAGGGAAGACTTGAGGAGATAGTAACCAGCCTTAAAGTCCAAAGCGCTTACCGACACGCAGAACAATCAGTATGCATTCCTAAAGCCCTGTCCTCACTCAAACCACCATTATCCTCACAACAATGTGTACATCCGATGCCTGCAAGGCAAGGGCCCAACACAAGAGCCCTTCTCTCCCCCGAACACAATGTTTACATTCCCCAGGTCATCCACCCAAAATATTCAGCGTTAACATCTCCTTGGACTCTTGAGCTCAGGATAACAAAGAGTGACAGGGTGACGACGTAAGCCTATTGTTGTCTGTGGTTTACATTTCTCTAAGCACTAACTAGCTGAAGCTGTCAGAGAAAGGTGCCTCGCAGCTACACATACCCTCAGCGGAGACAGGATCTGTCTTCCTGGAGCGCACTGTGACGGTTCCTCCTTTGGAAAGATCAGTCCCCGTCCTCCACACCTGCACTTCCACAAAGCCATCGCTCTCATCCACGTGGTAGTCGGTGTTTCCAAAGTAGAAGATGGGAGCTGGGAGGAAAAGCAGAGGAAGGGGTGAGGGACACGAGGAAAAAGCTCACAGGAGGATGTAATCCATAATCATCTTTCAGTTGTTCCACAACAGGAAACTTGAATGTCTGTTGTAATTGCGGAGTTGAATCTGTAATAGCTAGCATGCTCTGTAAGATTACCTCTGATTACAGGAGAAATGGAGGGAATGTTTCCATCGAAACAGCAGCAGGTAGTCAACACTGTAATTGTAGCCCTTAAACAACACTTTCTAACTTCCTGGGATGATGGTTTGATGGGATTTCTACATCTGCAACGAGCATTAAAAGGCAAAAAAGCGACCTGAAGGCACAGCTGAATTTCCTTGTGTTGTTCTGGATGAGCCTGGTGGAGCTGACTTTAATAGTGATGGGTCTGAGAGGCAGACAGGAGGCCTGACAGGAGGTCTGGGGGATGTAGAGCTCAATGTGCCAGCCCAGGCCTGCCTGACTGCAATTAGTGTTTCTATGAGCTGAGATTCCACTGCAGCCAAACTCGCCCAGTATTATTCTATTTAACCCTTTCAGAGCCTATTTTTTCCTCAACAATGTTATGTCGCCTGTGAAACAACAGCTTAAGGGCTTGGACCTCTGCGTGCGATCCCTTTGGGGGGTGTAGTCAGCTACTGTAACACCATAAGAACTGCCATCACAAAGAGACTATTTATGGACTTAAACTGCAGGGAGTCAGTCATAGTCCATTAGAGCGATACAGAAATAGCCCGAGAAGCCAAAACCTGAAACCAATCCAGTGAAGCAATTTTTGCTTAGAAAATACACACAGTCTCATGATTGATCAAATGCATCATTGTTATGATGACTAATGGGAGCGAGCCACAGCTGACTGGTAAATAACGTGTGCTTTTAAGAGCAACTGTGACCAAATAATGAATAAATTAGGTGAATGGCAATGGCCATGGGAAGACTTTTGGTTTCCATGACAATGTAACTCTGCACCTACAAAATGGTACTTAGCTGCTTCTCATCACACGGTACAGTACGAGGCAGAGAGGAGAGCGGGGATGTGGAACTGAGCGATTAATGCATTGAACAAAAACTGCTGTTGTAACTGCGAGATGATTATTTTTTCTGTCATTCAACATCGCTGCCAGGCACAACTACCAATCAGAGGGGGGAAAAAAAAGTGTTTCTTTGGCACTGCATCGTTACTTATCCAAGAAATCTGAGACGATGTTGCATATTTTAATGTAGTGGTTTGGCAGAAATGGCGTTATATTGACAAGATAAGACAAGTTCTAAAAGGGAAATGGTCTTTCAGGCTAAGCCTCGGGATTTGTGGTTCTTAGAGGAGCAATCTCTGTGGTTGAAATAATATTTCTCCTAAGAGCAGGAAAAGGACAGAAAATTTTATGCTTTAATCTGTCCTGAGAGCACAGCCAGGACAATGAGTGCTGCATCAAGAACCTTGCAGCTGCCAGAATTTCTCCCCACAGAGAAACCAAACAAAGATGGTTTTGGCTGCCTGCACTGGGTCCCCAACAGGAGGAGTAATCAGATCTACTAGCCTGAGGTTGGCAGCCAGGAACTCAGGCCCTGTTGTACTAGGCCAGTAATCAGATAAGGTTTGTGAAGCAGCCAAACAGTGAGCTTCAAAGAGCTACGGCCCATTAACTGAAAGGTAAACCCCTCGCTCATGTGCTCCATCAGCTCAGGCAGCAGCAGCCATCTACGGTACACAGGACATCTAAGGTTACCTGGATGGAAGTGGAGATAATCCAGATTTAGGCGTAGTTATTATGTGGAAATATGCAAGGTCCACTACGTTCATTTATTTTAAAAAAACAACTAAATTAACTGATTTATAAGATACGATTTAGATTATTTTCTAACTATTCAATCAATTTAATTAGTATTTTCATGAATACTAGAGAAAAAAAAAGATTTTGAATATACTGATCAGAAAAAAATTCGACCACACGGTTTCCTTCTCAGAGACTAAAAATACCGAAGATACACAAGACAGAAATAAGAACATAGAACATACATAATCATGGCAGTTGATTTGCAATATGCTCAGAATAACATAACCAAGCAAAGGGAATATCTACCGTTGCATACATGTGAACATAAAATAAAATAAGAGACGCAAAGAGAGACACAGGCATCCCTAAAGGGACCGTTACACTCCCACTGACTGCTTGATTTCACTTGAACTTTGCATGACATTCCCACAGCGCTAAGTGGCTTCTCTAATGGTGAGATTCAATTGGGGCCTGGCAAATGCTCCTCTGCCCACCGTGTGCTCCACCAATTTCTCTCCAGCTCAAGAAAAAGCAAGCGAAAACAGCTCCATATTCAATACAGGATAATCTGCAGCTTTAAACATCGACGACTGTGAGAAACACTTGAATTTTCAAAAGGGGGCTCTGGATTGAGAGTCTTACGGCTCTTCAATAAAGTCAGCACCTCACCGCTTAAGTGCTTTGGACATCTGTTTATATCAGAAAGAACGGGAATCCAGGTGAGACATAATGACAGGGTTCGCGGGTTCCCCCCCTCGATTCATCCCCATCCAGGATACGCTGCGCACACACAGGACCCGCCCCGTTTTAAAAAAGCTCATAATCATCCCCTCAGAAGCAGAGCGAAAATTTACAGGCAACTGACACAAGCCTATAAATACACAAGTCAAGTCCCGCTGTACAAGCATTCTCATGTCTTACAGCCCCGACCACAAAAACATTTTCCCGGATGCAGAGTCAATATCAAACAGCAATTACCTCTGCAAGAAAGGACAAGTTTCTCCGAACCAATCTCAGCCAAAAGCCGAAGTGGAAACTGTAAGGATGTGGCCCTTTATGTGCAGATGGTGTGCTGCTGAAAAAAAAATAGCAAGTATTTTGAAGACAGCAGCTGTCCATGCATGCTCCTTTAGATCGCTTGGACAGCTTGTAAACTTTACAGTCGTACATACCACAAGATTTATCTTTATGCAAAAGTAAAAAAAAAAAAACATATTTCACGCCCCTGTGTAAGAGGTAGTCAACTGTCAGCATTAGCAACAAGCTTGGCAAAAAGCAATTTCAGCTCTAGCTCCATGTGTATGTGTTTATTTGTGCATTAGTTGGAGGGATATGAGAAGGAGACAGATTCAAGAGTGTGTAAGGCTATTAGGCAGTCTATATAGATCTCTGTATTAAAACACCAACCAGCTATAACCTTTTGTAGACAAGCACACACATTTTCCCACTAATTACCGCAGTCCCTTTTATGTTTTTATTGACCGGGTCAATTTGTACCTCCTCTTGTTTACTGTTTCCATAAAAGTTGTGTTCTGCTGACATTTATATTGTGTTTGCCAGTCCTGCTAGGCCCTCACTTTTTATTTGGATGCTTTTGGCTTCTGTATTTATTTATTTATTTATTTATTTATTTATTTATTTATTTATTTTAATAGTTCTGTTTCTTTGTCCTCTGCAGTTTCATTTTGCTGGCACTTTCACTGCACTTAAATGTGCCTCCTCTGACTGCATTAACTTGGTAGGGGGCCCAGAAATAAATTACCTACTCCTTTTAATACCCATTCTTCTCACTCTGCATTGTTTATGGTATGGAAACACCCTTATCATGCTGGTTGATAATTTGGTTCAGTGGTGCATAAATTCAAACAAATTTTCAATTAATTCATTACCAGAAAGGTGACGTACACTTGGACCAGAGGATCTTGGGCTCCCGCCCCAGGAATCTGGTCTTCTACCCCTCCAGCAAACAGCATGTGCATCTGGGTTCACTGAGTTGTGTTTTGGGAGACTTTTGACATGCAAGGTTTCACACCATCCCTCCCAGATCCTCCCCCTGCTGAACAGACAAACTGAACAACCTGCGAGGATCGAAGGTGCAGACGATGATCCCTCAGCACCTTTGTACTTGTGCAGACTAACAATTGTGTTTGCTGGAAGGTCTGGGCAGGCTGGCCTGAACCTGCATGGATCTCTGACTGTGGGCAAATACTGTAACTTTAAACCGCCTTAATGCCCACAGGACAACGTGAACATTAGCATTCTGTTAACAACTTGTTTCTTCACTTGCCATCTCAATGTAGCAGCTGCATCATGTCAGGCGATGTCACAGTATTTATCATGAGCTTATACAGCTTTGTCATCTATTAAATATATCAGATAATAATACCAGACAACAAGGTAATGATCTGTTTAATATCTCAGTTTATATCAGATGATTGGTCAAAATAGATTAAATGAACAAATAAAATAAATTTAATGATCAAATAAATGAACAAAGCTGCTTTGGCAAATTTGGCCAGATGTCAGTAGTCGGCGGTGCTGTTTACGA
This sequence comes from Terapon puta, assembly GCA_028564955.1. Classification (NCBI taxonomy): domain Eukaryota; kingdom Metazoa; phylum Chordata; class Actinopteri; order Centrarchiformes; family Terapontidae; genus Terapon; species Terapon puta. Next base: position 5,925,048 of record JAOXYL010000059.1, read on the forward strand.
CAATGTGCCTAGTTACACACAGGTATATATAGCATAGCAGAGACAAGCATGCAGGTGTCTGCAGCAAAAATTGGAAACTTAAAATTTTCAAATATGTGGTTAACGTGATGAAAGTCTCTATTTTGACTCAAACCCAACCCAATCTCCTATGAAGGGCCTGGCCTTTATATTACATCATCTATTTTACAAAAGCAGAAAGGTTTTTTTCCTTTTCCTTTTTTTTCCTAAAGAATTTCCTGCAGAACCAAAATGTAAAGTCAGAAGTCTCGAGATGACCCAGTACAATTTTGGTTTGGTTACATTTGTCAAAGACCAAGTACAAAGTTTTGACCGAGAGAGAAATTTCAGCCATAAGAGTCTGGCGCTTTGTTTTGTTTTTTTCTAAACAAAGCTGATTTTAATTACTCCCTCTCTACGGGTGAGGCTGCGCTAATTAGTGAAATTAATGTTTTGGTTGGAAAGGAAACAGGCCTTCTCTTCCATAGCGCAAGTCTATAAAACTGACTATTAGTGCAGTAAACCTCAACTCATTTAGGTGCTCAGGCTATAAACATTTTCTATTTAGATTCCCATAATTGTCAGATTAACATCAGTCTCTTGGCAGACAATACAAGCTGCACTTGTGTGGTTTCTTGCACGTGCTTGTACCTACATAGGTGGCCAAGACTGTGTGTTTGCATGGGGGCAGGGAGTGCATACAGAGGTGCCCCGCGGCTTCTAATTTCATCATATTGTGCGGCTTTGGTTTGCTGGCTTGAAAAGAAGACGCACTGCTGACGCGCATTTTCTGCTGATATCAGTGGTGCGCGTTTCTAAGAACTGAGCCCACAACTCTCTGTAGCTGCTGAGATCCCTCCTGGGGAGACCCAGCATGGACCTCTCACAGGCAGGGACAGGTGCTCGGCCAAGCACAGACTCCTTCCTCCCGTGTACAACACCCACCTGACAGCTACTGCGGTAAGAGGGATGACAAAGAAGGATGCGATGCCCCCATTTGCCTTCCTTCCATCTATACTGGGGTGGGCTTAGGAAAAGGAACCTGGATTACAAACTTTAATTTAATACCAAGAAAGGATAGCCGAACTTAAAGTGGGGATGAATCTCCCGCTGGCCGTGTGCTCCGGCAGACAGGAGATTGGTCTTGTTCTTCCTGCCTCAGAGCTATTTACCATTTACTTCACCATCAGTGCCCAAACCATTTCATTATCACCTCCTTCAGGGAGATATGAATGTTTGACACCACCTTATTTCTCCCCTCTCTTCACATTCAATTTATTCAGCGTTTGTCAGCAACCTAAACACCCCCCTGCAGATAATCCGAATTACATTTGGACGTGTTGTCTTACACATATTTGCGTGTGTTTTTGTGTGTATAGGCGCTTGATCTGATGTCAGGTAATCGTGTCATTGTAATAACGAGACGCGTTGTCGGACAGTGGCTCCAGGCATTGCTTCTCTCCACGTCACGATGAAAGGCAGTCGACGGAAAGACTCACAATTTGAGTAACAATAACAATAAAGCACACATAAAGGATGTTTTAACAAAAAGGAGGCTATAGTCTGGCCTTTGCAATCATGCTCTAGGAGGCACCCTTGTGTGTTTTGCCACTTTCCTGACAACTGATACGCATAAGGAGATCGTGATTGTCACTCAGCCATCCTGACAAGACCAGCGGCAAAGAAAACATGATTACAGATAAATCCGGAATAAACCTGAATATTGACTGTTAGCGCTGGTTGTCAGTCTGAGTCAAGTTAATCCTATAATGCACTGAGCCGCCTTTTCCCCTGTTTCTGCGTGATAATACACTGAGGACCTCCAATGTAGGCAAAGAGCGTGCCAAGAAGTCTCAAATCTGTGGAGCGAAAACACTTCCTAATATATTTTATAATGAATTGACTTTTCGAGCTACAAAAATTGGACTGCTCGGGCAAGTCATTGTTTATAACAGCTGAGGTAGGACGGCACACTGCCTGACTCTCTCCATAAACCAGCGGCAATCATAAAATAGAGTTCGCCTTCCGCAACGCCGTGAAAGAACTAATGCATGATCGCGAACATAGTATTTGTCAGGAACAGGAAACTGTGCACGGAAAAAAAGAAATACTCTCTTCAATCATTAACCCTTTCCCTCTGTTCTCCTGAGACCACTTCCAAAACAATCTTGAAGTTGCCTTATCTTATCTTCTGTGGTGCTCCCTAATACCTATGTGCTATATTTGTCATACTTCCTGTTCCTCTGCAGTCCTTCGTCCTCATCCTAAATGCACGTGTCAAGCAATTATACGACAGCGTCAGACGGTTATAGAAAGAGATTAATTAATAACGTTACAAACTAATGAGCTCCCGGCAGCTGTAAAGTCCTCCGTGAGTTGCACTATCCATAACGACTGTGACAGTGTTTGGAAATGTAGCAGCGGTGGTAAAGTCCCCCCTTGAGGCTGATTGTGATTTTTTTTTTCATATTGGGCTTAATAAATAAAAACTGACTTAACACTTTTTTTGTGAAGGAGGCTGAGTGCCGTGAGGTCTGACTGCTGTACATCCTATTAAAAACTTGTGCGTCTCAGCAGCTGTCTCGGCAGTCTGTAGTCAATACCCAGGAGCAGCGGAGGTCAAAAGGCTCTGTACTAACTCTCAGGTTACGCCGGATGCTGCTACAGTAAGAAAACATTCCAACCACGTAACCTCCTCCTTCCTCGAGCAGGTCAAACAAATCCGCTTGAAGTGTGCCTGCCTCAAGTCCCACGGGGGAATCGGGCGGCAGAATAACCTGTTACACAGTCTGAAAACTGCTGCTGCAGGAGCCTCGGAGACGACACCTCTTCACCACAGGTTCATGGACGGATGATTCACGTCCTTAGCAGTGATTTTGGCCGTGGTCTAAAAAAAATATTAGATCCCTGAATACATTTCCTAGGTGGAGAGAGAGAGAAAAAAAAACGGAATATTTTTGCGTTGCTAAGGCACCGGAGGTTCTCATGAATTAATGTGATTATATCAACAGTTGACATGCTGAGAGAAAGGTGCGAACCACGGCACCATCATCACTGGGTGAAACCAGCACGGTTTGTTTCAAGTTTAACTGTCTTTATCAAACTGAATCAAAACTGGGCTGTGCTCAAGTCTTGATATTTTTATACATCAAATAAAAAGCTATGATGTTTTCAGCTGACTGTACAGCACTATGAAACGGAGGAGTCTCCTACAACAAAAAGAGTCATTTGAAGGAGATAAATCTCAATGAAGTAAAGTTTTTTTCAATTACAAAAAAAAAAAAAAATCCCAATGGTCATGATTTTCTAACTACTTAAACCAAGCAATTAGAGGGGATGCTGAATTGAATATTGCATCATCACCCCAATTATCTAGCTTCAAATGGGTTTTGATTAAAGGAGAGAAAGACGGTTCCGCAATCACGCCGGGTTTTTCAGCGCCAGTGTTGCCTGCCTGCGAGTCTTGACTTCACAGCAGTGCTTCCGGAGATCGTCAGAGTGATAGGGAACTGAGGAATGGCCGTCAGGTGTCGGGGAACAAAGAGGCGTCAGGAAGATATGGGAGACTATCAGCCCTCCAGACTGAGCCTGCAGATATGAGATAAAAGCTTTGCCTCCAGGAAGGAGGCTCGCACACTCAAACGCTTTTTCTCTGAGACATTGCCAGACAACCGCAAACACACGAAAAAAAAAAAAAAATGAACCATGCGTTTCACTTGCACACCAACATATTTGCTGTCTGTCTGCCTCCCTGCCTACCACACAGGATCTCTCTTTTTTTAATCAACAAAAAGTATTGCTTTATGTTTTCAAAATTAATTTTCATCTCCTGTCAAATTGCTTATCCATTATAAATAGAAAATAAAAATCACAGACAAATCAAACTGAAAAAGAAAGTTGGCCTTTCTGAACAAGAAACAGATTCACATTTCCTTTTCTTCAGGCTTTAATAAGAATAGAAAAAAAAATCTTCAAAAGTGAAAGGAAAAACAGAAAAAAAATGTCTCTAAATGCCACAAAGTGGTTCAATAATCAAAGCCCTTTCATTTCTTGTGCCTGCACACACAAGTTGACATTGTATCGCCTCCTATTTCACACTTATAATCGCTGAAATGTCATCTTACCGTCTTCCATATCGGGAACGATTGTGATTCTAGCGGTGGGGAACTCTGAGCCCAGACGGCCCCCCATGGGCATGCTGAGGGTGACATTGAAGCTTTCCTCGTCTTCATACAGGGAGTCGTCAATGATCACAACCCGGCAGGACTTCTCCGTCTCTCCCTTGTCGAAGCGCAGGATGCTGTGATGGTCCTCGGGACGGGAGATGTAATCAGAGTAGGACAGCACCGTGGTGGGGACGGTGCCTGTGGCCGAAACTGAGCAGGTGAAAACAGAATTATAGAAAGGAAAGTTAACAATCTAAACCACAATAAGGTGATGTTACATAGTAATAGATAAATATTAGTTCCCTGATTTCTTTTTTTTCTGTCAATATTTATATGCACCTGTGAGAATCACAAGCAATACTGAGAGAGAGAAACCTTCAACTCTTGATCTTCATCACGTCACCACCTTCACCAGCTGCCATCAGCTAATGTTGAAAAAGCCAGACAAGCTTATGAGTTTCTTTTTTCGCCTCTTGCTCTTACCGACTGTCACTTTGCGCCTACGCACATTTGACGTGTGAGGCTGAAAGTCAAAGCCACAAAACCAGTGTCACTACCGGTCGAGAGTTATTAGAAGGAAGATAACCTCCACAATCTGCTCCACACACAGTGACCTTTACAGCTGCCCGTTGTAGCAGCTTAGCCTCAGTACAGATTTAATTATAAGGAGGACAGGTGACCAAGAGGAGTAACATGTGTTGGAGTCCAGCTGAGGGAGAGGCTGACAAGACTTATGAACAGCTACTTAAGAAAAGTTTCCTCATCAATTTAATCACCGTTGCTTAAATTTCAACACCACGTTCTTGTGTTACCTTGATGGGTGTAGCAGATGACCATGAGCTCCTGACTGACGTCTCCACTCCTGCGCACCGGGACAAGCAGCTCCCCGATGTCCTCCTCGATGTTGTACACGGCTGAGGGTATGAACACCGTCGACTCTGCGCGTGACAAACATCAACACATTAGCTCATTAGTCTGACGTGCCGTGTTAATATCATTTCAGCCGAATTCCCTAAATGCTAAACATGATCTGACTTTTGGTTGGAAAAAGACGCTGGCGCCTGATGTGGCTGATTGCAAGCGACAAATTGAATGTCAAGTGAATTGAACTGAACATGAAGGAAAGGGGGGAAAAAAAAAAGCTTCAGACCATTAAATCACATGTGACATTATTTGGAGCCAGAACCTTTAATACACGTGCTTGAAGCTCACGTCTCAATGACAGCTCTCATTACAGATCTGCTGAAGGTGCTTCCATCAGGTTTAATCAAAATTCACCATATACTGCTTCCTCATCTGCAGCAGGTCGGCTTACACTGATACACCGAATAACACAGAGTGACAGCACCGGTTACCGACCCAGTAAGTATGTGGAAAACGCTGTTTAAAACAAAGTGAAGTGAAACAATGAAAGTATCAAATCAATGTCTCGCACATCTGGTTGCATTTAAGAAGTCTATTGTTGGCTGCCCACATCATTTTGCCGGAATAAAAAGGTGTGTTAATTCTGTTTGCAAGCGGAGGCATGTTAAGCCATTTGCTTTCTCTGCTCAACAGTTTTACTGGCAGCTCTCCATCTCGTTGTCTCCCTCCTTCTCTGAGTTGCAAATGACAACGGGGAAGGTAATGAGCTTGCAACCTTTCAGCCGTGAAATCCGCAGAGCTCAGGCGGACGCCCCGTATCCCTTCTCAGAGAGCACCGTGGTCACCCGCGCTAACAAGGTGCTGGTAAGTCAACAGAACTTGAGCCTCCCCTTTCTCATCCTGAGGCCCACGCGAACTATTGCGCAGGACGATGTGGCCACTCTCCGCTTGCCTCCGACACTCGGCTCTTTGCAGTCTGAGCCACTTAAATCTGTCTGGTGTAAAATAATTTATTGTTCTCAGTTTCATGGTGCCGGCCCTTGGGCTATTCCATTTTTCTGCTCTCAGTGAAAAGAAACAAAAAAACACATTTTTATTCGCTCACAAAGTCCATTTGACCTTGAGAGGCCAAAATACATTAAAACTTCATAAACCACAAACAGTATAATGATATGATAATACGCGGGGTTGGAGGAAGATGTCTGTTTAAGGCACAGTGAGACAAAAATAGGATTTCACATCTAGCAGAGACGGATGCCAGTTTTGTTGTTTGCCTCCAGAGACTGACGTTCTGTGAAACAAACTTCCAGCTAAATATATTAATTAGCATAAACTCTTGACACCAAATTCTTCCTTTTCACCCAGTGACGCCCTATGGGATCAGGAGAAGCATTATCCATATTTATATTACACAGTGCTCCATCGTAGCTCTATCACAACCGATACTATTCATCTGTTTTTTACTCGTTTCAAATGCAAGAGAGGTCAGAGTGGTTATACTTTTGACCTTATTTATATGCACTCATGGAAAGAAAGTACTCTCCATAAAAAAATGCTTGCTTTTCAGTCATTATGTGAGTATTTTTATGTTAAATATTCACCCCTGTTCACTCTATAGCTGACATCTTTGTCTCTACAATTGATCTCTTCCTGTATGATTGTTAAAATAACAGAGAAACTGTGGGTTGTGTTTTTTTAAGATACATGATATCAAAAGCTTAATAATATTATACATGGATAGGAAATGCTGCTGTCAAACTCTGTAGCTCCACAAGACTCCACAA
>JAOXYL010000059.1:5950775-5965937 GCA_028564955.1 Terapon puta
TATTATTATTATTATTATTATTATTATTATTATTATTATTATTATTATTATTATTTTATTCTTGGATTGACAATTGAGCCAATCAGCTAAGTGCTGATGCTGATGCCAGTACTGTAAACATTACCTGAGTGATCACAGGTAATGTGGCTTCAAACTAGTGCTGAAAGGATTAGCTGATTAGTCGGCCTGCATAAAATCAATACAAGTACAGTAAGACAATTAATAATTTTTTTAAATAATATTTCTCACAAAACCTAGTAAAGTTTGCTGTTTTCTGGTTTCACAGATGTGAAGGTATGTTGCAAGCAACTCTGTTGGTCTGTGCTCTGTGGAAAAAATGAGTTTTTCACTATTTCCTGAAACTGTATATGTTAAATAAATAATTTAAAAAAACATAACAATCAATAATCTTGAGCAACAGCCCTGGTTTCAGTCATGTATAGATGTATATCTACTGGAAACATGACCGCGTATATGCACATACATTCGGTTGCACGATACACACATTCAGATTTCGTCACAGCTGCTAACAAAAACTCCTGGAATCCCACTGAGCAGCTGCAACATGAAAAGTAACTGTTTGCCCTCAAAAAAAAAAAAAGCCAAGCACAGTTGGTAAATTTCCCGATGAACTTGAAGTGAGGAGGAGAATGTTTTCCACTGCTGAACATGATAGAGTGCAGCTGTGTGCCAGAGTACACCATTCAGCTCCTCCCCAACACGACTGTTCAAAGAGCTGGAGGCTCTGTCTGGGGATTTAGGGCAGCCACCGGCACAGCTTAAATCTTATTTAAAAAATGTTCACTGGCTGCCTCACAAGCTGCAGAGCAGTATGTGACGAGTCCTTATGGATGGGTCATCCAACAAGACCCTTCATCAATTTGTCAAGCCATTTAGGTGCCACTATAAAGCACAATTCCCATGTCACAGAATGACATTTTAGAGATATGTGATGTGTCTGACTGTTGCAATTTAATGTTTTGTTTTGCCCGGGCACATAACTATGATTGAGAACACAATAAGACATCTGCTGTTTTTAATCCTCTTATCAAGTCTAAAAGTATTGTAAAATATTGAAGGGAGGGCTGAAACAAGTGACTTTAATTGCCATTTCTGGAAGACAAACTACCGGTGCAGGACACAAGTATGTCATCAAGCATCAAGTAAGTTAGAGAGGGAAAAGAAATGAGAGGGAGAAGCCCGGAGAGATCTATGACAAATAACCCAATTGAGACAATAATAAATGGACCGACTGAACTTCTCTCAACAACAAAAGAGCTCTGCATGTGCTCGACACTTGCCAGCAGCTCAGGTAAAGCACTTTCACCCCGTGCCAGTATCACCTCCAAATAAGGAGCTGTCCCCTGCACGTTAGTCATCACTCATTAGCACCCCATCCACCTGTTGGCACTGATGTTAGCCTATCTATTATTCAACTGGAGCCACAGATTAGTCCCGAGTCGAGAGATAACAAAATGTGTACGGGGGCCCACCGAGGTGCTTGTGGGAAAAGAGGGCCCCTGTTAGAGAGGTCCTTTGTGCTCACTCATCACGCCTGAAGGGTAGAAAAAAGGACACACTGTCAGGCACACTGCTTCTGCTAATCGGCAACACCGGCGTGATTGCCTCAAACCACTCACTGAGCCTGTGCCTGATTACATATCTACAGTGGAGGGAAGGTCTTCACAAATTGTTCTACTAATTACTTACTTGCTAAATCAATCATTACATTCTAAATCAGGAGGCCCTTGCATAGAAAAAAAAAAAGTGTGATCACGTGTGAGGAGTAAATCCAGCATGGATGCTCAGATAAAAGGTTTATAAATGTGCAAGCTCTAACATTCAATTTTTTGGACAAAACTTCTGGTTGAATAGAAACCACCAGAGCATGACATACACACCCCTCTCATTTACTGCTTTTTCTCCCATTTACTCGCGCTGAAGTAAGAAAACACACACACAAGTTCTGCTTTGCAGTTCTGCCAAATAAGGCACATTATGACGCACATGCAAGCTTTTCCTCTCCCTTCTGAGGGGAATCAGAGTCTCTGAAAGTTAAACTTGAGAGAGTGTGACAAAAGCCAATATTTCAGCCTTAAAGTCGGCATGACAAGAGCTCATTTCAACCGTAATGGCACCTTTACTCCAGAGTTTAATTTAAAGAGGGCCTATTTAAATAAAGTGACTTACCACTGTCTTCAATGGAGAAATGGAAGATGTCATTTGTAGCATTGTCACCATCCCTCAGAACATAGCATATGCTCAGGTCATCAATTTCAGCTGAAAGAGAGATACATTTGCATAAATATAAATAACATCCTCATAAACGTTTACAGTAGTTAATTGGCTAAAATGAAACATGTCCAGCTTGTTCATTGCAGGCTACTTGTAAATAACTGCTATAAGAGGCAGAGTGAGGCTGTGATGAAACGTGCACAGTGCATAGTGCTGGGGTAATCTGAAAGGAGAAACTGACTGGTAACAGGGTCTGTATATCTATTTGACACCTGAATGACACAGAGCATAAAGAACAGCTTGATTGTTGAGGCTCCATCACAGCGGTCGGTGTGCCATCCTGATAGTGTAGTGCTAGACAGGGTTCTTTATAGCTCCTGGATCTGCAAGATTGTGAAGTTTACAGCGCTTGCTGTCTTCAATATTTGATGTCAAAACATTTCCCTTCAAAGGGACCAATGCATAAAAATGCATAGCCACAATTTTCAAATGCCCAGGAGATGGTGTCTTTATTTACTGACTGTTTACTCTTGTGAGAACTCTTGAAATATTGAACAGGCCTCTTGGGGAAAGCGTCTCACAGTGACTCAGTAAATAAAAGCAGAGGATACATGGAGACTGACTGTACGCTGATGCTGCCACCCTGATATTTAGCATTTAGCAAAGCCAACCCTTTCGTCTGTTGGAAATTTAAAAAAAAAAAAAAAAAAAAAAACTTTTTTTCAAAGCCAGTGGTCTGCTGGGAGCCAGACATGCTCCAACTATGCCCCCACCCCTGATGTGTTTGCATGTGGGCATTATCTATCACTTGGTCTGTAATCCCCTTGTCTGCTCGTAGAAAATATGACTTTGGAAATGTACAAATCACCATCAGTTCTCTCCCAAAGTGAAATACATTAGGTACTGTTTGATAAATGCGCTCCTCTAGTGAGATCTGGTCTGCCTAAGGCACTGGCATACTTCATCTCTGTAAATAGGCAGTCTCTTGAGTGAAAACAAAAACCTTTATGTTTCAACTCAGCGTTTTTCAGGCAGGCATCAGAGGGGAGTACATTTAGCACAGTGAGTAAATGTAAAATGAGTTTGAGAGTGGGCTCAAGAGAATAAGAAAAAGAAACCGCCTTCAATGTGAGTTTCTGCACATTACACACCTAACAAAATGTCACACGGCTCCAAAGCTGTCTGAAATGCAGCTCTCTTACCTTGTGTGAAGCTGGTGATAGTGGCATTCCCTTTGCTGAGGTTGATCAGGTAGCCATGTTCGGGAGCGACAGTAATCCTAAAGATCACAGAATTCTGAACGCTGTCTCTGTCCTCCGCTTTAAGGGTCTTGCTGGTGATCACAAACCCCAGGTGACCGCTCTCCAGCACCCGCAACGTTGGGGCCCCCTTGTTCACGACGATCTGCGGCACCCCATTATCCACCGGCAGCACCGAGATCTTCATCACTTGGGGCTTTCGGGTTTCAAACACCGTGTCGGGGAAGACGTAGAAGTCTGTGTGGGTGCCGTCCGTGACGGTGAAAGAAAAGCTGTCCTCTGCGCTCTCTGTGCCGTCATGCTTGTAGCTGATCATGTTCTCATTCAGGTCCTGCTTTGTGAAGGAGGTGACAGGTCGGGTGTTGTTAAAAAGCAGGCGACCATGAACTGGTATCTGAGTGACTGTGAACTTCAAGAGGCGGTCAACAGTGTCCCTGTCCTCCACCGTTAGTTCAAAAGGTGTGATGAGTTTATTCTCCCCCTCGGTCACCACCAGGCCGTGTATTGTCACCACAGGCTTTTTATTGTCCACGTCAGAGATGGAGATGCGGAAAGTGCGGAACACGGGGTTGTAGCCATCGGTCACTTCAAACTCAAAGCTGTCCATTTTCACCTCATCATCGGCAGTGTGGATGTAGTAGATTTTGTTGCCGGCCAGCTGGAGCTGTGTGAAGGATGAGATGGGCATCCCAGGTGTGTCTGTACACTCCAGGTGGCCTCTCACTGGAGCTCTGGTGATCGTGAAAACCAAGTGTTCATCTGGGCTGTTGTGGTCACTGGTGCTGAGCAGGTCTGTTGTCAGAGTGACCCTGCCACCTTCTTTAAGGGACACACCTTTACTGATCACATCTGGGAAAACCATGTCAATGCCACCCACTGTGACATAGAAGTATCTGTCAATCAAAGGGTTGATGCCATCTGTCACATCAAATTTGATGAGGTCTCGAATCCCCTCCTGCCCGTTATGGATGTACACAATCAAACCCTGATCCACTTCATTCTGCGTAAAGTTCATTCCAACTGTAATATTTTGTAATGTCCCAGAAGGCGTTGCCCTCTGTAAATACCCCTGTCCAGGCCCATAGCGAATAATGTAAGTAAGCATGTTATCCTCAGAGTCCAGATCAGTAGCTTTTAATACATTGTTGTTTATGACTTTCACGTCACCTATCTCAATTTCAAGGCCGTCATTGATTGCCATCCGCGGGGTTTCATCGTCCACAGGGATAATCATAACTATTACTGTTTTCTCTACACTGAACTTTCCATCTGTGAGAACAATATCAAAGCTGTCCTCTGTGGTTTCTGAGTCATCATGCTCATACACAATGCTGGAGGCCTCCCTGATCTGATCCAAGGTGAAGTTGGAAACAGGGACGGTGCCGGTGGTGAGCTGATTGAGAATAAATCCGTGCTTGGGGGGCTTGGTGATAATGAATGTGAGCTGATCAGAGGGGAGATCTGCATCAGCACCATTCAGGATGGGAGTGTCGATGACAATGTTCATGCCCTCCATGACTACAAACTCTCTCATGTAAATCTCAGGCTTTTCATCATTAGAGGGGATTATGGAGATAGGGAAAAAGTGCCTTTCAGAGAAATTGATGCCATCAGAGCATCTGAACGTAAACCTGTCCTCCACCGGCTCGACTCCTTTGTGGATGCTTTGAACATAGTAAATGTGATTCTGTCTGATGTCTTTAATGGTGAAAGCGCTAATAGCCGTGCCAGACCTGGATTTCTCTGAGCCCGGGGCTGGGGAAATATTTTCCACATACCCTGAAGTCGGCTGTACAATGATTGTACAGAGGAGGTCATCATTGGGGGTGTCGACATCATCAGTGCTTATATGAAGAATCTGAATGACATTCTTCTCTCCCTCAACGATAGTGAACTGAGGCCCCACAAAGACCTCTGGTGCCTGGCTGTCCAGGGGAAGAATAGTTACATGCACCCTCACACCTGTGATCTTATTTCCTCCAACAGTCCACTCATCAGACATGTCCGTCAAAGTGAGATTGAAAAAATCCTCCTTTGTGGCCAAGCCTATCTCCCCACTAGTATGAGCATAAACCACAAAGCCATTAATGATGTCAGCCTGGGTGAATGTGGCAGATGGGACACCTTTCACCAGAATTTCACCTAACGACGGCGGGTCCTCCACAATGAAGGTCAGACGGAGGTCATCCGTATCCTCGTCTCTTCCCTGAATGACATTACTTGTAATTTCTGTCGCTCCATTTTCCAGTACGTCGATGTAGGAGCCGATTGTGCCAGCTGGGAGACTGATAGTTGGAGTCTCGTCATCAATTGGCTTCACATTAATCTTTATAGTGATCGGTACGACGTGGACCCCATCGCTGACATCTATTTGTATCGAATCGACCGTGGATTCATCTCCATTATGGATGTAAGAAATTCTGCCATTTCCAATGTCCTCGAGGCTGAAAGCGTCTCCTTTTGTCATGTCGGTGAATGTAAACTGGATGTGGCCATGTAGAGGAGGCTGAGTAACAGTGAAGGATATTTGTTTGCTGTCTGTGTCTGTGTCTGAGGTGTCCAACTCAGCTCTCGTAATGGTATGTGTGCCACGTTCGAGCACAGTAAATCCAGAGTTGGTGATTTGAGGTGGTTTGTTATCCACAGGCTTTAAAAATATAGTGAAGACTCCTTCTCTAGTGTTCCCAGAAACATCCTCCACAGTGTACCTAAACTGCAAAACGTGGGTGGTAATTCCAAGCTCAAGGTCAGGTGGCTTATAAGATATTTTATGGTGGTTAATTTGAGCCTGGGTGAAAGTTGTAACTTCGGTGTTTGGCTTTTCAGTTAACACCAGAGCTCCCAGCACGACGGGGCTGTTCTCATCTGTGTCCGTCGGCGGCTGGATGACTGTGTATTTGAGATCCCGGTCCTCCGAGTCCAGGTCAGTGTAGCGGAGGAATTTCTTTCGGAAGTACGTAAGCTGATACTCGTGCACAGTCATTTGCAGAGTCGTGTCCGGGTACAGCTCAGGTGGGAGGTCGTCAACGGGGAGAATTTTGATTATGAAAGAGCTCTGACCTGATTGGTTCGGCGGGTCGTTGTCATCCTGAACTCGAAACACGAACTGATCCATGACCGTGCTGGTGCTGTGAGGCCCGATGTGCTTATAAAACAGTTTACCGTCAGTAATATCCTGCTGCAGCCATTCAGTCACTACTTTCTCATACAATTCATCCTCTGTATTAAACTTCCAGGTCGAGGGGTCCTCTGGGGCCTCAGACTGACGCAGCAAGACCTGCCCAATTGTGGAAAAGGGGGGCTCTATTGTGAATTTTATTGAAGAATCCTCCGAGTCGATGTCTGCTGCACTGAGCATAAGCGAGGAGATGGGCATCATTTGGTTTTTGAATAACACCAAACCGGTGTTGGCGTTGATTATGGGCGGCTCGTCATCAGTTGGCACAACAGTGATGGGAAACAGAAACTCCACTTCATTTGTGCCATCTGTCATTCTGAAAATAATATTATCACTGTATGTGTCACTTCCATCGTGCTGATAAATGACAGCGCCAGCGTCGAGGTCAGCCGGGGTGAAAAATTTCCTCCTGGAGCCCAGAACAGTTAACTCACCATGCCTCAGCCCGTCAATAACAGTGATTTTGACTTTGTCTAAATTGTCCTCGTCGCTGATTTCCAGATTCTGTGAACTGGACAGAGGCCGAGACTGGCCCTCGTACAGTAACTGGCCTGTGTTCCTGGTCACCACGGGGGCCAGCGTGTTCATAGGCTTAACAACAATCATGAAAGCAAAAGGGTCTGACACAGCCCCCTCTGTGTCCACTACCTCAAACTCAATCTGGAAAATCCGCTCAGTCTCTGAATCCACAGCGGGGGGTTTGTAAGCGATTTTCAAGTCTTTGAGGTCACCCTGGTAAAATGAAGTTATTGGTAAATTCCTATCATCTGTGCTCACTATGTAGCCCTCCTCAAAAGACAGGGTGGACGTGATGTTGAAAATTAATTCGTCGGGATTAGACTCCACGTCCTCCGCAGCCAGCATATCCATGGTTATGGCTGTCATCACAAACTGGTCTACTTCCATCATCATCATCGCAACAAAGCTGGGCTTGGGCGCCGTGTTCTCCTCTCCATCTTTAATCCTCACCAGAATCTGGAAAAACTCCTGCTTGAGCAAATTGCCTTCCCTGTCGTGCAGCTCCACCAGCATAGGAATGTAATCTCTGTTTGGTGACTTCAAAGCAAAGGTGTGCTGATAGCGGATGTTCATTTTAATGAATTCATCACAGTCCACCATTGTTCCCAGGCTGCCCTCATCCACAAGTTTCCCATACCTGGGCAGCACGCTGCCGCTGGAGAGAGAGGCTATTTTGCACTGCTGTGCACCCCTGTCATAGGTGAACTCTAATATTCTCCTATCGATGGGGTTGCTTGTGCCCAGCAGCTTCTCAACAGTGAGCGGCATGTTCTTGGTGAGCACCTCCAGCTGCGTAAAAACGACCTCCACCTCCATCATGAAAGGAATAATGATCGTATCCGTGTGGGTGTCGTACCTGAGCTGCAGTCTCACCCTGTCCCTCGGAGGACTCCTGGAGCCGAAGTGGGAGTACTTCACGTCGTTGGGGCCGAATTCGCACGGAAACTTTTTGGGGGACAGGTGCCCGGGCCTCTGAGACAGGGGGTCGTTGTCCAGGACCGTGATGCTGCATCTGTCGCCGGGCTGAACTTGGATGACCAGGTCGTTGACGGGATCGATGAAGACCGACCTCCCGAAAGGCACGCGGATCCCGTTGTTGGCGACCAGTATGGTGTCCTCCGACAGCTCGGACCTCAGGGCGTAAGACAACCCGTGGCTGTCAAAAACCTGCGCGACCGCATCACCTGTCAGAATGAGCGCGAGCAGCAGCAGCGGCAGCGGAGCGGCGCTGGTCCCGTGCGGATGCGGGGGGGCCATCCGAGCCATTTGTAGCGCTGGAGCCGCAGAGGAGACGCGTTCAACTTTTGCGCATAAACACCTTTCGCGAACTAAGTGCCTGCGGTTAAAGTTGCGAGCGCGCAAAGCCGAATCTGGAGGATGACGGTGAGGATGACGAGGGTGGTGATGGTGCGCGCTTCTGGGCACCGAGGTGCACCATTCTCTCGCAGCAGCTGGACACTGATAACCCAAACTTCATACTCCTGCTTTGCCGGAGTAAGGAGAGTCACGCCCTCCTCCCAAGCCATTGGCTGCCGTCTCCGCTGGAATGCGTTGGTCGGGTTTTTAAATGGACGTGGTTCGTGTCATTCCGGGCGGACAAAACGGTGCCGCGTGGGCTGGACCTCATCAGGTTTGGTGAGGTGAGGACAAATAAATGGAGAGGGCGATGTTTGGTCATGCAAAGGGGGTTATTGTGCAGCACGATCAGGATCAGGGAGGGAAGTTCTGATGGAATAACTTGATTTTTAAACCTGCCCAAAGCAGATCAAATCCTTATTAGAAATACTGTTTTTTATTGTTTTCTAATCAAGGCCACCCACTCACTCCAAGCTGTTCTTAACAATAAGGAGAAGCAATCAGATGTGCATCTGCGTGAAATAGTCCTCACTGATAAACCTGGCAGGGGAAAAGCTCTGTCTCCCTCTCGTGGTTTGCGCTGATGAGGAGAGAGGATGCTCCGCACACCCTTAATTACCTGCAGAAATCAGACACGCACACACACACACACACAGCCTTCAATGGCACGCACATTTGCCACCTTCTGTTTTTTTTCCTGAACAAGACCAAGGCTGTCATCTAATTGTTAGGCCTGCATTGCCACTGCACCGCACAGTGTTGTGCATTGTTTGACAAGGAGCGCTTAACAGTAAAATCTGCCTCTGAATGTGTGGATCAATGTGTATGCAGCCATACACAACCGAGCTGATGGAGAGGAGGCACTGCAGGGATTTAACCGTGTCTGCTGTCATGCAGCGTGGCCAACCCGCGTGGGCCGCAACACAGCTGCCCCACACCTCCCCGGCACATTTCGCCCTGCAAAGTGGCCCCTCAATCCACCCTCTGAGCGTGAGTCAAAAGTTCTGGTTTGTGAGAGTCATACGGTGACACTGTCCTGACATTTCCTGCTATGCTGCTCTCTCATCGCACAGGTCCTCCAGGTGTCAGACCCGTCCCCCAGCAGATCATTCTGCTCTGATTCCTGGCAAGCCCAGTCATGATCCAACCCCTCTCTCTCTCTCTCTTTCTTTCTTTCTCCCTCTCTCTCTCTTTCT
Source organism: Terapon puta (assembly GCA_028564955.1). Taxonomy (NCBI): domain Eukaryota; kingdom Metazoa; phylum Chordata; class Actinopteri; order Centrarchiformes; family Terapontidae; genus Terapon; species Terapon puta. Next base: position 5,960,519 of record JAOXYL010000059.1, read on the forward strand.
GAGCTACTCATCTGGAGAACCAGTGTTGATTACGAGGACACCCACACAGACGCTGTGCAGCTCAGTGGGGCAGGTCAAAATGACTGAATTATATTAAAAGTGCATTTGATTTTTGAACGGAGAGCATCGCTGCACATCCAGAGAACAATCACAGATCATTTAGAGTATTTTAAAATATGCACCAGTGGGAGTGTTGTAGATATATCGTCTCATTACCACACATCTATATGTGCTGTTTCACTTAAAATGTCAGCAAATCAATTTCTCTAACACGCCACAACTATTCATTGTACTCAGCTAATGTCACAGCTGTTCTGCATGTTTGATTTACCCCACAGTCTTTGTATATATTAGATGTACACACATACCTACGCTCCTGTTCCTGTCAGTGTGTGGCACCCCCAGAGCTTGACTGTCTATTGACTGGAAGAATTTGACTTCGTCCCCTCTGATCCCTCTCTAGATGATTTTCATTCCATCCACAAAGTTGTGGGTGCAGCCACTGTGTCTCCACCTACCTATAGCTGCGCATTAATGACATACAAACCGTCTCACAGCTGGCATGTGTTGAAAATCAGTACACAGTAGCTGCCATAACAAACTGCGCAGTTGAGTTGCACTGGACACTGTTGACAGGGTCCAATTATAAATAGAGCCAAGCAAACTGCAAGGCAAAGCCCCCAGGCCTTGACAGCTCCTAGTTACAAGAGAAAATGAAAAAGAAGATGAATAGAACTTTCTGACAGCAGCGATGGCAGAGGGGGAATTGGATCATACCCAAACCTTCAGGCTTATTTTTGAGGCGAAGGGAAGTTTGATGATATTCTGTCATATCACATTTATATCAAATTTATTGTAAATGACCAATCCTTCTCAGAAGATAGAACTGTCGGTCTATAAAGGAGGTGAGGACGCCAATCGCACTTCCGATGTGCAGGTGATTTATTGTCCACTGTGCAGGTGGGGTTTAGACTGAAAATGCTGCAATTCAGCTCACTGTGCCATTTATAAATGTTTATCACAATAGCAATGGATGGTTTTATGTGGCACATTCGTTTAAAGTTTTCTCGCTGCTGAACACTGATAACAAACACACACACAAAAAAAACAACAAAATTCAAATCTATTCATCATCTTTGTGGCTGTTCGCATTCAGCAACACAGTTTGTTTTGCTTTGAGAAGATGCGGTGACAGTTGAATATGTTTCTCCCAGCATGAAAACATATTTACATTTGATGCATCCATAATCTAAAAATATCCTGTTTTTCCCGTTGTTTACTGCGGGGATAGTTTTCAATTTGCCCTAAGCTGTATGCTCAGCCATGTCATATACACGCACAGACGGGCCAAACACTGGGAGGTTTGCATTCCCTGTTCAGCGACACCACTGTTATTGTAATCAGGTTTACAGAGATATACATCGTGTAAGGTGCCTTGAGAGCTCTGAGAAGTGACATCACCGGGTCAAGCTGATGCACGGATAATGAGGCGGCGCAGGGTGGACCATCTGTGCGTTCAGCCCGAGCTCGAAGCTGCAGCCAAACAAACACTTAATAAGCATTGTTTTGTTTATTTATCTTTACACAATCATGGCTAATATTAGCAGCAATTTATATATTGCTCTGTATGCGTCTATCTGTCAATTTTATGTACATTTTTAGGGTGAATAGGGAAAAATGAAACTGTGGCTACAAAATAGCTCTAATGTAACTGTCTTTTTTTTAATTGATAATGATAATAAACACAATATCAGGCATAATTCCTGGATAAAATGTGAATTTCCACAGTATCGCAAGTCAGTTCTAATTAATTTCTCCATACTGCAAAGCTATACTGTAAAATTCTTTATAGTGTAAAAAGGCCTTGTCATTATTAATATTATCTTTGTTTGTTCTGTCTGTGCATTGTGACAGCCGTGTGCCTCTCGCTATAGAAATGCCTTTGATATCTCTCCCTCGGTGTCGCCCCACTGTTTGTCTGTGTTGCTAAAGTGACTCCATTCTAACAATTGCTTGGACTTATCAAGGCTATTTCTGTTGGTTATCCCCCAGAGACAATACAACCCCAGCCTCACTGATCTCATTAAGACTATTTTAGTTCATTACGTCTCTGTCAGGGACTGTTCTTTTGATGGTTGGAGCAGGAATGGTAGCAGCAGCTATTCTGAAGTCCTCCCCTGCAAAGGTAAATTGTGTAACCCATAGAAACACAACGCACAGCCGACCGGCAGCCAAATCCATCTTCCACAGCTTATGTTACTCCTGGGATGCTACAGAACTAAAAAGGAAGCAGAACCAGTCAAGTTTAATCATATTCTTTATGTGTGCTACTAAATTCCCCAGGTGTGCGTGGACCCATGTTCTAAGACTTTAATATATGGCCAAAGCAATCATACTGCTTAAAAACCAAGTCGTGTTTATTTACAGCATGCCTGTAACGAATAGGTTCATCCTTGTACTTTGCAGAGAAAACAAACAAGACGAAATATCTGAAAACCAAGGACAATCAGAGCGAAACAAAGACCGAGTTCTAACAGTGGGGACGTGGATATGTGTGTGCATCTGAATTTGTGTGTGTGGAGAATATGTAACGGTACTGTGCATTAAGGCTCTCCGACCACATTATGTTGACCTCCGCTTAAAGGAGGGCATAGCCTCAGACTTTAGTGGTTTATCTGCAGAATGCCGACGTAAAACCGCATAATGAGATGAAGAGCGGTGCTAATGTGAGTCATAATAATGTTCATTTTAAACCTTACATTGAATTTTGATTAATCTAATCTTATCTAAGTCATGCAAAACAAAAAAAATAGAACTTGAAGAACAACTTTCATTGCCTAACCCTAACCCTTTGGATGTCAATGTTCAATATAATAGTACGATATAATATCTTTGAGCTCCAGATTTAAATGCACATCATTTTATTTTAATAGTGGTAAAGTATAAGTCATCTAGGTCAGGGATTTGCTTCAAACCTAACAATGTTTGCAGATGAGAAGAGTGCAGTATGAAATCAAATCAAAGGGTAACTACAGGAAAAATACAGTACTGTCTATTGTGGTTACTGTACAATACTGCAGACAGCCTTATGGCTTAAAACCAAATAATTATCTTAAAAATATCTTTTCAGTTTGGACCAAACTGAGGATTGATTTATATTTTAACATGCAACTATAATATCTATTTGGCACATTTCACAATCTTTTGGAAAATATAAATCTAACATACATTAAATAAATGGCACAAACGAATCCCATTAAATTAATTGTTTTACGTGCACCCTGTGTCGGCTAGAAGAAGTTGCGTAACGCGCCATCACTCTGGGCTGGTTCCAAATCAAGGTTTCTGTCTTTGTGAGCAATTAACTGCTTGATGTTGTTGTACTCTGGTAAGGACACCATGTTACAGAGAGATTTTAATGAAGTGCGATGTGCAATGCTGTGCCCAAAAGCCTCTAACAGTGCAAAAGCAATTGTAGGGGCACCAGGGCACTGTCAAAACTGCCTTCATTATATTCTAACTAACCTGACTTATATGGTGGCAGTTAAGGACACAAGTAAAGGCCAACCAGCAGATATTTAATCATCCATCCGTAACTGAAAACTGTGTCTTTTACCTCAGGCATTTATATGTTATTAAAAACTCAAAATCATGGGCTTCCTGTGGAGATGTGGTCGCCTGCAGGTCAAAGGTTACATCATTTAATCGGATTGCTGCCAGTTACCCTGCAGGCCGTCGTCCTCCTGATGAGTTTTAAAGCTGAGAGGCACTTAACATGTATGCCCACCACGCGGGCCGAACTCATTTCTGCTGCGCAAAAAAGCAGGAGAAATGGGAATTAACCTGGTGGGAGTCTTTGTGTGACATTTGCACATTGTCACATGAGCAGGAGAAAAAAAGAAATTATTATGAGATTTCTGATGTGATTATTGGAGAACAAAAGTTAGTTGTAAATTGCCTGTAACCTTCTGCGCTGACAGGAAGTGAAATTGGTTTCCAGAAACTCCAACAAAGGAAAATAGCGCAATAAAAACAATGTAATGCTCGAGGATAGGATCGATGATACTCCTCAAATCTTTCCATTTTATTTAAGGATTTTATCACGTTCTTTGTAGTGGTTCAAACAGCTGCATATTTTGGCTGCATATTTTGCTGCATTTTATCTTCCTCAACCCCTTTTGAGTTTCTAGTTTCTGCTGAATTCATTCTCCCTCCACTCTGTTTGATCTAAAGTTGGGGACTAAGTCAGCAACAATATCGTCTAGATGAAACAGGGCGCGCTCGCTAGATGCTCATGAAAAAGCTGCACACACTGCACATGAGGGGACGGTAATGCTTTCTCTCGGACTGCGTTTCACCGTTCACTCATTGTTATGTTATTACCAAGATTTATTTTTTGGGAAAAAGAGGAACCGAGTACATTTTGTTGGATTTACTCTGACATCATGAAATTTAATGCCGCGGAGTGACAGCGTCTACGCGGGTGCCTATTGTTCCAGTATTCAAGGGAATGTCTCAAATATTTCTAAGTCCCCCTGCCAAGCTGTAATTGACTTAATCTTTCCATTAGCCCCAAGTCACCAAAGTCAGCTGTCATCTGCTGGAGTTAAATGTTGTAACAAGGTGCTCTTTATGCTTCCTGATAGAAGTGAGTTTTAGCTTTTGAGACTTAAGGGTGATTTTTAACCCCCTGCCCCATCGGCTCTGCACACAAACACACATACGTGAGTGCCACACACACACACATATACACTCATCTCCCCTGCTGACAGCTCTAATAAGCACCAGCACACAAACTGACAAACTCTTGCTCGTTTTTGTCGGGTGATGGGGTGTTGCTGATCTTATTGAGTTTGGTAAATACCCCTGCAGACAGACATAAACAGAACCTCTAACCTCCACACATCTTCACCTCTCCACAGGTAGCAAACACAGATAACAGATTCTTGCAGAGCAGTTGGAGACAATCCTAATAACCTCTATGCTGCATTTTTTTGTATAATGAGGAAAAAGAGCAGCTGTTAGTTGTCATTTTTCAAGCAAAAGTATTCCAACTTTATACATTCGGTTTATAATACCCTGTTATTCAGCAGCATGTGGATATCAAGTACCATATATTTCACGGCCACTACCAGAAGATGGCAACATCACATTGTACATCTATCCATCTATCTTGCAAAGTATGACATTTGCAGATTACAGTTTTCAAAACATAAATTGCAGAAATCATATTATAATGACAAACTTGCAAAAATAATTAAAGTCTGACTTTACTGTGGTGAATTAGTTAATAGATTAATATGTAAGTTAGTGTTAAGTACTGATTATACATTTAAAGTATTGGTTTTTATAATTAAAATTATATATATATATATATATATATATATATATATATATATATATATATATGTCTAAAAAA
>JAOXYL010000059.1:5986428-6000437 GCA_028564955.1 Terapon puta
CTACACTTTAAAATGGACCTGCGTGAATGATTATATATATTAAAGACTCCCCTCAGTATTTCTTCATGCTTCATCACACAGGATTAAGTTCAGTATATGTGTGTATAGAAATGTGTTTTTGAGAGGTTCTGGGTGGTCCATGCATGAAAAGTTGCCATCCTCCTTGAGTGGAGGGTGAGACTTGTGGTATATAAACTCCCACTCTGAGTCTTCTCCCGTTACTCTGGGTCTGGAAGGGCTAGCTAAGAGATCAAGGATGAAGCTCCTTTTTGTAGCTGCCTTTGCACTCTTTGTGCTCTCTACATTTGACAAGGCTGACTCTTCTGCTTATGACAAAATAGTCGCCCACAGCCGCATCAGGGCAAGAAAAGAAGGGTAAGCTTATAATGATCATTTTGATTGAGTTTTTTTTTTACACCCTTGTGATGCAGTGTTATTTCACTTTGCATGCATTAATGAACCTCAAGCATAAAAAACATCAGTAGTTCTAATTATTTATGTACATTTCTGTCTTTCCAGCTGTTATATATAATGCTATTTTGTAATGCAGTCAGAATTGCTTCACATGTACCAATTGTTTGTTCATGGCATATATGATAAAATGCTATTGAATAGTATTACATTTAACTAAGAAAAGGTTATACTCATTCAGTCATAACTCAGATCTGAAAAAAAACTATTCCATATCCAGCAGGCATGAATGTAATCATTCATATTTCACTGTCTGGTTTCAGAAGCAGCAGGGGTAGTTTCCAAATATTATTCACACTTTGACAGTCTTACAAAGCAAGGCTGACTGCCCCTTAATATTTTTAAATATGAATTATTTCATAGTTTCCATTGAGTTTTACTCTGCTCTGACTGGTGATTTATGCTTTTCCCTCTCCACCCTCAATTCTCATTAGACCCAATGTCTGCGCGCTCCAGCAGGTCTTGGGGACCAAGAAGAAGTACTTTAGCACTTGTCGTAACTGGTACCAAGGGGCCATCTGTGGAAAGAAAGCGTAAGTGTTGTTTCATGTCTACAAGAGGTCATGTTGTTTCTCCCATTTAAAGATGAACATTACAAGAAAATTCAGTGACAAAAAAACTTTAGCCTGAGTTTCAGTCCTGAAAGTTTTTAATACTTTTGCATTTCTCTTCAGTGTTGGTTCCTTCTTCTTCTTTTACTGCTTTTTCTTTTAAGGTTTTCATGGAACCTTGAATGTTTCCATAGAGACAGACATCTGTTATCTTACTTTGAATTAAACTATCGCTTAAAATGAAAAACACATTTATGGACAGAGCCCTAAATCCTTTGTATTGAAGACCGTCCTGTTCGAACCTATAAAGTTAAAGTTAGGGTTTTCATAACTTAGGAATCCTGGTTTTCGTTGGATGCCACAGTGGCGAACCACTGATTCCAGGATATGATGTGGCTGCAAAATGTTGACTGTATTCATGAATGGAAAAGCGTTCAGCTCAATCATTCTAGACAACCTCCTTTTCTCTTATTGTTCCAGCCCTCTCAGCACTTTTGTGTTTAAACATGGATTGAAGCCATGTCTATTTTACAGTCTCTCTCCCTCTCCCTCTCTCACACACACATATTCAGCTTGCCCTCTATGCTTGCATTATGCTTAAGTCATGCCCAGCTCTCCAAATAGGCTTAGCTCTTCATGATGAATACACGCTGCTCACTGAACTTGGCAGATGATAATGCTCGGAATAGCCAAAGAATCTTATCTATTTCAATGGGAGGCTGACATGGGACTATGGAATCAATCAAAAGATGGCTGGGCCAGAGTATAATTCACACGGTACACTGATTTACTGATTTACACCTCTTACAGTACAATTATGCAAAATCTTCTTCAAAGCAGAGCTGCACTGCAGTTTACTTAGGCAGCTAGTTAATTACAGATAAACTGATCTTGTTTTTGTAATTAAACGTTCATTAAATGGGCTTCAGATTCAGGGGATGGTCAAACGTTAAAGGACAATCAACAGATTAGGTACAATTTAATTGCAGCAGTTCAAAACAGTAAAACAGTTTCTTTATTCCAGAGTTACTTCAGTCAGCATAACTTTCAGTGAAGTTGATTTAAAGGCAAGCAATTCGACCCACCGGCTGTAAATCTTGCCTGTGGCAGACTACATGTACACACACCTTTGACATCAGCATAAACTTCCCAAACTCATTTAAATCAATCAAAAGGAACTGGTATGACTGAAATTTCAGCCGAGGTTTGTGCAGAACATATATTACAATAAGACATCTTTCTTATCGTACATGTAAGTAACAGGCAAGCATTACCATCTTGAACATACAGATATTTCAGGCCAACTCACTGACCAAGATCATCTAATATGGCTTAAACTGCACTTTTTACAGTAGTTTCTGGAAACTGATGTCCTAACTTTCACTTTATTCAGCCAGCCAAAGAATGCCTCTTAACCCACTGAGGTTTTATTCAACAAATGAGGAGATTTCTTCCTCCAGAGCCGCTCTGTTGCCAATAAAACTTTGTACAACCAAACAACCAAACTGCCCATTAGTGATGGGTTGTATCAGAATAAAGCTGCACACAGCTTATATTATCTTTGACAAAGTTATCATGAATCTTGGTGGAAATGTACTTTTATAGAGATGCTGACAAGTCAAAAGTTTCCAACTCCATGGCCAGACACAATCCTTGTGTGTGGGAGTGCAATGTAGCGAGATTTTTGCTGACTCTGCCCCAATGGGGCTTGCGTGATCTCATCCCAGTCCCTCCAACTCCTTTCAAGTTTGATTCAAATACAGCTGTTAAAGAGGTGCAGTTAGCCATGACCCAGAAGCCTTGGTCTGTATCCTGTCTGAGACATCAGTAGTGGATAACAGCTATGAATAATACACTTCAGCCAAGAAAACAAGCCTCAGCTTGAAGCCTTCTCTCTCAACCCAAAGTCTCAATGTTAACTCATTAATTAGTGATTGTTAGTGGTCCAAATCTGTGGCATGTTCATCACCTACAGCCCTGAACAACCATCATATCCATGTGCATAAATTCCTGTATTTAATTGCAAGTCCAAAGTGACTTAAAGTAAATACATTTATAAGTTTATAAGTGTTGGAATCTCACTGCAGCTCAAGTGCCGCTATTTAGAAATTACTGTATGTGTAAAACGTGTTATTTGTCCAGTAAGTCAATCCAATTATTTATTTGTTTGTCCCTAACCATGGAGACAAAGTCTCTATTGCAAATGAGTCACAAATTGAGCTTTCCTGGTGTGCAGATCTCAGGGAAACTGTAAATGAAGAGGAAGCTTTAATTTGGCACACTCCTCAGATAAAGTGCATCCAGCTTCTGACTCCTTTTGTGTTTTGTGTAACCAGTGCCTCCATATGCTGTGCACTCCAGTGCAGAGCCACAGTAACGCTACTTGTGACTTTTTAACATTCGTAAGTGATCAACTTGTAAAAGACGAGGACTTGATTATGGCCTTATTATTTGTCATGATTATTTTAACGTGAGCTGAAAATGGGAGAAGAAGCAACTTTCTTGTTAAAGTTTTCTAACCATAAAAAACTGGGCAGTCCACAGTAATGAACTCCCCAGCCAACTCTGGACTCATATGGAATTGTTTAACCCTAATAGGTACATCTGTGGTGTTTTTTATGTCTTGTGGGTCTTTTTATTGTTGCATACCTGTTAGTTATTTGAGGTGAAATGTACATCTCCAAATGTCTAGTCCTCCTAGAGCTGGAAACAATCCTTTAGTGCCAACATGTTGAAACCTGCTGACACAAGGGTTATAGTCATGTTTATATGTAGCAGCTGCGCTCCAACTTTTACTATCCTCCTCAGGCTATGGTATTCTTCGCTGTTTACAGTAAATGGAAAGGAGACTTTGCTTCTCACATGTGTGTCCAACAGAAAATAAGTATTTTTCATTCATATATACTTTACCTAAACCAAAATCACAACAATTCTTCTCTAAATTATAAGGTCTGTACAAAAAACTGTAAAAACCTTGGTGACAATAAAAAAAAAAAATGTTTCTTTACAGATTAACTGAAGGGTTTTCATACAAACCATCCAACCCTGTAAATGTTCTTTGCGTCAACCAAAATTTCCTAAAGCTCAACTCTAATTACACAGCAGTTCTTCAAGGGCAAACTCTTAATGTTCTCGAGGTTAACCAAATGCCAAGTAGAGTCCAAACTAATTGTTTAGCTTCAAAGAGGAGGTCTCGGTAATATAAATCTACTACTGTAATGGTAACATAATCTTTGAGGCACCCTTTCCATTAGGTTTTGGCCTAAGCTGTTGGATCACATGGTCTGTTTGGGTAATGACAGAGATAATGGGTAGCATCTGGATACACTGAATACACAAGACGAACTCCAAATGATGATTCAGCCCAAAACACTGCAGCCAAGAGAAAATACACATCTCTTGCATAGCTACGTTGAACGATGCTGGCAAACAATATTTCTAATTATTTGTTACATATTTAAGGTGAGACCCACATGTGTGATCTTTGTATTCTTCTCTGCAGGACTGTGCTTTATGAGTGCTGCCCAGGGTACATGAAGGTGGAGGGCATGCGTGGTTGCCCTGCAGGTACAGTGTGTTTAGTGCTACAGTATAATCAGCGTGTAAGGGTTATATGAGGCCATATCCTGCAACTGTAGAGCAGCTGTGTGTTTTTCTTTTGAATCACAGCAAATAAACTAGAAGAGGATGCTGTAGCATATTGTTGACACATGTAGGGGCTTTCTTTTCAAGCCCCAGATGTTTCTCATTTCTATTTTCAGAAAGACAGGCTGACATCTCATAATGCCTATTGTAAATTTCTTTCTTAGTGGCCCCAATTGATCACGTGTATGGCACCTTGGGTCTCGTGAAGGCCATCTCAACCCAAAAATATGCTGACATTTCTAAGCTAAGGCCTGAGATCGAGGGGTCTGGGTCTTACACCTTCTTTGCTCCAAGCAACGAAGCCTGGGAAGCTTTGGATGAGGTAAGTCAAGAAAAAACAAATACTTAATAGTTGCTGTGGAACCTATCTGTCTGTGAAGGTTTGACATCTCATTTCCTTAACAGTCAGTGAGGAGCGCACTGGTCAGCAATGTGAACATTGAACTGTACAACGCTCTGCATTACCACATGGCCAACAAACGTCTCTTGACCAAAGATTTAAGGAATGGGTTGACCGTCACCTCCATGTACAATGACCTTGGTCTCCTGATTAACCATTACCCCAATGGGGTGAGTATTATCATTCATTATTATCATAGCAGGACCTTTGTAATTGCATTTAAAACACTCTTCAGTGTTATGACATTGATGTGTATGTGATGTACAGGTGGTGACAGTGAACTGCGCCAGGATTATCTATGGTAACCAGGTTGCCACCAATGGAGTTGTGCATGTCATTGACCGTGTTATCAGCGCCGTTGGAAACACAATCCAGAGTGTCATCGAGGTCGAGGATGACCTTGCAACTCTGAATGTGAGTACATACATCCGGGGATATAGAAGAAGGGAAGGGATAGATGAGTTTTTATAGCAAAGCAAGAAAATTAATAGGGTAAATGCAACAAGTAATTTGTTGTGGCAGCAGTATTAAGATAAAGAACAAGCATTGCAGATTTTTTTTGGACTGCATTATCATGTGTACCAAATAGTTGTACTGCATTCTAATGTATATTGAAATGTGCAAATGAAATACAACCCCACTGGTGAAATCCCCATTTAGGATTTGGCTGAAAATGCTGGACTGTTGGAGAAGCTGGGTGAGCCAGGACATTACACTCTCTTTGCACCCACCAACGAAGCCTTTGATAGTCTGGGCAGCGACGTTTTGGAGAGAATTCAGAGCGACAAAGAGGCCCTCAAAGGTAAACTAGACTTCAATTCTTAGAGGTCTGGTGGTTTATATTGACTATAGCAAACTAGGACCACATTTATATTTAATGATGACGGTACAGCAAAAGAAATGCAGTGGTTCCCTGGCGGCATGTATGCTAGACTAAGTCACCCATAAAGAGACTTTTTTTCCTCCATGTTCAACTTCTTCCAATTCAAAACAGATGAAGCCACAGTGGATCTGGAACTTACACACATTTGGCAAGTTGTACATAACAAACTTTTGTCAAAGAGTAATAAAAATAAGTCTCTAGTTTCAAGTCATGCATTAAATTGTGGGTGGAAAGTCAAACAAAGCAACACATTATTTGACACTTTGGTAATGCTTTTTTTTGTTATATGAGTTATTTTTTCTTGTGAGTAGGTCAGGATTATTATGCCTTAGCTATATGTACTTTTCTCAAACATTAGTAAGAATTAAAGTCATAAATCCAGGCAAGTATTTAATTATACAGTCACTCTGGGCTCTAGAAAATAACAAAAGAAAGAAAACAGCAAACAAAGTGCAGAATCTTCACATTTTTAACATGTGCTTGCTTTACAGTTAGATGGAGAAGTAGTAAACAGCTGCTTCATGGAGCAAGCCGGTCAAATTGGCAACAAACCAAAACCTTTTATTAGCCCACAGCTTGCCCTATGATGTGAGATCAGACCATTTCACACAACTTAAATAGAACTGTGAAGAAATTTGGAGAGAAGTCTTCTCACTCAAGGACCCAAGGGACCCAAAGGGTCTTCAGGTTCCCAGGATGTTTTCTTCTCAGCTGCAGTGTAACATGAGAAAGAACATAAAACAGGCCCTGCAGGCAAACCGACTGACTCCACCTCCTGAACTGTGGCTGACCAACATCTACCTATAACCATAAATCACTATTTATTTCAAATTTTGTCTTTTTCAGCTCTTCTGAATTTCCACCTCCTGAACTCAGTCCAGTGCTCTGAGGCAATCATGTCAGGCACTTCTTATGAGACCATGGAGGGCAACAACATTGAGATTGGCTGTGATGGCGATAGCTTAACAGTCAACGGCATTAAGATGGTGCTCAAGAAGGACATTGTCACCACCAATGGTGTCATCCACCTTATTGACAAAGTGCTCATGCCAGACTCAGGTTAGGCTTGGATCCGCCCTTTTCCTCTTGTTAAAGCATTCATGGTTTACTAGATAACGTATGTTTTTTATGTCTTTTATATATCGTATTTAAATGGTGTTGGGATTTCCTGTGCTTCTTAAGCTAAGCAGGTGATGGAACTGGTGGGAAGTTCGCAGTCCACCTTTGGTGACATGGTGTCCGAGTTGGGCCTTTCTGCTGCCATGAGACCAGAGGCTGAGTACACTTTGTTGGCTCCAGTCAACACTGTCTTCAATGGTAAGCCACATACTGATCATTACATCATGCACTTTCCTCTGTTTTCCTCTCAGCAGTTGGATAAATATGAATCCTGGCTGCTACACACTCCGTCACAGTCTGGGGGAAATGATTTTTATTTCCCCTCGCGTGTTGACTCACGCGACTCAAGTGAAGAGACATGTACATATATGGACCTTTGGGGAAATTATGAATTTACTGGCACCCTGCGGAAGCTTTATGCCTTGTAAGACCAAATACCAACTTCCCCAGAGAAAATTCCTCTACGTCACCTGAATGGAGTAGAGATGTTTGGTTCCTGTAGGAAGAATCTATAATTAATCGAGGCAGAATACTTTTATCTTTATAGACATACGGTTTTAAATGGGTGTAAGGAATGTGCAAGGCAGCAACAGCTGTATGTAAGAGAAGCCATACCTTCAAACCATAAAATCTTTCATGTAAAGTAACCTACAAATCATGTCTCCTGATTTGTAGGTGTCTGTACATGGTTGACCTACAGACCTGTGCAGTAAATCAGACTTATAGCACATATACCTATATTTTCTCACATTTAGTGTTGCATCTGCTTCTTTTGTGGCATCGTGACCTAGATAATAAGAGTAAGAACACATATAGCTATAGAATAATCCAGTAAATGTTTGATTTTTAAATAAATATATAAAATTATGTCTTTTATCTACAGATGAAGTGATGTCCATGGATCAGAGTTTGCTCAGGATTATCCTGGAGAACCACATCTTGAAAACTAAGATCGGGCTGGGACAGCTGTACAATGGCCAGCGGCTGGAAACTATTTCAGGGAAATTCCTGAGGGTCTTCATCTATCGCACAGTGCGTCCCCTCCTCTGAAGTTGGGCCCAAAAATTGTGGCTTGCTTCCACTAAACATACACTATAGTCATTATCCCTACCATTCGACTATCAATCCTCATATCACTGAAACGTAACATTAATCCCCTTGCCTTTGAATTTGTATTATTTCTGCAGGCTGTGTGCATTGAGAATGCCTGTCTTGTAAGAGGCAGTAAAGAAGGAAGCAATGGGGCCCTTCATCTCATGAGGACTCTGTTGAAACCATCAGAAAAAACTATGTTTGAGATTCTGACAGAAAATGGCGGGTTCAAGTGAGTACAGAGAAAATGGACTTTGGTATTAAAATGCAGCATAATCCTCAAACCACATCTTTCTGTATCTTTCCATTAAATCCACATGGCGCATATGGGAGTGAAAAAGTGCTGTTGCTGCAGTATGTCAGCCCTCAGTGGTTTCTGTAACAGCCAAGTTACTGTTTTTTTCCTCTGTGCTGCAGGATCTTTTTGTCTCTGATGGATGCGGCTGGCTTGACTGACCTGCTGAAACAGGAGGGAGACTTCACTCTGTTTGCTCCAAGCGACAGGGCTTTCGCTGGTTTGAGTGACAGTGATTTTACCATGTTAAAGAGTAGGTATCCCAGGCTCCCTTTATGTTTTTTTTTAACATGTTCCAAGCACTTGTGTTACTAAAAGAGCATACACATTAAATCAATTAATTGAGTTTATGTGTGTTCTTTATTTCAGGTGACATAAATGCTCTTAGAACCATCCTTTTGTATCACATCAACAATGGTATCTTCATCGGTGGTGGTTTGGAGACTGGGGTGATAAACCTTCTCAGGTCTCTCCAGGGCAGCAACCTTAAACTCGTGTTTGTAAGTGTTATGTTGAGAAAGACTGAATCTTTTTTGTCTCAAGTCATTTAACTTTGTTGTAGCTGAAGAAATTAAAGCTTTTATACCTTTTGAAAAAATGTCTTTTTGATATCTTTGAGGATAAAGGTACACAAAATCTCTCTTAATTATTATTATTCAGTTATTATTATTCAGTAAAATTATGGCAGCGTCAGTATTTATTAGCACATAAAATCCCGTCCTCAGCCCTCAGCAAGCTACTAACATCATTCACTGCAGAATGTGTTCAATATTGTTAAGTACAAGTTCTGTCAAGTGTCTCATTTTGAGGTTCTCTCATCTTCAAATGTTTTAACTTTCTCCTTCAGGCAAACGACACTGTGCTTGTGAATTCTGTCCAAGTCCCTGAATCTGATATTATGGCCACAAATGGAGTCATTCACTTCGTCAACCAAGTTTTGTATCCTGGAGGTACTGTTTTAACCCAGTCAACGTAGTTCATGTCCCTGTCCTTTTATAAATCTGTCAACAGATGCACTCAAACACAGTTTATAATTGTTTTAAAGGCATGACTTCAGTTAACGCCCTGCATTTCTTTCAGATATCCCTGTTGGAAGCCAGGATCTCCTCATGCTCTTGAGGAGGATCATCACCTACATGCAATTCAAGGTGTCAAATATTGGCTCATTATCAAAGCAGTGGTGTTTATAAAGGGAGCGGTGCCATTTTCTGAATGCAAATGTTCTGTGGTTACCAAAATACAACTTATGTAACTCAACATAATGTGCAAGACAAGAACATGCCTGAAAGTTATCTGTGCAGAGCATTAAGCCAGGGGATTTGAACAACACAGTCATAGCGTGCAGGTTGTGACAGCAGATGGTCTATTTAGCTTTAAATCATCAAGATTTTCCACAAATGTATTGATTATAGGACTTTTTATGCTTGTATTTTTCTAAACCATGGTCATACTGTATGCATCTGCCATAACATAAGTTTTATCTTCTTTTACAGTTCATTTCAGGGTTCAGGTATCAGGAAATTCCCCTCACATTTATGAGTAAGTTGCATATTATCAGTATAATATCATATTATTATATCATTTGTGTTTTGGGATTTTATTTGTATTTTATAGCTATTTGTATTTTTTACAGTCCTTTCAGTCTCGTAAAACATTCTTTACTATGATCAATGACTTTTTATCTTCTGTTGTTATTAGAGAGGATCATCACTCACACTCACGTCGTCCAGGAAGGTACAGTAATGATGATTGCAGAGTATCATCATCATGTGATTCCTAATCAGTAAAATCTGGTATATTTGGTCAGTTAAATCCTGTCATATACAAAATCAAGGGCAAAGATAGGGAGGTTACCGGCTGTTGAGTTAAAACATTTACTGATCAGTCACACTTTTTAAACTCAGATAATTGGATAATTAAAGTACACAAGGGCAGGTTTTGACAGCTGAAGTAACTTTAATCAGAGAGAGGAACATATTTTATGTTCTTGGGTAATTCATTTGCTAGTCAGCAAAAATGAAGCATGATCTTGATTATGAATCACATTTCTTTAAAAGCAACCTTTCTGATCCAGTGAAAGGTCCATTTGTTATACGTGTGCACAAATGGAAAATTCTCTGTATCGAGGGGCAATGCTGTGCCTGTAATTCAAATGTCTCTGAGCATGCCCTCTTTGCTTTTATAGTTCCTGAGGTCACCAAGGTTACCAGGTTCATTGAAGGTCAGCCCTCCATCACCAAGGTTACCAGGGTCATCGAAGGTCAGCCCTCTGTCACCAAAGTTACCAGGGTCATCGAAGGGCAGCCCTCCATCACCAAGGTTACCAGGGTCATCGAAGGTCAGCCCTCTGTCACCAAGGTTACCAGGGTCATTGAAGGTCAATATTTTTTTTCTTGAATTAATCTGTCATTAGCTTTATATCATCATCTTAAGTACTCATGAATGTTGCCATCTACAGGCCCACAGTACTCAGTCAGCACTGGCACCACCAACATCGACATTGAAGGTAAGTGAAACTAATACATATTCGAAGAAAGAAATTTTAGGATGATTCTCGCTATTTTCAATATTAGATCTTAATGTCCTAGTTTATGTGATGGCTAACTACTACGAATAACTATTATTCTTTGAGGTAAAGTTTCTGAAATTTTTCAGATTCAGTTTAGAGATGTTTCTTCTTCCTTCAGGAGCTGATCTTTCCGAAATTTCCAACTTTGAAGATGCTGAAAGACTTACAAAAATGATCCAAGGTGAGTTTTATCAGAATGTGCATCTCGGTGACTGGGAAAGAATAATTCATATATAATCTGTGACTTATGTGTTTGTTTGCCTGTATTGAAGGCAATTCAAGAAGAACCGCTCCACGAAGACCTATAGGTAAAAGCATCCTGCATTTGTAATAAATGCAGCTTAGCCTGTGAGCTAATGAAGGCAGTTAACGCCACTGCTCCGTTCACATGGTATATACTTCTCCCAGAACTATATACCTAGCAACCTATATACCCATTCAATCATGGTGGGTGTATTTAAAGGAATAATGCATCATTTTGAGAAATGCTCCTTGGCTACTCACTTTCTTGGTCAGACTTAGATGAGATGGTTGATGCCACTTTGATATCTGTACAGTAAATGTGAAGTGACAGACAGCAGCCATTTATAGCTTAGCACAAGCAGTAGGAAGAGGGAGAAAAGCTAGCCTGGTTACCAACCAGTCCAACGCCTCTAAAGCTCAAATAAAAACACACATTTCTCATAATAATAAATCACAAATAATAAATCATAATAACACATTATATTTGATTTCATTTTTTTGTAATGTGCACATTTGTGCATTACTACATTGTGTTTCAACTTTTTTCTTTCTTAAAAATTAAACACACAAGTTATGACTTGGTCATCAATAAGCTTTGGAGGGGCTGGTTAGTGGATTTTATTACCTTTGAACAGAGCAAGGGTACTTGTTTCCACCTGTTTCCACTCACTGTTAAATTAAGTTAACCGGCTGCAAAATGTTGCTTTATATTTTCATGGGTACAGACACTGTATCTCCTCATTTAACTCTGATAAGAAAGCAAGTAAACATATTTCTCAAAAATGTCAAACATCTCAGTTATATTCCTTTAAACCAACTCTTTCTCACTCTTCTGCTGCCATGCTTGCCGCCACAACGCTCACATCGAAGCTGTGCTGACACTGTGTGCCGCTGCGGCTGCTGTTCATACTGTATAATATTTCATGAGGCCCATTTTCACCCCAGCGTTCAGCTGTAGGCTCGGCGTCTATTCCCTCTCCTCGGGGGAGGGGTGTTATTATCATGAGTCCCCACTTCCTGCTGGGCTGAGCTTGGTGCTTCCTTGTGGAGAGTCATGAAGTCTAGATGCCAAACATCTACATAATACATGCTCTACACTCACATAATCACATTTCATATGGTTTGGTTGACATGTATGTGTGGTTCTGCTCTTTTTCCTTTTATTACCAGCCGGCAACAGGAGGAGGGGAAGGGACTAAGCATGGACGGATGAGAACATCAACATAAAGGCAGAGAGAGACCAAACCCAGAGGCTGAAGCTGGTGTTTTTAATACAGGGGATACACTCAAATGTCAGTGATTTCAAATATACTGTAACAGGTATAACTGACAAAAATAAAACAATTTTTAATGGTGCTTTGAATTTATGTCTATTATGAGTGTGCAATGTCTGAAAAGAGTCTTTTAACTCTAAACATATGTAAACAAATGTGTTCAAATGAACCTTTTGGCATGACTTTAAAGGCATGGAGTTAGTCAGGGTAGCAGTAAAATCCATCAAATCCAAGCCATTAGGGCAGCAATAAAAACATTTAAATTCTAAACTTCTTTATGCCTTCGCTAGAGGTTAAGGTTAAAGCAGGGAGATTTTACTGGCTTTTTGGGAACATTTGTAAATCTCAGCATGATGAAGCTCAAAAGCAAAATTATGACATGTTTCCAGACTTTAACTGTTACGTACTTTTAATTTCTCTGGCTGTAAATTGTTTAAGTTTTTGTGTAAATTTTGTCTGCGCTTGTATCTTTAGGAATGTTGTACCCATCTACACCCTTTTTTCCCTTTCTATTTTTCAAACATCCTCTAATAAAGTGCATACTTGATATAAATATGCCAATTAGAAAAAAATGCATCTAAAGAGATTGTTGTTTGGAGTCATTCTTAATGTACTTGTAAATCCTAAATTACCATTGTTTCAGAAAAGAGACTCTAAAATGTCAGGAGTCAAATCTAAATGTTATGTCTGCATTTAGTCTTTCCAAAGACAAAGTCTTTAAGTTAGACTGTATGATTTCTGAGTCATCCTTTTCAACTGCCCAGTCGTTTTTCTGTATGTTTTAGAGGGGCCTTGGCAGTCCACTTTTGGAAAGTTCCTAGGAGACGTTCTGTAAAATATAAAATAAACTGGGTTTAATATGCTA
Organism: Terapon puta; assembly: GCA_028564955.1. Classification (NCBI taxonomy): domain Eukaryota; kingdom Metazoa; phylum Chordata; class Actinopteri; order Centrarchiformes; family Terapontidae; genus Terapon; species Terapon puta. The sequence continues at coordinate 5,999,836 of JAOXYL010000059.1, forward strand.
AACAAACTCATGGAAAGTTTTTACTTTTAGAAGTTGCATATTGTGAAAAGTCATTCATTTTAACTTTAGAATAAGTGAAAATGATTTTATTTTTAGTAGGTATTATATAATGACAGCGGTGCAGCGAGTTCAAATATTTGCCCTAAGGCTGCAGAGTTATTATGTGAGCTATTGTGCACAGACATTTGGGTCGGGCCCAGCTCCTCTGTTATTTGGCTCATGTGCACAGCTTTTCTGTGTTGTTTATGGCCTCCTTGGACTAAATGGGTAAAGTTACAGTACAACATACAAAAACACCAAAGAAGCAAAATGTAAAAAACAAAAGAAGTTTATTATTTTTCTGCAATTTTACATTAAAATGATTCACAGTATTCAAGAAGAAGCTTTATATCGCGAGGTAGCTGGTTCACCAGTTGTGGGAGTGACAAAGTCATGGTATTAATTATGTTTGTGGTGTCATTTAAATGGTATTTATTTAGTAATATTTCAAATGACATTCACGTCAAGCATTCTGTCTGTCCATTCAATCACTGGCACATGTTATTGCATAAATGAAAATATTCTAATTCATACTGTATCATGTAGGGTAGTGACAAATCTTT
>JAOXYL010000059.1:6014119-6024119 GCA_028564955.1 Terapon puta
GAAAAGCCTTTTCTCACACTTCATATTAAAGCTGCAGTGCATCCAGGTCCCTCCCCTCTCACTCTCTCTCCGTCGAGCTCCTGCTCCCGCCCACAGAGCAGCTCGGTCAAATTCTTTGTTACTTTTTCTTCATTGGTCTTCTTCTGTTTACTTGTATTTCGTATAAGATGTTGGCGAAGGAGAGATGGGCAGTTTCCACAGAGCAGTGATTGACGTCTGTCAGACACTCATCCTGCTCTGACTGGTTGTTTTTGGGTTCAAATCGCAGGTAAAATCATAGGAGATTTATTGGTTTTCATGTTATTATCTCAAACTACTGTAAAAAAAAACGTTGTGACAGTTTTAGCAAATATGACTACAACTGATTTTTATATTGTTTATCTACTGAAACCCATCATCTATTTGTGCCGCAGTAACATCTTTGAGATTGTTGTCATGTCAGTTTTTACACACATTAAAATGATAAAGTTCAAATTCACAACTAGTTTGAAAGTGTTGTAACAGCAGAAACACTGTAAGTGCAATTAACGTGATGATATTGTTAATAAAATTGTGTTTACGAGCAATAAAACTTAAGATTCAAGAAACACCACAGCTGAAATATTACAGAAAATTTCTGCAGTTAGTTCAAGCTTTTTATTTTTCCAGTATAATAATGTGTGTCTCTGCTATGTTTTACAAGTTTTTCCTTGTTTTACAGCAGGGCTCTGTCGTGAGTTTGTTAATCGATTCCCACACTTATCACATACAGTATGTCAGAACGGATCAGCAGTTTCTCCAAGAAATTTCCGAAGAAGCAAAGGAGTGCTCATGCTTTATCTCCTGTTCCTGAGAACTATTCATCAAATGAATCATCTCAAAAAATCCCACTTTATTAATCATGTGGCAACAATTCTTTCGAACACTGGAGTATCATCAAGCACCTATTTAGTGTCTCTCACATTTACGAGCCAGGCGGCTGTTTCCTGTTGCTTTGACCAACGGCTTTTCTGAGCATATTTAGTGATTCAGAGCGCTGCTAACCAGACTTCTCCGCTCTGCTCCTGCTGTGGGTGGCCAATAAAATGGAAAGGTCACCAACTGCATTAAAGTGGTCACCTCCTGAGCAAATGAGTCAGGCTGGTGTTGGGCCCTGCCGCTAGAAAACATGTGGGAACACAACTTTCTCAGTGGCTTGTTTAACCTTTGAAACGAGGTCCGTACAAATACAGCTGGTAGTGTGCATGTGGCCTTTAATGAGGTTTGTTTAGTTCTTCCAAGTTTTGGGAACAATAAAGATGTTAAATACAAATATCAGGTTATCTTTCATTATCATTGTTTATCAAATTATGATCTGACAGATGGAGGCGTCTTTATTCCCTTTCTTACAGTCAGAAGTTGATTATGGGGGTGAAGGTTTATTAATGAAAGCAAATGAAGCCATTACTACTCCTTTATTTGTTATTCAATGTTTAATGTATCTGTTATTTTTTTATACTACAAGATAACTGTTGTGTGTTTTATAGCCAGTAGAGGGCGCTCCTCCATTGCAGCTGCACTCTGTTGGCTGATCTGAAGACTCTCCAGTGGAAACTGAAACACTAATGTGCCTCTTTTTATGCAGGTGAAATGTAGGAAAATAAACCCGAGAGGTCTCTTCTTTAAAATCAACATCATACAGGAGGGTAAAGAGACAAATAATCACCACGTTGGCTTTCTATAGTTACTTCAATATTTTCAGTACACTCAGCTGTCTCTGCCATATTAATGATTTTTCTATTGTTCCCCCAGAGCATCGTACCATTAATTAAGTTCTTATTAATTTCTTTTGGCTCATTTCAGTATGTTTCGGGGATTGTATTACAGAAGTATATTCATAAATAAGGGGACAATGTGTGTCACCTAAGGTGCAATCTTCCCATATTTGGCCTCAAGGAAATGTACATGTACATTTTTGAACAGAAAAACTTAATACGTCATCTCAAACAGTAATAGTTACAATGGATGTTTCACCAAATACCAACGATAATTTAATAAAATATTCATTTTGCGTTTAGATTTAAATGTTTACTCATCCCTTATTTCCTTTAGTACGATTTTAACTCGGAGGCTTTGATTGAGTGGGTTAGGGTTAGACTGAATGAATTAAATGAATGAAATACTGGATCTGCTTTCCATGAGCAACAATTTGGCAAAAAAATATATTTTGTCTGACAAATAGTTTGTCGTCACCAAAAGGTGCAGAGAGAACATTGTTTATAACAGGCTTTACCGGAAATACAACTGTCCTGTCATGTGTGCATTGATGCTGGTTTTACTAAATTAACAACTTGAAGTATCACATTATGACCACCAGGGGGCAGTGAACAGTCGTGATTCTCACAGGGAGCAGCTGTCAGACTTAAACAAGGCTGCAGGATGACCAAGACGTGGACACATAATCATGCATAACAGGGAAGCTGCAGGACTAATTACACGACTTTAAAATGGACACTTATATCCAGAGGTAGGCGGTGATTAACATTCAGGATGCCAGCTGCCGTAAAACCCGAAAGAAAAAGAAGAAGGTGGAAACTTGAGAGGCAATCATCTCAAGAGTCCTCCCATTTACTGCAGGTGAGTATTCAAATGCTTTGTAGTAACTGCTTGGTTTGAATCAGAATCAGGTTATTGTCTCGATATGTTGGTGCAAAAACATTAGTAAGTAGGGAAATACAAGGGCGGAAGGAAGTACTACGAGTCAGAGGTACAAATTAAATATAAAACACACCATCTTATCAAGTAGATAAAAAAAAAAAAATCAAATTAGCATAAATACAATATAGACAATATGTGCAATATTACTGTAGGTTAAATGAAAGAACTGCACAGGAATGTATTGATGTATTGAGTAACTCATATAGTCATATCTTTAAGGGATATTAAATAATCATCTTCAACTAAAGTGCATAATTATTAATTATCTACACGTAACATGATTATTTGTTACAATTGGTATTATCATTATAATGTGCCGTTTAATAAATATAATTATTTGTTCGCCCGTTTTTGAATGCGTCAATTTGTGTCATTATATTTTGAAATTACTTGCCAGGAAGTGTTTGTACGCCGAATTGACTCCAACTTGTCTAATTGTAATTGGTTGTAGTTATTAAATGCAGCCACTAGATGGCAGAAAAACACGCGTTTAGAAAATAATATGTTGATGTTGCCCTCTAGTGGTCGGAGTGTTAAAACTGCAACACATATCAGCATTTCCGTTTTTCAAAATAAAACGAAAAGTGGGCCGTTTTGTGGGCGTGTGCACTTCGTGGAGTTCCTGTGACGACGCTTTTGCTTTGAAAAGGTCAACACCGTGGAGAGCGAGCTGTGTACTCCACATCAGTACGCACTCAGGAAGAACGATAAGGGGACCACAACTTTATTAAGAAAGATAATTTAAGCCAACGACACCCGGCCGAGGGCTCATAAAATCAACGGCAGGAGAGCTAACGGAAGCTAACAGGACAAATTAGCTTTACTTCGGAGTTATTTCTCTCACTGGGGGTAAGAGTTGAGACCGTTAGCTAATAAAGGAGCTAACCAGCTAATATAAAACTAATTATAATGTCAGCTGTAAGAAATACTCATGTTAAATGTGACAAATAATCGTATTAGTTGTGTTAAAGGAGTTATTTTTTGCTGTCGTTCGTGTGGGCGACTTCAAATGCTAACTTTATTTTTATCTTACTTTTTCGAGGGTACTTAATCTGAGGTCATTTGCACAAGTAGTATTTTTGTGACCGCATGAAGTGACTTTAGCAATGGAGCCATAATGAAGCTGTTAAGTATCTGTAGAATAGCATACGTCTTAAAATAAAGTCAAGTATTAGTGTGTCAATAATCTCTCTTATCTGGCTTTGCATGTGATGTGGACACAGCAAATTGTCAATAAAGCTTATTTTGAATGGTTTCAGAGGGGATGGAGAAGGCCAAACAAGATGCATTCGACAATGCCAGACTCCAGGTGATCAAAGATGGCTACGAGCGGGCCTTCGAGTGCATCAACAGAGGACTGACGCTGGACGAGGCCGGGGACAAGGCTCAGGCCCTGGAGCTGTACAAGCGAGGCCGGCAGCACCTGCTCAGGGCCATCAGTGTGCCCTCGCAGGGGGACGAGTGCAGCGGCAGCTCCTGGGAGTCAGCCAGGCAGATGCAGCAGAAGATGCAGGAGACGCTGAACAACATCACCACCCGCCTGGCCATACTGGAGACCAGCTCTGACCCGGAGCCTGAGCCTGCACTGCCGGCCGATGTCGCGCCTGTGGGCCTCTACCCAGCGATCCCCAAAATGAAGCCGGAGAGGCCGGCACCCCCAAACGTGCCGCCTGTTAACGGGCAGGCGGCAGGAGCGGTGGGAGGCAAGGCAGGGTGCGGCAGTGAGGGTCTGCCCCTGTCACCCACCAGACAGGCGCTGCCCGTCGAACAGCCTCCAGCTTACTCCCCTCAGGCGGCCGACGGCCACCTCTCCATCTCATACGGGACGGAGTCGGGGGAACTGTCCCTCGTCGGGGATGAGTTCTACAGTCGCACGTCTAACTCGACGCCGTCGCCCCAGAGCATGGGTGAGGAGGGGGAGGAGCTGCTGTGCATCCCTCACGGCGTGCAAATATTTTTCGTCACGCCTGAGGGGCAGGTGAGCGCCCCGTCGTACCCGGGCTTCCTGCGGCTGGTGAAGTTCACCAGTGATCACTCTGACAGAGCGCCAAACCGACCACCAGCATTTCTGCAGGTAAGAGAGAAATAAATACCCCCTTCATCCTCCCCACCAGGTGCTCCTGTATTCTCACACACTCTCAGGTTTAACTCCTGGAAGGACGAGATAAACCGCCCCCGTTCCCACTTGTTTCAATCAGTGAAATGTCATCACTGCGCTGTCACCAGTTCTCCCTCTGTGACCTTTCACCTGATTGTGTAAGATGTGCGCTCGGCTCATCAAGACTTATTTGACGGTGAGTCATCGGCGAGGGGGGGAGATAGGCGTGTCAGTGATCTCTGTCCTTTGTCCCCGGGACATGATCATGTGAGCGTTGTTTACCCAAGGCCCTAATCCCAATTGGTTTATGGTTATGATGTCACACCTCCTTCCAGGAAATCCTACAGCAGGTTCACTATTTGCTTTAAACTTAACTTCAGTCATGACCTACTAAATGTTTACATCAGAAGCATGGCTATATCTTAAAAGAATCATTAAAAAATATGAAGAATACTGTCATAAAAATATATAGATAGATATAGACAACATATAAATTGTTATTCAATTGGATGAGCTGTAGAGGTTTATGTAGGAATGAGCTAAATATTTGTCAAAAATATAAATTAAATATAAATGTTTTATTTCGAAAATAATGTCTCATTTATCCAGGAGTGTGTTAATATATGTGATAGTTGTACCTGTGCAGTCTGATGCAATCAGAAGCAGCAGCACTGTAATAAATCCAACATTTATCAGGTCACTCGTGCTCAGTGTTTTTAGAAAGGCATTCACGAGGACCGCTAAATGTTCCTGATTTCAGACATCCGTCATCACCGCCGACACCCACCGACATTTTCAAGTGAAAGTCGCCACTTGACATGAAAACAAGCAGATCTCTGACACTGACACTGACTCATCGGGATCATCTGCTTCCTCCTTCTGAAGCTGGTGTTTTCTTTCCTGTCTGGCCTGACACGTTTACAGCTCCTCGTTAGTGATGTAAACCACTCTGGAGTCATTCAACAGTGTCATGAGGAGTCGTGCAAACAGTGATGCAATAAACAAACTCCTCATATAGGTTTACTCAGTGTCAGCGGTTTTGGTAAAGATTAAATCCAGCAAAACTTTATTGATAAAAGTAAATCTGCACAGCAATTGACATCTAAGGTTGTGTGTATTTCACACAACGGGGACCTTTCTTTTTTTACAGTACGCACTCTTCTTTCCCCTGTTGTAATTTAATCAGTGAAAAGCACAGAAACAAATTTCTGTGTCCTTTGTACCGCTCGATTGCTTTGTGAATGTGCAGGTCAGATATAAACACCACAGAAAGTGATAAAACAAGAAATTACACAGAGCTTTTTATACAAATCAGCTCAGGCTTTTTTTGAAAAGACAAAGTCAGTACACATCTATTGATCTGATGAATCCAGCTCGTCCTGTTTTGAGTATTTTTTCAGTGTTCTCGTACGTATGTTGGTGCACTGACTTTAGTGGATCATGAGACTGAAATTTGACTCTTCACCAGGGAATTTCCCAGGTGCTGTTTGCCAGTGGGTGACATCAGTGATTCACATGAGTGCAAGTCATTATCTAAACCCTTCTTACCCTGTTATGCCCTGTAATCCTGTTAGCCATGCAGCAGTCAGAGGGAGACGGTGTCCTCTGGTTTGTCGTCTTTCAGACGGCTCACTGCGCCGCGCTAATCACAGTTGTCATTAAACACGTATGAGTCATCATTTTGAGGTTATAATTAAAAACCGAGCGATATCCTCTCTTGTTACACCTGTAAATTCAAACATTGTTGTTTTCCAGAAATAAAAAGGTCATTGAGGGCTGATACACGTCATCATTACATCAGACATTTAGCTTTTCATTATCACACTTCATTATCAGCTGTTTCATGTTTTTTTTTTGCTTCCTGGCAGGTGTGTGACTGGCTCTATCCTCTCATGGCCTTGGACTCTCCGGTGTTGCTGTGTAACACCGGCGTGTTTATGTTTCCGGACATGATGGCGCCTGCTCCGGGTTATTACGTCGGGGTGGTGCTGTCGTCCGAGCTGCCGGCTGCAGACCGAGCGCTGTTCCAGGACCTGCTGTCCCAGATGACAGATCTCAGGGTTCAGGTCGGTCACATCTGCGACAGCAAAACACACGTGTTGAGGAACAACCTGAATCTGTATATTTGGAAAAAAGTATCAGTAAAGGTCACGTATAGCTGAAACAACGTTTTTATGCTGATTTTCTAACTGACCGAATACAAAGAAATTGTTTGCACATCAACGTGTATTTATAGAAGTATTTGAAGTCGCCAAAGAATTGTTACACAAAGCCTTTTTACTAATCCTCCTGTGCCAGTGGGGGGCACAGAGAGCTATTTTAGGCAAATCAGACTGTGAAGCTAAGACTGCTCTGCTGCTGTTGTTAGTTACAGGAATGTAAATGTGCTTGTGCATCTTCCCTCTGCATAATATTGCTAAGCTGTGATCCTACTCCTGAGTGGAATCATCCATATTATCAATCAGTATCAATCGACACTAGAATACCTGAGCCTTTGACTGAACAAATCAGTGTTTCACATGCAGAAGAATCGAATAGATTTGTTCTGACACATAAAACATTTTTTTGTTTCCCAATTCTTTGTTGAAATCCAGTTTAAAGTGCAAACTGCCAAAAACAGTCGACCAAAATGGTGCAACTGTTGGTTAGCTGGTGATTTCACTGTTCTTTGGCAGACTCTAAACACCCTCCTTCCTCCTCACAGTCAAACAACACCAACAGATTCTGCAAGTTTAGGAAACACAGCAGATATTAAATCTGTCATTCTCGATTAAAACAAAAGAAAAAGGTTTGTCTGTCTGTTTTAACGAGATGCTTTGAGGCTGCAGGGATTTCATCGTTGTTTTGGCCTGAAACTTCTTGCTCTCGATTATTTCTGAGCTGGCACACTTCTCCGAGTTTACCCCTGCCTCAGCATTGCAGGGATTTGAGACGGGCAGGTGAGGAGAATTAATCAGTTATAATGCTCTTATCTGCAGCAGTTAGAACAACCTCAGAGCTTCGGCTGAAAGACAAGTGTCAGTTCAGCCATGGTGGAGGCAGAGGCGCTGGCTCAGGCCGATGCCAAACAAGGTCATTTCTGCTGCGCGCGGTCAGGCTAGTTCTCTGCTCTGATGGACGTGATCCCCTATCAGCAAGTAGGCACTTTTGCGTTGTTGTTTTTTTTTTTTTTTTTTCATTTTTAGGTCAAGTAGAAGATTTTAGTTTTTCAGCACAAACTGTTCTCTGGCTGCACAGAGACATTTTAAAATGGTAATCTCTACAACAAATAGGGCTTTGTTGACGAGAAGCGCTGAGTAATAAGAGCAGCTATTGTGTGGATTTGGGGGGGTTACTTGACGAGCATCTGAGCAGAGATGTGCACCGCTCGCGCAAAGTAACCGGCAACTTCCAAAGATTTTGACTGACGAGTGGGTCCTGTTTTAACCTCGCAGCAGCTAACCAATGTGTCTGTATGATCAGGATCCAGATGAAGCTGCAGACTCCATCAATCTCAGTCAGAAGGTGCCCATCGCCACACCCGAGGAGACCGAACCAGCTGCCCCAACAGACGAGGAGAAAAATCTGCCGGAGTGGAGTGAAAAGGTGGCAAATGGGATCCTGACAGGTGAGGTCAAAAAGCCCCCCCAAAAAAACTGCTTTGGTAACAGTGAGTTAGGAAAGGCTAGAAACGTGCGATCCTGTCGTCCTCTCAGGGGCGTCCTGGCTGAGCTGGGGCCTGGTGAAAGGGGCGGAGTTCACGGGCAAGGCCATCCACAAAGGGGCGTCTAAACTCAGAGAGCACATCACCCCGGAGGACAAACCCACCCACGTCAGCCCCACGGTCACCAAAAGCCTCCACGTCGCCAAGCAAGCGACGGGGGGAGCCGTCAAAGTCAGCCAGTTTCTAGGTGACTTATTCAAACCAGCCTGTTTTTACTGAGACTACCTGGTTTGTGCGGTTATCGGACCTCTAACTGAGTGAATGTGTTGATGCAGTGGACGGCGTGTGCACGGTCGCCGGCTGCGTGGGTCGGGAGTTGGCGCCGCACGTGAAAAAACACGGAGGCAAGCTGATCCCCGAGTCCATGAGGAAAGACAAGGACGGGCGCTCCAACATAGACGGAGCCATGGTGGTGGCTGCCAGTGGAGTGCAAGGTAGAGTACATTTACACTTTCTATCCTTGAAGAAATGAGTTATAAGAAGGCGACTAAGATGTCAAAATGTCCACAACGTGACTTGTTCTCTGTCCAGGATTCGCGACCATGTGGACTGGTTTGGAAGTAGCAGCAAAGAACATTACTACGAGTGTTGCAGCAGAGACGGTCACCACAGTGAAACACAAGTGAGTCTTTCTTTCCACTTTCAGCTCGCACCTCCGGCCACTTGTCACTCGCTTTAATAAACTGTAATGCAAACGTTTGCTCAACACCGCTTGCTAGACAGGAGTGTTTTTTTATCTGTATGTTGCAAATGTCCTTTTGCATTAAACATGCAAACCAAATGTGCACTCACCCACTCTCCTTTTCGATTTGCTTTGCAGATTTAGGGGTCTACAAAACCTCTTTGACCCACCTAATGAAGAGAAATGTAATTTTTCTTAAATTTGCACAGCTGTTTAACTTTTTGCAACACTAATCACAAGCATGACACGAGCCTCTGTCAGGAATGATCTCACTCTTGCACAAAGCACCCTGAAGTCCTCCGTGCTGCGTTGATTCACTCCACTTCCGTCTGTGGCGATTCACATGATGATGCTCTTTCACTGATTTCTGCGAATGTTTCTCACGGAAATTTCACAATTGGCAACGTTTCTGTTCTGCCTGACTTTACAAGCTTTCAGTAACGTATGAATTGGTGCTACACTGATGAACAGTGTAGTTGATTATTGATTTCTGTAGGGATGGGCAATATTATATTATCTTCCTTTTTTTTTATTCCTCCCAAAGTACCTTAATTTGTCAGGTATTTAATCGACTGGACAACTTAACTCAACAAATTAATTCAACTTACATCTCCATTAATGATGTGGTGCAGAAACGATCATATCCATATTGCCCACCCTTAGATTTCTGAATCATTGTGAAAAAATGATTAAAATTCAAATTCTGGCAGTTGGAAATGTTTTATTGAAGATTGTGCACTTGCATGAACGTAATCCTCACATTAAAATCCACATGCAGCATGACATCTATGCAACCCTTTCACCGCGTATTAATGAATTCTCCCCAAATCCTCTTTTTTTT
>JAOXYL010000059.1:6032514-6047827 GCA_028564955.1 Terapon puta
GGTGTACGCCTACATAGATTAATTAACATTCTTATGGATATTATTGCAGTTACAAGGGAACTGGGGCTTTGCTTTATGGCCTGACATGGATGAACACTTAACTGCACATAGAACTGACTGATTAAATGAGTTGCAAAACATCCCACAGAAATCAGCTCTTTAACTAAACCTATTCTTAAACTCCATCACTTTTTACTCAATATTAGTAACCTTATCACAAAATTAAATGAGTTTTTTTCTCACTCTCACTCTCTCTCTCTTTCTCTGATGGTTTCTATGGTGACATGGTTTCCTGAGCTGGTTGCTAAGGAACAGCCTCTGCAGCAGAGCGGTGCAGTAGTGATGTCAGGACTGTAGGTGTAGTGTGAGAGGACTCATAGATGCAGTGTTTGGTCTGTCGGCCTCATTATACACATGGCGGCAAGATGGAGCACATGGCTGGGGTATAATCCCAGGATGGGACCGGTTCTGTAAGAGTGTGCACAGGGAACAGTTGGGGATTTTCACACCAACAAACAAATCTGCCTTCAAATGCTGTAAATTATTTTGGGAATGCAGATTGTTTAGCAACAACAAGGTTGTTAGAAATCAACGATGGATTGTGAATACTGCGTGAAAGTGATAAAATATAAAATCTTTCTTTCTTTTAATGTCATTTATGCCTTCCTAATAACAAGCTGTTGTGTTATGTGCCTGGCAGTGCAGGTCTGTGCTCCAGTTTCCCTGCTTTCTGTACTTGTTGTGGCTCCAGATGGCCAAATAAGCCCCCGGTGGCATCAAAGGGACAGTTTTCATGGCTGTTTAACCTTTGGAAAATGACCTGCCTGTGCGTTTAGCCCTGAGGCAATTACATTCTGTGGAAACAATCAACTCAAGTAAATTAGTCTTATTAACATATTAAGTAAAATTTCCAAACACAATCATTTGATTAGCCTATATATTTAATAGTGTAGCTGCTTTTTTTTAAAAAATGATACTCATTCAGTCACATTTATCCATCTTGATTCTCCCACTGTAAAAGTGACAAACAGACGATTTCTGCGGTTTCTTTGTTTATTCACGTTGCATTCAGACCCATGATTTGAGTGTCTATTATTGGAGCGGCTTAGCGCGTCGCTCTGCTCGATGGCTGCGATCCCAACCATACTGCTGAGTCACTCTGTAATGGTGCTCTGCCACGAGAGAGAGGTTTAACATAGCCAAATGGACACAACAAAGTTAATAATCTTTGGGTGCACTTTATAATTCTCGGATGACTGATTATTAATAAAACATTATCCGCACTTAAAGTAGTACAAACAGAAGGCAAAGAGAGAGCGATAGAGGAGCAGGCGCCCTGCCGACAAAGCCCTTTCGTAGGGATGAAAACATGCCATGGCCTGGTGTGATCCTGCTGTTGTGTGGGATGGTGCAGGGAATATTTGCATGACTGAGTATGTCTGAGGAGACTTAGCCCGTGGCATTCCAGTCCCCCACTTTAATGGATATGGCTCTGCGCTGTAATTGTATTATGCACACTGCTAACTTCTCAGTGTGCAAAAAATCAACACTTCTTGTTGAAATAGATGTCAGCACAGCCACCCGAGGACAGAGCCTGGCTCGACATCAGTGCACGAAAGCGGCGGCTTAATTCTCCATGGTGAAATTATGTATCAGTAGATGTGATAAACAGCCCATTCATGCTTTGGGAATTGGATGCAGAGAGGAATGAAAAATTGGATTCGTGGTAATCTGTGTGCTAGAGGGCAACTGATGAGTGTGTTTCTTCTTGTTGACCTTGACTCTGCCATTTCCTGGTTTGGCCTCATGTGTGCCCATAGTGAGTCTCTGTAGGTCTCTGCTCATACCACAAATATCATTTCTGCATTATGCATAGTGGCCATTGAAATACTCGACTGATGAACTCAACTACCAAACTACCTTTTTGGTGTGAATGTACAGCAGTTTATGGTGCTTTTCCTACCAAAACCTAATGTATTTCACAACTACTTTGTTTGCTGTTAGCTCGAATAAATCACTCTCGAAGCCTGCCATTTTAAAACCTCTCACTGTGACTAAAGTGTAGAAAGACGGATGAAGGAGATAGGGAGCGTGTCTGGCTTTCCTCTCACCTACTGCTGTGACTTGGCTGTTAAACACGGCACAGTCACTCGCTCAGTGTCCCATTGCATTTGGTTTAGAGAAGATTTTTCTCCGCGTTATCCTCTGTTGTTCTGTGAGGGTACTAATTATGCTTGAGCTGCAGTGAAAGTTGCTGTTGTACTTAAATTAGAATACTGCAGAAACTTTACAGGATGTCATATGGGTACTGTGATGTTTATTGTTTATGTTTTAATTTCAGATTAAATGACAATCCTTCACTTTGTGATTTTAAACTACTTTAAGAGTGCATTGACACACCATGTTAGACAGTATTTTTAAATGACATGTCCCATATAATGGCAGCACATTCAGTCACATCTTCAAGCACGCCTTTTTGAAAAATGATTTGGATTGCTGCTTCTTTTCCTGCTGCCGAAAATCAGACAATGTTAGAACTACTAAGGGCTAAATATAGAAAGCTTAGACAAGGACTTTTTAATTAGGAGGGCTGGAAGTGTGTAAGCCAATGTAATGGTCCACATGTTTTAATGTGTCCTTGGTTATGGATTTATCTTCATAGTGCTAACTTGCACTTCTGTTGTTCATATCTGTTTTTGCAGCAATTGTAGTTATGTCACATAATTCTCCAGCAGACTTCATTTGAATCTTTGATTACATCTATAAATATGCAGTGCTACAACCACTGCGTTATAAAGGACACACTTCTGAGTGTGCAGATATTTAGTGCGGAGAGGATGACTGCAGGTCATGCAAAATGAACGAGGGCCATTTTAAAGTGAGGATGAGTCATGTTTATCCCCCACATGCTGAGTGGCTGGATGCTGGGTTCAGTCTTGCACTTCAAAGAGGGGGGGTCAGAACCCCGGAGAGCTCCACCTGTCTGCTGGTAGAGGTTTGTTTTATCACCAGTTTGTGTCCTTGGTGTAATCTTCGGTTTTTACCATAGGCTCGGATTGATTGGCTTCTATAGCATGCGTATATCCCGCTGTGCTTTCCTTTTCTTCTTCAGGAGTAACGCTTGTGCATGAGGAAATCACAGATAACTGACGATCAATATTTGCACAGGATGCTCCGAGACCGCAAGGTGTGTGTATGTGTGTCTGTTAGGGGGATGGTAGGCCTGATGGAGCTGCTGTGTCACTGAGCCAGCATGCTTAAGAAATCAATATGAAGCAGCAAATTTGTAGTTGCCCTAGTTTTGCTGTTCCATTATGAAGTTTGGGCTTTCTTTTTTTCTAATATTTAAAACAAACGATTTGTGACTTATTTCAAAGATAAATGTCTTAAATGAAGCTGATGAGCCACATTTGGCTCTTATGCTGGACACTAATGTTGTTAAGAGGGTGTACACTGTTCTTTAGAGCTATGTCATTAGCATTTATCCCTTATAGCAGCAATTGTTTACCATCTAAATCTGATTTTGCGATCCTATTGTGGAATAATGTCATTTCTTTCTATTCATATTCATCATATATCCACGGAAGGACCAGATTTGAAGTCACACCATCAGAGACATGGTGTTCTACGTTGTCCGGCACCTTCCTGGACTGACACTGATCTGTTGTCTGCAGTTTGTACCATTCAGTGCTCCAGATAGGATCTGACAGTGGATCTTAAAGTAGCCGTGTCCCTCTCATCGTCTCGAACTCATCTGTGATTCTGTCTGGTCTCCTTGGTAACGGCCGTGCAGCCTCTCCTCCCTCTGGGATCTCACACTCTTTTGGAGGAGGGGCGGGGGGCAGGGACTGTCACAGTGGGCGTCTGCAACAACAAGGACCACACGAATCACCCCCCTTCTGTGATCAATTTTTATTTTAAGATTTAATGGTTGAATGACCTTTTGGAGGTACTGTTTCCTGCAGGCTGCTGATAAACCAATCCCTTTTGTCTGGTGGATAATCCTTTTTTTTTTTTTTTTTTTTTTGGATAAAGAGTATTAAAAATGCATACAATGTATTTTCTTAATTATTAACCATTTTAAAGTGTAATTTTGCTCCCCCATGATGTGAGTTCTGTACAAATGAAACTAGAATACTGCCACATCTTAACTAAGGAGGTTGATAACATAACCTCTAATAAATGGTTAGAGCGCAGCCGGGTTGACAGACTGTGGTGGCCTTCTTGTCTGGCCTTCTTTGCTCTATGTCTCAGCACTTAAGTCATCTTATTAGACTCCTGCTGAATGCTCTGTGGTTCTTAGTGATTAGATAATGAATAATTTATGTACATAAGATGGTTCATATTGGCTCATGATTTTTCAGGTTTCTAAACCTTGTTGTCAACTGCATTGCACAATTTTGAATATGACTTGCATTGTTTGTTTAGCCGCATGGCAATATGTAACTTTCTTTTTCACAAATATCTATTGTTTAAAAATATCTACAGTATATCATTCATATCTAACTCAACAGTCAGACAAAATAAAAGTCCACTTCATAAGTTATATCAATATAAGATCAAATTATTTTGACACAGGTTCTGCTGAGCCCATCTTTCTGCAGAGGAAATGAAAACAGGGGCTGTGTATGCTGCTGTAGTTAAGCACATCAATAACCCTTTTGAGGAGAAGGTCAGGACTCCACCAGCTTCTTCATTTATTTATGACACTGCATTCACTGTGATGGGCTTCTGTATTAATGAGAGCAGCAGATGCTGCAACTCAGTTATCTGGTGTCTCTTTGAAGAAAAGTGAAAAAATTGTTATTATTTACATTATATTCTTGTTATAGAGATCAAGGGGATATGTGGTATTAACAAAACTGTTTAAGCATCAAAGGTATCTTCTAACTTAAGGTAACATTTAACCTCTTACCATATAAGAATTTATTATAGTTTCCGATTTTATTTAGTAAATTATCCAATTTAGGGGGAAAAATTAAATTACCAGTAAATTTGCTTGTAAAAAATGCATGTATTTGAGGAAGATTATATTCGGTTTTGACATCATTGGTTCCTTGAATGGATGACTGGTGTTAAACACAAGTTGCAACAATATTTTATATTGTAAAGTCAAAGACAGTATGCAGCAATTAACTTAATCTCTCACAAGGGATAGAAATAATTTAATTACTGGCAGGCGCCATTGTCACAGACTGTATAGACTAAAATCCAACAGGTTTAAAAGAAGCTTTTCTTTTCTTGGTGGTTACCCTAGAGGCATTTTCATATGCAACCAGGCTGATACAGCAGTGGAACGAAATGTTAATTCCATTATTCATGTGCTGTACACACTAAAGCATTCATTTTCCCTTTGTAGTTTGGCCATTTTGAATATGCAATTACAGAATGTCTGCTCAACTGCGAGACTATAATTTATCTAGTGGCATTTTTCAGATTGTTTACTCTCTTGTACACTGATATGACCCGAATACGTTGATCAATAAAGTAGGGTGTGTACATTTGATGTTTATGTGATCAAGATTTGGAGAGATTTTCCAAATATGATCATTCATGGTAAGATGA
This sequence comes from Terapon puta, assembly GCA_028564955.1. Lineage (NCBI taxonomy): Eukaryota > Metazoa > Chordata > Actinopteri > Centrarchiformes > Terapontidae > Terapon > Terapon puta. The sequence continues at coordinate 6,038,080 of JAOXYL010000059.1, forward strand.
GTTTCAAAAAGTATTTTGTTAAATTTACCACAAAAATCAGTTATTTGGTATCTTTGTGTAGAATAAACCATACGGTATCCTTCAAATTTACAACAGTGACATCATAAAATAATCAAATTGTTGGAGTTTAAATTAGAAAAGAAATGCCAAAAAGTCTTTGGCATGTTAATGCAGTTTATATATGTATAAAGACAATTTGCACCATCATTATAGATTGAATTGCTAAAGTCAATTACAGTTTTAATCAGAATCAGATCACACATTTTTAATTCTCCCTATTTTTCAAAAGGAGTTCACCAGCTCATTGATTCTTGCACATGTGAGCGTGAGTCAGCCTATTTCATTCACTGTGTATCTCTGTCGTCATTACTGCCACCAAAATACTATCTGTAATCTATATCACTCCCTGAAGTGTTTCTGTGGGTGTGTGTCGCGGCATTCACACACTGAAATGTTACTGAATCTCTTCTGAGACCATCCATTAAAGTTTGAAAGCCGTCCAGAACTGGCTGGGAGGTGCAGCAAGAGACGATGTCAGTGTTTGGGTCTGTGCACTGATTGAAAAATTATGCTTACACATATGTTGCTTTCCAGATTGCTAATTTTATTTATTCATTTTGGTGCTCTCTTTTTAGAGTAGATATTGCAGTATAACTGAGAGTACACATCACATTCACATCACATATTTGTTATTCTTTTGTAACTGACAGAAACATCTCTATCTTTTACAGGTCACCTGCCTTCAGGACTTTTTTGGGGATGATGACATATTCTTCGCCTGTGGTCCTGAGAAGTTCCGCTATCAGGATGACTTCAACTTGGATGAAAATGGTAGTATTCTTTCATTTATACAGGGCTTGGGTCACTCAGTGGAGAGAGAATAATATTGATGCTACCCCAGTGTTTGGTGTGTTTGCCACATTTACACTTGGCACTGTAAATAGCTTTTGATTAAATTATTATTGTTCTTTATGCAAGTTTGTACTGTGTACTGTGCATCTATTTTTCTGCTTCTCTGATCATACTGTTAGAAGCAGCATTAGGTTTAGCTGCTGCTGATGCTGGCATGTTCACTCCTGTGTTTAAACTGTATGTTGGACTTGAACAAACAGAGCAGCGACTGTATGACCTCATACACTGGAGATCAGGTTCCTTTCCATTTAAAAAAAAATACCTTTTCTTGGTGACATGATGGCCCACCATAGTGGGTGGGGTTAAAACCTTAAGTACAGTATTTATCCTTGCAGTTAGTGTGATAATGAGACACAGAGACTGAAATACAAATATGCTCCACATTGAAAACAGATGATAGGAAGGACATTATTATTAATTTACCTGACCTGGTTTTACTGTTGTGATATAAAGTGTGTGTGTTTGATAAATGTGCAGACCAGAGTAGAAAAGATCAGAGTAGAAAAGATGTAAAAGATTTTACAGTACTTGCACAATGTGTGTGTGTGTGTGTCTCTGGAATAATTTTAGGTGTGTAACAACAGCTCCAAATGCTAATACACGATCCCAAATTGTCCCAGACTTGAAGCTGTGAGAGAATAAAGTAGCCCAGCATTATTTATGTAAAATGTTGCTGCAGCTGTTTATATTTTAATGTATTTATCTTTTTATTTTTTCTTCTCTCTGTAGAATGCAGGGTGGCCAAGTCTGCATCATATGGCAGACTCCCCTCTTTGCAGGGTCGCTCATCCCCGAGAAGTGGTGGGATGTCACGCAGGAGCAAGTCTCCCTCATCTATTAGTTCAGGTAAGTGCATGTGTGTCTGTGACTCCTATGTCTTGACACAAAGAAATACAGAGGATGTATTTGTCCACAGCTCCACAGTGATTTTATAGGATTACATATATACAGATATGCTATGTATGGTTCATCCAGCAGTATTTCATTATTATACCAACAGCTAATGGCACTGCAGGCAGTCAGCTGTCCACCCCTCGATCTGGAAAGTCTCCAAGCCCCTCCCCAACCAGTCCAGCGAGCCTCCGAAGAAGACAGGTAATAAAACTTAATGTCCCTATAAATGAATTTCCTAAAACAGTATATGATATAATGCAAAAAAATCAGTAAACTATAATTAAAAGCATTCTATTGAGATGGAATTAAACATAATGTTGGAGTTTACTGATGGGAATAAACCTGTTACATTCACATATCGTGCAAGTGCATATATCTGAGCCTCTGCTATCTTTTGACCTCACTGTTTGTTTTCATTGAGGAGTAATATGACTGGAGAGACTGTAAACATTAGTTATATCATTGTATCACTGAGAAGATCTTACTAAGATGGCATGGGCGAACACAGGTGTACAGATGTAAACATCAGCTCATATAGAAGGTGGTTTTAAGTATAGGAAAATGAAAAATCTGCCAAACTTCTTGTCCCATCTGTAAGCACACGCTGTGTTTGTACATCTGTTACGAAACTGTCAAGCTATCTTTTGAATCTCACGTCATCCATCTTGCAGCAGCACATTTTCGCCGTGATTATCATAGATCTGGCGAGGACAAGCAAGTTTTTAGACAGCACAGCACAGTCAACTCTGGAGCAAAATCCAATAGACAGTGATACTATCATTAATTAATCATAAGGCAGGCTGGGGTTGGTATTGTGGCTGTGGTGGAGGATATTATTTTCTCTCAATCCCCTTTTCAAACCACATGTCAGTCTTTATGCTGGTGGAAAGGATAGTTTAATGTTTCACCATGCTTGACTTATTTCTATCTAATCTCAAACTGCATACTGAAAGCTGGGAGAGTGGAACAAATAGGCTTTGTGTAAGCTGGCTGTAATCACATTTTTACAAGCTTTGCCTTCTCTGAAGTTTGTGTAAAACAAGCACATCAGTGCGTCCTTCCATCTCACTCCACGGCCGTCTCCTCTTTCCAGGGATCTCAACACAGCGGCTCTTCACTCTCTTTAGCATCCACCAAGGTCTGCAGCTCAATGGACGAGGGAGATGGACCTGGCAGTGAAGGTCAGACATTTAATAAGGCACGATAATGGTTGCAAAGTAATGTATAGCTTCTGTTTCTCCCTTCACACTACAGATTTTGTTTTTCTCCACAGCTGAGCCAATGGATGAGTTCCCCTCAGTCCCTGCCTCCATAACAGAGAGGTACAGAGTCGGGAGGACTTTAGGGGATGGAAACTTTGCTGTGGTCCGAGAGTGTGTGGAGAGATCCACTGGAAGAGAGTACGCTCTGAAGATCATCAGCAAAGAGAAATGCAGAGGAAAGGTGAGCTTGTCTCTGCATTGAGATCTCTCATCTACAAGTTAGTCTGAGTTCTCTTTGGATGCTCATCCAGTTTGGGTAGATCCTTCATTGGTCAGCAGATGGTGCTGTCTCCTCAGGGAATAAAAGCTTTTTTTTTTTTGTTGTTAAAAACATCATCAGATGAACCCAGTTAAGTTGAATCAAAATGTCTTAGACCTTAGTTTTCCTTTCATATTGGTTCTGAAATTACAAACAGGGTGGCTTCTTAGACTCAAATGCCACTAATATGTATTCATATGAATGATTTTTCACTATTCCGTGTTTATAGATTTTTCTTTGAATTGCCTTTATTACTAGGAACACATGATCCAGAGTGAAGTGTCAATTCTTCGGCGTGTGAAACATCCCAACATCGTGCTTTTAATTGAGGAAATGGACACCCATAGTGAGCTCTACCTTGTAATGGAGCTGGTTAAGGTACTATACATTAGTACTGCACACAAACCATTCAGTTCAGTCAGCCCTTACCTTCAGCAGCTGCTAACTTTCACATCCTAAATACTCTTTCTCTAGGGGGGCGATCTCTTCGACGCAATCACCTCCTCCAACAAATACACAGAGCGAGACGCCAGCTCGATGCTGTTCAATCTGGCAAGTGCCATAAAGTACCTGCACAGTCTCAATATTGTCCACAGAGACATAAAACCAGAAAATCTGTTGGTAAGTATGACTCTACACCAATCCTTTTCATGCCTTTTGATATCAATGTTTGGTCCCCTTAACACATTTAACCAAAGTTGATCCATATAAACTTTTATACTTATAAGGGGTTTATACTTATAAACATATATAAACCTATAAACATTTATACTAAACAGCATTAAAGCACTGAACATGGAGAGGAGGAATGGATTTGATTATGATATTACATTACTGTACATAAGTCCACAAGAAATGTACTGTTTCATTATCTCATAGCGGTCATTTGACACACATTTCTAACACATCTCTTTTGTAAAGACTGACCTAGATCTAAAATATCTTTGATCCCTGAATTCCTAAAAATGTATTTTCAGATGATACAGATGATGATTTGTTTAAGATTCCTGAATTGAGTGCGTACAATACATTCATTCACAACAGCAAAATGAGAGGCAGAGAAATAATTTCATTTATTGGGTTTAAGTTTAATTAAGTAAAGTCAGTTGTACCTGGTACTAGTAAACTCAGTCACAAGTATTTTCTTTTAGCCTTACCATTTGCTGCACATTATTCACGTAATGATTTAAGCAAAGATCAAATTTTATTCCTCAGACTTTGTATTTTATTTCTGTTATGTTTTTTCTTATCACAGATTGATATTAATGATTTTCTTCTCCTGTATTTTTCCAAAACTGTTCTCTCCATAATGCAAAGTCCTTAATTTTTTTCAAAGGTTTCATTTCCCAATTATTGCATTATTGCACTGCAGTCATTGCACAGTGTTAATTAATTCAATACTAATAGTAATCGGTGACATCTTTTCTCCCTTTACCTTATTGTGTGTGTTTCACAGGTGTATGAACACCCTGATGGCAGTAAATCTCTGAAGCTGGGTGACTTTGGCCTGGCTACCGTTGTCAACGGGCCCCTTCATACTGTGTGTGGCACTCCCACCTACGTGGCACCAGAGATCGTCGCTGAGACGGGGTGAGTCAGAGTCATTTGAGAGATGATTATTTGGACAATTTATGTGAAAAAGGGTGCAAGTCATTTTTATTGCAACTTGCAGATGTGCTCAGTCTTTTTGATGCCTGTTATCCTTCTCTTCAATGACAGCTATGGCCTCAAGGTTGACATTTGGGCAGCTGGTGTCATCACTTACATACTGCTGTGTGGTTTTCCTCCTTTCCGTGGGTATGTGCCACTTTATCTGGAGGTTTACTGTGATGAGTATGATGTTAAAACCATATAATAATCATTTGCTTTAATCACATCAATCAAAATGTCTATAATGTTCTATCATGGTATAGATAATGAACTTGTTTCTTTATAAAATACCTGTTTTAATTTCTACAGCAGCGGTGATGATCAGGAGGCTCTCTTTCAGCAGATTTTGAAGGGCCTGCTTGATTTCCCTGCACCATACTGGGATAATGTTTCTGACACTGCGAAGGTTTGTGTGTGGAAGTGCTCTCCCTCTCTGCCCTTGTTATGCTCCATGTGAAACACCAGAATCTGTCAGTGATCTGTTGCTGTGGTGTCTAAGGCTACATTATTATCCTGGAAACTCATGGCTAACGTGTCTTCCTCCAGGCTCTGATCACTGGGATGCTGCAGGTAGATGTGGATCAGAGATGCACAGCTGTGCAGGTGCTAGATCACCCTTGGGTCAATGTAAGTTCAAGAATTTGAAGTCAGCCCTTTTCACCAGAATCACCTATGTACATATAAGAGCAGCGAAGAAAGAATATGCAGTGTGATAGAGCCGGTAGAGTTGCTGAAGCTTTGTTCTTTATCTTTTCCAGGATGATGGTGTGTCAGAGAACGAACACCAGCTGCCTGTGGCTGGGAAGATCAAGAAGCACTTCAACACCGGGCCCAAGCTCAACAGCACCACAGCAGGAGTGTCAGTCATTACAGTAAGCGCTGATCTGCACACACTGACACTGCATGCAACTCCGCATCAGTAGATTATGTTTGGCTCTGTTTCATAAATGTGCTTTAGTGATGATGCTTTGAATGTCATTCAAAACTGAAAACATCTGCAGTTTTGAATTATGAGCCAGTATTCCTCATGTACACCTGCTGCTTAAGTGTGCAGTCTTGGATGTCATTTAAGATGAATTGAAGTTGAAACTTGCACTGTCCGCTTTTTGAAACACAGCGAGTGAATCCATTATCCATCTTCTTGTTTTTTTTGTTTTCTTTCGTGTGATTTATAAATTAGTGACCTCTCTGCTTTATACTTCTCCGTAAACGTATAAGTTCATCCATCTGCTTCTTGCTGCCAGCTTCCCTGTGTGCTCTGGCTCATCATCCTCCACTTTTAGACGGACTGTCAGCACTATTGTTAGGAGATCATATAAATAGCATAGTTGGCCTACAATGACTAGCTTTCAGTAAATATGATTTCTTGAATAGTTTCAAAGTGAGCAGGATTTATACAGTTGGCAGAATGATAAATTATGGAAGTTAGACACAACCCTTTTTTTGCAGGTGAAGTGCTGCATTCTTTTACATTTCTCATATCAAGCCTTTTTTATTTAGTGCACAGGTAAGCCAAGCACTCAGGTGTCAGTTGCCAAATGGAAATATTTCTCTGACAGTTCAGAGTCAGTTGACGGTGACATAACATTTTTCTGCCAGCTTTTTTTCCTTCTCATCATAGCAGTCATAACAGAAGTTTAGAGTTATGCATCTTAATGCTAATCAGGTCAGTCTTTCTGTGAGTTTAAGGCGATCCTCTGAGTTGCGCTCGTCTCTCTCTGCTCAGCCGGACCAGGACCTTGCACTCCAGAGGTCAGGGTCTTTGGACCACTACCAGCATCCAGGATTGTACTGGATAAGGTATGCCACAGCATAGAGCTAATATGCAGTGCTTCCATGGCAAAGTGCTGGCAGTCTCCATTTCCCATCCCAAAGGGTGTGACCCATTGCCCCTCCAATAGAGCCTTTTTCATGCCTCGCTCTTCTTTACGTCACCCGAACCTTCACTTTATCACGTTACTTCATCACACTTGCGCTGTGGCTGTTTCCTCTCGCTGGTCGCGCAGTTTATCTTGCTGTTTCCTTACTTGCATAGAAAAGCCATGCACCCGTAATGCTAACTGCATTCGAGGGTTCATGTGACATGTTGAGCGACTGGATTTAGTTTCACGAGTTGAGTGTATTTTGGTTTCCTTTACAAGAGGTGCTGTCATAGACATAAAGATGTCACACAGCTGTCATTGGCAGACCTTTTTGCCTCCTCTTGTTGCTTTTCCTGGATTTGTTGAGTGCTGCATAGTCACAAGTTAAACTTTCCTCTGTCACAAAAAAAGTTATACTTTCAGAAGAGAACGGCAGTGCAGCAAATTCAGCTTTTCCAACATAACTGCATGCTAACCTTTTATAAAACGAAGCACCACACCGGTGGTTAAGTGGAATCCGCTCCCTCATCCTTGTGATCTTGTGGACAACCTAACAATAGCTGCTGTGTCGCCCTCTCTCAGACCACGGCACTTGATAAAGAGAAGCAAGTTTTCCGACGAAGACGCCACCAGGATGTGAAGCTCACTCCACACCTCCCACACAGTATCGGTGCCGGCGCCTCCCGCTATTCCAACCCCGGCCTCTCTCCTGAGTCTGACGATTATTCCCCAGGTTCGGCTGGCACCGTCCGTTCACCCATCTCTCCGTTCTAACAGCCGCCTTGAGGCCACGGCACTGTCTGCCTCTCCCATGGAAAAGTGGGCGAGGGTGGAGTGCAAAACGGGAAGAAACAACATTTAGTCTGCTGACTTGGACGTTCACAGACTGCCTACCCACCTGAACCCATTTCCTTTTTTCCCCCCAGTCATAATACTTTTATTCTAATTACAAAATAGTCTGAGTAAGTTAGTCTCTGGATCAAACAATACAGCGTAAGAGCATGCAACAGTTTTTTTTAATATATTTCCCCTTTTCTTTAAAGACAACTCCACCGAACTGTTGAGCCTTATTTCTACACAGCAAGCACTGGTTCATTGTAGTACTCCAGAGCCCTCTACTGGTTTGTATTGTGTATTGCAGGACAGACAACCTGCTTAAGGGGCACTTGGCTTTTTAATGGAGAGTAACAATGCAAAACATTGAAACGATAGCTTCTAAATATTGAATTACGTGATTTTGTGATATGGCATTTCAGCACATATCACTTATCATACTGATTTAAACACAAATGCTTGTGTAACAATATGTCAGTATAACAGCAACAGTCACCTTTTTGCTGTACTGTATGACATCTAGATTACTCTGCTATGGTACTGGTGCACAAAACTTAGACACACTGTTTAAGAGGACTTGAGAAGCTGAACACACATGCTGCTATATTGTACCATAAGCATTATCTGTACTGAACAGATCTTTTTTGTGTAGGATAAATACTGTCCTGCCACTCGGTAGCTCGCTTCTTTAAGAGAATTGATGTTTGACTGTTGATGGTCCAGCTCACCTGTGTGCTTGAGGATGATTATAGAAACAAGTAGATTTGTTACATGTCCGTGAGAGTGATTGTAATTCAGTGGTGGTACAGATGAATGTCAGTGCTGTGTAGTTGGTATTAAGTGCATGTTTAAAGCCTTGCCTTGGCACATATGGATTTAAGTGCAATTAGGTGTACTGCCCAATAAGCACAGCATTTTTAAATGTCCTTCGAAATGCTGGAGTGAGTAAGGATAAATCTGTTGCAGGTATTATTGGCAGCCAACTGACACACTTCTCCATCAGACAGGGGGGCAAGTAGCCCTTGTGTTTCACTTACTGAAATAAGACAAGTTAAATGTTGGTGAACAACCGTGCTTCCAGTAAAATCCTTTTTAATTTAACATGTTATTCATTAAATCAGTTTTGTTTTGTTTTTTTTTTTAAATCAAACGACATGACTGGCTCACTAGACTTTACTATATGTCCTCTGAGCGCTTCATACATTGGTTAACCAGATACCAAATATTCATAGATGTGAATGTCCTCTTCTTTTCACCAGACTGTAACCTGCATGTGTGCTAATATGCATCCTAAATCAGTTGTTCTTATCTTCTACTGTTTGATATACGCCTGTCAGATAAATATGAAGAAACCATTTCTCTTGTCATTGTACGTGCTGTCTTGGTGAAAGCAGTTCAGCTAAGGCAGACTATAGTCATACCACAGCTGAGTTAAGACTTGTATATACGTATCTGAAAAGAAATGTAACATCACACCACTGACTTTGTTGTAAAAGGGCTTTTAAGTTTTTGACTGGAAAGGAGCGAACCAAAAAGCACAAAGAAAGAAAGTTGTGATAGTGACTTTTTGGGAATGTGTTTGCTTTTGTGACTGTTCTGTTTTTCATCCTCTGGAAAACATGTCATGTTTATATACAGTTTGACGAAACGGTACTCAAAGACAACTGGGAATGTCAGTGATGTGTCGAAGCAGATGGTGAATGTGAATGCTGTATTATATTCATCCATATCCCATTAATGTAAGGATGTTATAAACTGATCTAAATGAGAACAAAAACCAGTAATACACTTCTTTTCAGTCCATGAGGGAAAAAAATGTTATGATTCAAAAGAAAACTTCCAACAATGTACTCTGCAAACAAACCAAACCTGAGAATAAAAAAGGATTTAATTATTTGTGAGTCAGTGACTTCCCTCCATCAGTCAGCAGGCAACGGCAAGTCAACTGATGCATTAAATCTGCACCCACAAAGTCAGACAGCAGGTGGCAGTATAATCAAACTGCAAATTTACAGCATGGATTTACTAAGCTCTAGTTCTACAGTTTATTATTGGATTTCATTAATATATTTATG
>JAOXYL010000059.1:6047927-6058900 GCA_028564955.1 Terapon puta
AAACTGCAAATTTACAGCATGGATTTACTAAGCTCTAGTTCTACAGTTTATTATTGGATTTCATTAATATATTTATGAATGTTTCTGAGGCAGTCCATACACACAAGTAAAATTTCAACAAGAAGCACTCCTCTGACACTGGTTAATTTATTCCGTTTTATTAAAAACACAACAAAAATAATGAAAGCAGCTGAATTTACAGTTATCAGTTTTAATATAATCACATAAGCTTCAAACATATCTTACCTCTCCCAAAACATATGCAAAAACAATTGGCAATACAACTAAAATATATAAATCATAACATATCTTATATATTACATGAAATCAAAATGCACTGCTTAATTCTAACATCATTAACAAAATGATTTTTGCCAAACAAATTTAAATTCACAATAATGAAAATGATTTCACGGGAAAGTAAAGTAAACCCAATGCCTTCAGTAGGTCTTAGCATGCAAAACTTCAGCTTTGGGTAGGGGTGGTGTCTTGAAGCACCACCAGAAAATCAGAATGCAAAATCAAAATCTATTTGCATATTTTTGTTCATTTTAAATTGTCAGCCTACAGCAACAGATTTCTCATTTCTGCAATTAAATCCGAACACAATAGCTTCAATATCACCAAAAATAGACCCACTGTCATTTTTGGAAGACTATCCTGTTCATCATTGTTCACACGGCTGAAAAACGTCCCTTTTCAGCAACCAAGTCACAATATTGCTTACCAGTGCATGGCGTTACAACATGAACTGGTGTTCATGAATTCACAGGTTGAAAAACGGATGAGCAAACATTTTGTGCAAGAATAGGCAAAACAAAACAAAAAAAGGTGATATGCACAAGTAACAAGTTTGCAGTGCCAATAGTTGTAGAGTGTCTTTGAAATGGCACTTTTTTTTTTTTTTTTTTTACAAAATGTCTTACCACAAACACCTTAACAGTCATAAGATGATATGCAACAAATCTGGTAATTTATCATCTGGATATGTGTTTGGAATAAATCAAAATGAAACATTGATAATCGCACTCCCAAATGTCCCACTCGAATCAATAAGATCTTGTAAGTAGGTCATTTTAATCCTTTGCCATTAATAAACAAAATAGTGCTCAATGTAACATAAGTATGGAAATATCACAATTTTATTATCCTCTTTGCTGACATGATCAAAAACAAACATTTCACAAAGGACTAAGCTCACACTGAATTTGACATTTCTTCCATATAGACGATCAAATACAACAAAGTAACGATGAACATAGTCTTTTCACGTACACATACATTTGACCACTGTTTAATTACAATGAGCAAACAATGGCCATATACATGTATTACTAACCAACTAATATGTGAAGGGCGATGAAGACATCTTTAACATTTATACATGGCTCGCATGATGGAAATGTTGGTAACATGGTGACTAGTCTAACAGCATTTAGATCTTGATCTCAGCCTTTACAGGGAAGAAACACTTTACACTGTCCATATTTACAGGTCTTTTTTTTTTTTAAACTACAAAAGTGTTCCAAATGAGATATGTATCTGCCATAAAAATGTCATATAAATGTTCCTAACGGAGGATTCATTTTCACAGTTTGAAACAGGAACCTAAAAGCTCACAATATGTCGTATTAACTGTGTGATTGTGTTGACTTAAGTTGATCTCAGTCTCTCCTTGCCCAGAACGGCAGACTTGCTTGACTCAGTTGGGGAAAATGGATCAGCTGGTGCTCACGTAAGACATAAAAAACAGAAAAATGTGTCCGGATTGTTTTAACGACAGACGAATAGCAACAAGTTTGCATTAGAGGCCAGATGAACACACGTAAGCGCACCTTGTTGTTTAATAGCGTCGACATGCTGCAGCCCACTGGATCTCCTCTATGCTCTGTGGATCTTCTGTGGAACAGCTCGGCCACTGGTTGGGAGGCATTTCTCTTAACCCTCGCCTCCCGCGGGGAGGATCTGCCTCCCCTCAGTACCTGTTTTGATGCTCGTAGTGCCACCGGTTGAAATCGATGTTAAATGCCACGATACTGCCAGAGACCATGCCCGTGATCAAAGTCCTGATAGAGCAACAAAATCATGGAGTAACATGAAATCCCAGTGTTAGCAAACAATTTACACACTTATTAAAATAGAAAAACCACATTTAATCTAAATACTTATACATACTTTCTTGTATGCAATGTATTAAAATATGTTCATTGTTAAAGATTATTCCCATGCATATGAATGGTTTGGTAAAATGTTCACAGCGGGTGAATGAAATGAGGACAGGAGGTCATCAGGGGCTGTGACAGTAAATTAGCGGGTTCCTCCGACAGCTGAAGTAGACCATTGAGTCCAAGTGTCTTTTTGCAACCCTTTTGCTCTTGTGTTCACGGCTGGTTGGTATGTAGGAAAAGCAGCTGATTTCACAGGGTCGTCTTATACTGCTACACCCCGAGGGCTTAAATGCTCGAGCACAAAGAACAGAGCTGCTGCAGAATGCCCCTCTGTAAATGGAGTTGTGCAGAAGGGCTCACTTGTGTTACCTAATGTTAACTTACTGAGGAAGTGAACTGTAACTGAATCAAGGGGTTCTTGAAACATTTAATTGAAGCGATTGTATTGCATGAAGCATGTACTTTTTCAGTATTTTTAGATCCAGATGCAATTCAATATTATGATTAGTTTACATTATAACTAAATCTGCTCAGAAATAACCATCTAACCATCTTCTGTTGACCTGAACAGGTTACGCAGTTTGGTGATGGAGGCACAGAGGTAATTTGCTTAAGAACCAGGGTGTCCGTTTTAGGTCCGACTGTAAGTGCTGAGGGGGGATTTAGCCTGTGGCTGTAAAGTGCAGCTACAAGGTTCAGACTCTCTAACCTCTGTTGACTGCTAGGGTCACATGATGACGTCAGGCTTACAGCCCCAGAGCGAACACTGTCGCCTCTGCGCCGCCATCCAAGCACTCGTTATATTACTCTTGACAAATCTTGCAGAATGCAAACACCTAGGAAAATCATGACCTGCCAATAGTACCTGTGTGTGTGTGTTCGCTGTTGTCTGTTTATCCAAAATAAGTACATTCACATTCACCGAAGATGCCCTGGTAATTCTTGTCTCTATGGCAACTGTAGGTCCTATCCGAAGGAAAAGGATGGTGGATATTCCACTTAATAAAATGCATAGTGACAACCATGAAACACAAGCAACACGAGGCTTTTTACCTTAACCTACACACACAGTGTAGCACTGAACATGTGACATTTCCAGGCGCATGCAGACAAAACAGGCACAGAGAGACACAAGCCCACAAAATGAAAAGCCAAGCAGAGCCAACATCATGCACTAAACCATTTGCGCCTCTTTAACATCTCCTTTTTGATTGGTATAGATTCATTATGGGAAAGAACTAAAAGATTGTGTCTATTTGCAGAATTCCCCTCATTGGGGGACCTCATTAAAGCAGTAAATGCATCTCTATGATGAGTCTTGTGTCTCTGTAGCCTCAAAATTGCGACCGTACAACTGACTGCTCTGACCTTTGATCGTGTGATAAGTCCATGGCTCGGATGCCAGCATCGCAGCCAGGGTAGATGTAGAGCTGTTTGAAGTCGCAGGCCTGCCACACCTCCACCACACCGTTGTCCCCACCTGTGACCAGGTTGTGGCCATCACTGCTCAGAAGAATAGCCTACAGTGGGGATACAGAAGGGTTCAAGATGTCGCCTCCAACTTGGCATTTACTGTCCCTTCAATATAAAGTTGTCTTGCAGCTTTTAAACACAATTGAGAGGTGGTACCACATTAGTTATCCAATTTGTGAAAGAAAAGTCATCCAGCAATCACTGGATGGATATGCAGTGTTTCAGGAAAGGGACTCTGTATTTGAATCAAACCTTAAAGCTCAGTACGTATCAAAGACTGCAAAATGAACAAATTTAAGCTGTACCCACGTCTCTCATAGAGCACATTGGTGTCAAAAAGTCAACCTACCCTGGTGGAATCGTTGACCTCCATCTGTGCCAGCAGTTTTCCATTAATGCTGAAGTTGCAGAAGCGCCCCCTCTCATAGTAGATGATGCAGTGGCCCTCACTGGACACAGAGATGAGCCGTGGGCGCTGATAGTGGTCTGGCCCCTCCAAAGCCCGCAGCAGGTCTCCTGTGATGGTGTGGACCAGACAAGGACCCTCTGCCGAAGGGAAACAGCCACACAAGTGCACTACTGTGAGCAAAATGTGCTTCTGAATAAAGTAATTTCTACAATACTATTGAGCATGCTAAAAAAATAAGTCACACATGCTGGTTTTGATTGTTAATTCAAATGAATACCTGCCTATGTGGGTTAATAACAGGCTGGAAACTTGCAGTGTGTATGCTAGTGTGTCCCTAATGTCCCCTTTTCTTTCTGATCACAATGACAAGGAAGGAAGTCAGAAGTCCACTGACCTTTGGCTCCGCTGATGACCAGGCCCAGCTCTGCACAGACTGACACACACACAACTTCCTGGTCGTGACCCGTCAGAACTGCTCGTGGTGCTGGGTAGTCACCTAAACAATGACAGATGCAGAATATCATGACACAAATTACTTTTATTAATGAATTAAATCTACACTCTGTTTCTGAAAACATCGCTGAAACAAATAGCATACTAACCAGTAATCTGAAATTACCGGTTAATATGCTGCATTTCCAAATTGGGGGTTCTGTGCGGGGGTTGAAAACTACCATCAGGCGATAAAATCATATAAACACAAGCACAGTGATTGTGACACACATCTGCTAGCAGGGAGGTCCCCTGGAATTGTCATGTAAATGCAGGGATGCCCACTGGTGGCAGCCGAGCCACTTGATTTCATCCCGTGTGTCACATGATTGATGATGGCCAGGGGAGAGGTTAGTGAGGGGAGTTTCACGGCAACTGGAGCTGAGCGAGAGCTGGCAGAATGGTGTCTGATGAAAAATATGAAAACGGCACTCTTTCTAGTAGGCCCTGGTCACTAATACTGAGGAAAATTCTCATGTATGTAAATACTGCTGCGCCTTATCTCATTGAATCCATCACTAAATGAATCTAATCAGTGGAAATGATCTTGTAGATATTGTACTTTGATCAACTAAAAGCAGACAAACAATCCAAAATTCACATTTAAGATTGAATAAAAAAGGGGTAGGATGATTTAATAATTCTGGGTATGCTGAACTAATTTATTTCTGCTGGATTTTCTTTGTTTTTCTTCCAAAAATAATTCTAATTCTAACTGTGTGGACCTGATGTGGGCACATTGTATTTACACCCTTCCAGCCCACCAGTGATGGCAAAGTCATGTCTAACTTCCAATATACAGTATGTGGCTGCCCGAAGTTCGGCCAATTCAGTTAAAGTTTCTCTATCCGCCTAGATGACAGTAGAGTCCTGATAGATGATGCGGACATGTGTCAGACCTCTCTCCTCCTCCCCCATCATCTCTTCCTCCAGCTCGGTGTATCACCCCTGCAGCTGTAGCGGTCCAGTCAGTGAGCTGGACTGTGATCGATGCAGCACGGCCCCTCAGAGACCGGGACCTGAGCAGCGCTGTCAGTCCCAGCACCTACTGCTGAGGGCTGGGGGAGAGGAGGGGGGGGCTGAATAGGACAAGTGTCAGAAAAAGCCTCCAGGGGGAAAAAGGGACCTTGTGCAGCTCACCTACCCAACAAAAGATTCAATCAGCCTGCACTGCGTATCCCCCATTCTCTCCTAGCCCTTGGGACGAGCCGAAGTCAGGCGCCACAATTACCCGGTGCAAATATCCCCTTGCACCGGCGTGATGGGCCTCGTCTGAGAGGCAGGGCCATGATTGAGCTGGAAGTTATTTTAATTATTACACATTTAAGACACATGCAGCCTTTTGGGGCACGGGTGAAATCAATTTCTTGGGCACGCCACGTCTGCGGGATGAGGGAGCGGCGGTCTGGAGGGCCGCTGCAACATATTCACACAACCTTCAGCCGGCATTATAGAAAGTATAATAGGCGTGAAATCCCCTGAATGAGACTTGCGGAGAAGATCGTTTAATGAATAAGCCAGTAAGTAAGAGAATAAAAAGTGCTTCAAGTGTGAAGATATGAAAAGGTAGTAGTGGTTTATCCCTGAGGGTCCTTGCAAATGCCTCCCATGAACATAACTAATATTGGCTGGCTTCAGAGATTTGTATAGTGTGTGGCAAATAGACAGTATGTAAAGTTTTTAGCTTATTTTTAGTCATTTTCCAGTGCACAGTGCAAACCTCAAGTACTCTGCATCCTAATCTAAGGATCAACTGAGCCAACGCTGCCTCCACAGCACGTTAAGATATTGATAAGAGATTTGAAGTGATTTGACTGACTGAAAACACATCCTGTCTTTTGTTTCTTGAGATGAGCTATGTAGCTTCCTCCCCTTTTGTCCGGTGAAGATGCATTGTAAGCACTAGTAGCGTGAATATCAGGGGAATACTGTTTTCCTGCTGCAGTAACCCAAGTGCTATTGCCCCTTGCTAATTGGAGGCAACCAAGCTGAAATTCTTAATTAACTGTCGGAGCCTCAGTGAAGTTAATTAGAGAACACTCGCAACTAATTCGAAGCTCCTTGAATCTGTGACAATTGGAAACACAAGACCTTTTGCAGACACACACACATACACATTGTCATCCACATAGACAAATAAAACACACTCTCTTCCTCATCTTTAGTTTTTTTTTTCAGTTCCACGCCATATATGCTGCTCCCCACTTGCATCAGTACTTGCAACGTCTGCTTTCCCCACCCTGATGGATTGTTTTGAACACAGACAATCAGTGAGAATGAGCAACTAAATGAACGAAGCAGCAGAAATCACACACTGGGCTCTACCATTTTGAACGCCAAGACATCTGGAGCGCTCTACTTGAAAGCAGCACAGCTCAATACAATGAATCACACTAATATATCACAGCTGCAGTACAGATAAATTATCCTCTCTGTCTCTCCACATCATTTGATTTCCAGGGTAGAATGCCTTTTTTTTCCAGCATTGATCAAAGAGTCTTGTTTCTTGTGTAACTTCTTTAAATGAATAACAATGAACTCTTGTTCTTCCTTTTACGTAATAAGAAATTTCATATATAAAATGCAACAATACAAAAATAAAACAATTCCTGTAAGTTTGTCCAGAGGGTGATGCTACTGTATACAGTGTGTGTGGCATGTGTGTACTCTTACTCACTGTTATTGGGGTTGTCGCCAATAATATGGTGCCGTCCACTCCAGTACCACAGCAGAAGTGTAGCATCCCTGGACCCAGAGACGATGTAGCAGTCTCCTCCAATGTAAGACTCTGATCTGGCCAGACATGTCACCACGTCCCAGTGGCCAAAAACTATCTGAGTCAGCTTGCCTAAAGAAAGCAAACGCAAACATGTTTTTTTTTTTTTTTTTTTTTTGGAGGTGGTGAAAAATGCTTTTGAGAAGTTCCTGAAATGCAACACGGTAAAACTTGCTGCTGTGTTTTCAGGAGTCCCACCGGCTTTAGTCAAGGAAAGATCGTATGAAAGAATGAATAAAACATTTCCTGCATAGTTAAACCACCGCTGAGCCTTTTTGGCTTGTGACCTCTTAAAATGAAACAATGTCTGGTCGCGAGCCCTCATCAAAGATTATGGCCTTGGTGTGGACAGAGTTGAGCGGCCCAACCCACAGGATTGATTTTTCCCTCTTGATTTGTTATTGGAAGGAATTTTAGAGGAAGAAGTGAATATATACAAGTTCATAAGAGGAAAGACTACTCAGATTCATCTTGACTGAAAGCAGCGCAGTTCATTTCGATGACTTAAATGGCACTTAATGCAATTAAACAGGCGTGTTGCTGACAGTATCACCTTGCTTCCACTGAATCACTGTTAATGTGGAGTTTGCATGTTCTCCCTATACCTGACTGGGTTCTCTCTGGGTACTTAAACTTCCTCCCAAAGACATGCAAGTTAAGTTAACTGACTTTGACTCTAAATTGTCCCCAGGTGTGAATGTGAGTGTGAGTGGTTGTCTGTCCTTCTATGTCAGCCCTGCAATTGACTGGCGTCCAGTCCAGGGTGCACCCCGCCTCTCACCCAAGATAGGCCCCAGCACCCCTGCGACCCTGTGGTCAAGATAAGCAGGTATAGAAGATGAATGAATGAACGTTTTCATTTATCAGTGAGCTCGAGTGTCTCGCAGTATAGTCATCCATTTTTCTACAAGGCTTGTCAGGAGAGAGCAGCGACAATACTGTATTATTCCCATCATAGCGCTCAGTCCTCCACACATCAGTGCACACCTCTATAGGAAATAGAGTTTACACTGCAACCTACCTGTCTCGGAGGAGTACACACGAAAGCTCTTGTCCCAGAAGCCACACACCAGTATGTAGCGGTTGTCAGCTGTCACCACAAAGCAGTGTGTGGTGATTTGGATGCTCTGGTCCACTAGGTCTGTGATCTGACGCTTGTTGCTTCCTGTATTGTTGGCTGTGGAAAAAAAAGAGGAAAACCAGAGCTCATGTCAATATCTGGGTGTTTATAGGCTATTTTAAGGCATTAATTAAGACCCTTAAAGAAAAAAAACAGGTATAGTTGTCTGTTTTTTTTTTTTTTGTTTTTTTTTTTTCACTCAAAGTGAGGGAGCTTACTCACCAACTAGAGAATCCATCTCTATAGGGAGGTGATGGGCCTGCTCCAGGGAGTAGCCTGGCGCTCCTCGGAGACCTGGATTCAGGCAGGGATACACAAGGAAATGAATCACAGAGGCTATTTCTAACGTCTGCACATGTGCATTCCTACATACACACACCTGTTCCCTGAGTTAATTCATAGTCCCTTCCAGGAGATGGAAGTATTGGAGGTCCATTATAAAGATTTCCATCTGTCTTACAGGCCTTTTTTTTTTCTTTTCGTTTTTTTCAGAGTGTCAAACTAAATGGAGACATTCGATCCATGCAATCTGTATCTGGAGCCAGTTTTGAAACAGCAACATGCCCGAAAATATGGAGGCCTTATTATCATCATTATTCCGAAAAGCCAAACCACATTTCCCTCCTCTCCGACAGCATGGCAAGGGTGCTGCAGCTGTGTTCATTAGTGTGGGAGCAGCCAGAGCAGCCTCACAGTGCGGACTCTTTGGTCCTGAGCTCGGTGCGTTTCTACGGTGACAGATGGGGACGTGTGAGGAGAATGTGGTGCAGTTGCGGCCTAATTTCCTAGTAACCATTGCTTTGGCCCTCTGACCCTGAGGTGAGGCTGATTCTCAGGGAGGGGCTCTGTGGGTAATGTTGTTCACACATGTCTGAAAAGGAACATGTGGAAACACTCATGGTCAGCTTACCTAGGAGGTGCTAGCCTCTCACATAGCCAGCTGGCTACAGCTCTATTATGAGCGGAGGGCAGGTCTGTGTGTGACGGTGATGAAGTGATTTTACGGGACCACTGCTGTGGTAGGTATCGCATGTGGCACGGCACATTTCTTTTCCAAGGGCATGTGCGTACGTTTGAACATATCACCTGCTTCGTGCGTTTCAGCTCCACTCACCCACTGTGTTGTGCCAACGGTTGACGGCAAATACGCGGCTGCAGGTGACGGTGACCACGGCGGGTATGGTGAGGTGGGGCAGGGTGTTGGCGGCCACGTGAGTTACCGGCGAATTGGACGGGAACTTCAACACCATGATGACATCCTGCTGCATCTGGTCCTTGAACATGAGAGGACTCTGTGGAAGGAAACACTATTGAGTAGAAGAGAGAAAAGACGGGGTGTGGGGGAAGGATGGAGGGATGTGATGGTGGGAGAGGAGGAGGAGTACAAGGAAAGAGGAGCAGGGAGAGGGAGGGAAGGAGCAGGAAGGCAGGGGATGGAGAAGATGACAAGAAGAGGTACAATAAGATGGGAGAAAAAAGAATGGAAAGAGGTAATTAGTGTGGAGGTTGGAGGAAAAACTAGGTTCAGACACAGAGGAGAACTTCATGCACTGCTCCCTCCGGACAGTGCAGTCAGACGAGGGACTGATCAGACAAGGGGAAGACATGGAAAACTGGGATGGAGTAGGCTGTACACATGAGATGGGGCATACAGGATGACAGATTCAGTTTGGTCCACAAAGAAGAAGCATTAAAAGAGATCACATGAGTTAGCGAGGATGTGCTTATTTCACCGCCGTACAGTTCAGCTCAGCCCTTACAATCCCGGGTCAAAATACACGTGTAGCCCAGGTAACAGCAATGGAGGAGATAGTGATCCTGACAATACCCTGAGCTTTAAACCACTTTCAGCTCTCGCCTCTTTAATCTCTAATTTCAGAGGCTTTGACACAAGTGGTCAAAAAGTGGATGAAAACATTCACATCTGTTGCAAAAAGTAGAAAATTGAACTAAAAGGTCTCGAAGGGATCTGCCTTACAAAGTTTCTTGAAGAGAGAGAGAAACAGAGAGAGCCATGTGGGGATAATGAGGGCTAGGCTGGCTATTACATGGATTAGACAGGGCAGAGCGGCTTACAGCAGAAAGAGGGGAGCTACTAGGCCAGTAGGGAGCACTCTTCCCTTTACACCACACTTCTTGGCAGCAACAGCCATAACACAGTGCAGACAACTGGTACTGAAAATTTGTTGTTATATTGCGGGTCTGTGACCTACATGAGGTAAGCCCCTGAAATATTTATTTTTTGGTTATAAAAGAGTGGATTTATTTATGGATATATAGAAATCAGCGACATCTATCTCAGTCTTCCTACAAAACACAGGTCCACACATCCTCTCTTTCGTGCACACCGACATCACAAGAGGTGCAGGGAATTTTCCCAGCATGCTCGTTGCTCTCACCAGGTGCATGGCGGAGCTGCGTGGAGGATGTGGCTCAATAAGCAACTGAGATGGCGTCTGTCCAAAGCTCTGGATCTGCGCCTCTGTGGCCTGCGGGAGAGAGAGAGGGGAGAAGGAGGGAGAGAGAGAGAGGGAG
>JAOXYL010000059.1:6082905-6099762 GCA_028564955.1 Terapon puta
TTTTATTATGTGTTTACTACTTTAATATCTAAAAGCTGGGCACCACAACAATAGTTGATGAGACATGAATGGTGATCAATTAAACTTATTATTTCCCAGCTGGGATTAAAACCTGCTGCTTGCAATCATTTTCTTACTTTAAAGCTCCAAAATTCAATTCTTACTATTATAAACCTTAGTTTCATTCAAAATGGAATATCAATATTACACTAGTACCTTCTCATTTATTCCTTACAACTTGGAACAAAGCTTTACAGAGATATTATACAATATCTCAAGGCACTTTTCTACACAATATGACGCCTGCTACATATTCTCTTTGAATGCTTCACACTTCTTCAGAAACTCACTAGAGCAAGACAAGTGGTCGAAAAGGGAAAACGAACCCCTGGGTCAGTGACACATAAATAATCAATATAAACCATCATGCCAAGGAGAGGAGAGAGCAGACAAAGGATCATTAGTGTATGCAGCACCACTGGGGCTGCAGGTCCACACACAGAAAACCAAGACAGTTGTTCTGACAGGTGAGAATGGTCCCCTCACACACCTTCCCACCCCCGCCTCCCTCCATCTCACTTCCCTCTGACTGAACAATTTTGTCCAACAGTATGAGCCGTGGAGCAACCTCATCAACTCCACAGGTTATAATCACACATATGTTAAGTTCAGAGAGTGTGTGTGAGAGAGAATAAAGATATAACAGGGCAGTAAGGGGGTGAGGCCCTACAGTACATTAGCGTGTGCGTGTGTGTGGGTTTCTGTATGTGTGTGGGGGTGATTGAGGTGGAGTCGGCACGGAGGGAGGGAAGCCAGAGTGAGATGTTCAGCTGGGTTAGGTCTGATGCTAATGCTCATTTAAAATAGTGACAGGCTGGAAGAGTGCAGCGCGAGCCGGGCTGCCTTAATTTCTCCCTGGAATAGCTCATGCCCGACCTCCGTGCCACATCCAAAATCTCTTGAGCTCAATTAAAATTGGATTAGGTGGAGATGCTGGATGTGCAGCGCGGCATCTCTGGTGCTCTCCTCCCAGTAATGCCCCTGCCTGACACCTCTGCAACCCCCAACTCAAACAGTTGTCATAGAGACAGCACGGCCCAGAGGAGGCAGCCTGGAGGGGGAGCGGGGAGAGGAAGGGAGGTGAGATGGAGGGACGGCTTCGAAGCTGCGGGCGCAATGTTGAGGGCCAGCAGCGGCCCGCGGAGAGGCAGGGTAGCTTTTATCCCCCTCCTGCTCTGCAGCCAGATGTTCTGGAAGTAGTCTTCTGAGTGCAATGCTGAAAGGCAAGTTGTACAGATATGCATCATGGGAAGGCTACAACAGCTTACTCCACCAAGGCACTAGCAAGCTGTTATAGGAATACATATTAAGTTATATGGATGTCTGGGGACTTTGTCATTTTAACAAAGTCTCTATTTATTGGATTATTGTACTATGTAATTTTAACAATGTCATAAATGTCCTGACTTCACTGTGTTCACATGTTATAAAAACCCAGAAAGTATTATAAAAATGCTGTTTTTACATAGGTTTGTCAAACAGACACTTCATTTAAGGCTCTTAAGAATTGTAAATGACATAAAAGCAGTAGTAAAATGGTACTGTTAACTGATTATCAGTACGATAATATTTTAGTATAGGCTGCCTCTTGTTACCCAGCTAAAGTGAACATTTTGTTGCCATGACAAAGTACAGGCCAAAGGGCTAGCTGTCAACAAAAGAGAGGCTAAAGAGGAGAAAAAAGAGCTGATTTCAAACAGCCCAGATCAAAAAATTTGTCATAACAACAAAGCTTTGGTCTAAACCAACACGCCGGGGCCCCTGTAGACTTGGAGATTTGACAAAGCCCAGCCCTCATTTTTGGAGGCCCAGCTGTAAAAAATGCCATTTAATGAACCTGTCTGCTGAAGCTGTCCCCTGCCTGTCAGAGGTGTCAGCCAGTGACAAGCGCTGGGGACCGCCGCCTCCAGTCACAGACAGGCCTGCCAGCTGGAGACTTCGGCCCCAATCTAATCACGCCACCAGGAAGGGACCGGCGCTCTGCTCTTGGTCTGTCACGCTCAGGGCTGGGGGAGCAGCGAGGGGACGGGTGGAGGGGTCTGGTATGGCCGACAAGCGCAGCCTTTTGTTTCCACACAGGTCCCTCCACGCAGGCTCATTAGGAGCCACAGGCGCATGCGCTGCTCAGCCAGCTGCAGGGAGATCTACCTCTGCAGCATAATAGCCGTAATGCAATTTAACGTCTCTGTCCTCTGTTTCCTTTATTCCTCCTCTCTTCCCTCCCTGGTTTGACAGAGGGCAGGCTGCAGAAAATCACAGGTGGAAAACAGGAAAATATTGTGACAGATGAGATGAGGAGAGGCACAGGTGACACCGGTGTTTAGGCTGAAACTCGTATATAATAATGTGGAGATGCTCAAATCGAGCACATCATACTTAAAAGCGATAGGAAGCCACTTCATGCGTGGAAATAGATTCTAATCATATCTGACTTCTGCAAAGCTTTAGCCCCACATTGGCTGAGACACAATGACAGACGTTATTAATAAATCTAACGAAGCATTTTCTCTAAAACCTGATGCTGTTTTTTTTTTTTCCCATATGGAACAATACAATCCCCCTCCACTGTGTTTATGCCAAAACAGGAAAATAATATAATTCAGTGGGGCCTCCAAGCCAGCATGACTGATATATTTATATGAGAGTGTGGAGCACTCTGACAACCTGGTATCACAGCACCTCCGCTGCATTCTTCTAAGATTTGTCTAATAGGCTTCCACTATAAAGCCTCACAACTGCATGGTCCCAGGCGGCCGGAGAGAACAGCGAAGTGGAAGAATAAGGGGAGGATACGAGAGGCAGTTTCATTTTGAGTGATATGACTACTCCCCCAGGAGCGAGCGGGATGGATTTCACACATGGCAATTTGGAGGATCAGCACACACTGCGTATACTGTATTCAATGGCTGACCCCAGGCAATATGGGCCAAATCTGTGAAGAGGTTGAGCAGTCGGAAAAGGCAAAGGGAAAGCATAAAGCCTGGTAAGAGCTAGAGCAGAGAGCAACTCTCAGTTAAGTGCGAGGGCATCGTTAGACCTGCACAGTGTGTGAGACTGGGTCATGATTTTTGGAATATAAAGGTATGAAGAAAAATAAAGTAAATAAAGATGCTCAATCAGAGCTAGGAAGAATAAAAATAATCCCATTTTTACTCACCTGATGTGATTAATCACCATGTACACATGTGGGTTTTTTTTTATTTGCCAAGACTATAGAGACTATAAGGCAGTGAGATATCACAGTACTTTGTTAATTAATGGATTTTTGTTTTTTGTGCTCACGGATATTAAAGATATCTAAAAATATCTCTTTTGAAAAATATATTAATAACAAAATAACAAGCATGATTTTTTCTGGAAACGCAATGTTGCTGCTGAGCTATTTTAAATATACATTTTTTATGACAAATTAAACCAATTAAACTGCCTCCATGTATAAATATCACTAGGAGTGAGAACATATTACTTTTTGTCATGTGGGTGAACTGATTATTAACCTTTAAAGTTTAAATGAACAAGTAGGAATAAATACAGTGTGCAAATTATTCTTTTACAAATGACGCAGGTGTGTCTCACACTGTGAAACTAAGCTAGCATTGCCATCTCAAACTTTATAAAGCCACACAGAATGAATTCTTAGTTTTCTGACCACGACGAGCCCAAATCCACACTTTTATTTCAGTTTTAATCCCGTTTACATCCTGCAAAGATTTATAACATATGCCTGAGCATCAAAGCGTGTTTCTCATCTGATCCCTCTTAATGTGACAACTGTTATGAAGTGTGGAATTTCAAAAATGTAAAAGATTTCCACAGATTATTAAAAAAAAAAAAAAAAAAATCAGCATTGCTCTTGGTTCCTCTCTGTGAGACCCATATCTCAACTTCAATAAAGTAGCAGGCTCCTAATGCAGGTATTGGGGGGAAAACAAGATACAGATTTGCATAATCAGTGTCACTATACATTTGGGTGGTAGCTGGAGTGTGGCAAGATGACACAGCTTGGGTGCTCTGGCAAGACCAGTGGGATAAAGGAGATGAATATGCATTAAATATGCTGGCAGTTCACTGCCCCAAATGTCCAGCCAAGTTTGTCAATAACATTTATGTCGTGGATGGCATTTCACGCATATTAGCAGGCCCTGCAGCGCTGTCTTCAACACTTCCATGGTAGGACAGGTGGGAGGGGCCGTTTTACGAGTACACAGTGTCTTCTTAAAGAGTCATGGCTCTTGAAACATCTCCTATCTGTCTATGTTTAAATATAAAGCCCTTAAGAAAAAAATCCTGTAACTTAGACTTGTGGTTCCCTACAGCGATGCAGACAAAGTTTGGCATCAATCCCCATGATGCCTCTGAAAGGTTAGACGAAACAATCTAAAATGAAATGTATGTGATGACTACCGTATGTATGCATGCTGTTGATTTTTTTTTTTTTTTTAATTTTATTTTTAATGTCATGTTCACACATTTACCTTGTTCTATTATAGCACGCAATATGCACTAACCTTTGATTAAAAAGAGCAAAATGCAATGAAAACTGATTATATGATTTTGTTTAAAAGTACAAGGATAAAAAACAGCCATGTAAGAAGATAGCTCTACTGTATAATTTTACTACACATAGGTCTTATTTGCCAAAGTTTTGAACACATTGTGAGAAAAGAGCTCCGCTCGACGAATTAAATTTATGAATTTTATTTTTTTTTTGCCTTAACCAACCACCTACAGTTTAGGATTACTTTGAAACACCTGGGATTATTTAGCCTCTAACTCACACTTGTAGTAGTGCTTAGTTATTTATATTATTTTGTCCTCTTCCTGTAAGTAGTCACTTATGTTTTGCAATGTTTCCACTCAATGAACATTTAAACTTAGAAGTATGAACATGCTCCAGCGCTGACCCACCCTCAGCCACATCCACACACATACATGAACGCACTTAGCGAGCACATCATCCAGATAAACAGCTTGAGGATGCCTTCACTAAGGAGCTTGAGAGAGGAGATGCAGTCATTTGGTATGGGGTCTTTTCAGCAAGCTTTTCCTAATGGGACTTTTTCAGGGACTTGTCAGCCTTAAGATGACTGAAATCTTCCTGGCCTGGGTACCAGCTTCCTCTGCCTGCCACAGAGAGTGCCAAGCTGATCGCTTTAAATCCAACTTTTCTTTTTCTTTTTTTTTTTTATGGTGTGTGGGAGGGATAGGGGCTCAGAGCGAGACAGAGAAGAAGAGAAAGAACGAGACAAGGATGGAGAGGCGGAGAGACAGAGGAGGAGAGGGACAGAAAGAGCAAGTGGTTAGACGAGAGGGCCTGATGAGCAATGAGCACTTCACTCGTCCTCAATTAATCTTGTCTCTCTACCTTTGCTTTGGCGCTTCCCTCAGCACCAAGGTAATAACGACACCCTCATCCATTATCCTTTTATCCCTGTTATTCACTGGGAATTGCTTAATAATATGTTACAGATTTGTCCTCCTTCGCATAATTCTTTCTGTCATTCGCAGTATATCATCTGGAAAACACACAGCCCCCTTTCTGCTGGACGCTCTTTGAGGATTATCATGGGTGACACCTTCGGGATGCAGCCAGAATCTGGAGCATCATTTTTTCAGGCATAAAGTGGAATTACCCTGACTTATCTGTCATTGCCAAAAGCACAACAAGCCATTCAGGGCCAAAGCAAAGGTGGAACAGGTTCTTATCGGCTCCTCTGAACGAGAGCGCTTGTAAATTTATGCTAATGAGGGCCTTTTGTCATCCAGGCTCACCCCTTGGGGCTGAACGGGGCTTGCTGGGGATGATAATCTGGCTGTTGAGTGCACTAGATAATTTGTACTTTATCCTCATGTAATTATATAGTTTAAATCTTTTTACCAATGCTAATCCTGCGACACGAGGAAGTGTCTTAACCGCGTCTGTGGTTCTTAGCGGCACTAGTTAGTGCGCTTCTGACTTTCTCTCATAAAAAAAAAAAAAAGAAACGCGTAGGAGGAGTGCGGCGCTGATATAATTACTCTGACTTTCTGTAGCCCGTGCGATGAATCCTCATATCAATTCGATCCACCTTAGCAGGCAGGCATGAAGCCAAGCCAGCAGCCTGGGGGTATGAGAGACAATTCAGAAAAGGTGAAAACATTGTAGCACAGCTGAAAGAGCCCTCCCTGTTTTTTTCTTTTTTTTTTCAATAAAGAAAGATGGAGGAGACCAAGAAAAAGGACTGAACGGAGTAAAAAGTAAGTGCAGTAGGGTGGCTTTGCAGAGCTTTTAAGGTCTCTCTGCTGTCCAGTGGGACTTGAGGCCATCTTGCGTGGCTGCCAAAGCCGACAGCCCTTGACAAGCTGCTTGGCGTGCTGTAATTTGACTAATTACATTGGATTAGACCATATTAATGCAAGCTGTTTTCTCCAGGGTCACTGACCCACCCAGTGTGTCCCTTGCTAGTTTCCCCCCATTCAGCGTAAACAAAATGTACACAAAAAAAGAAAGTCGACTCTGTGTTTCTTAAAATTGCAAAACAATGAACATCTATCTGTACCCCTGATATTATTCGTATAATGGGAGAGAATGTGCTACAAAGCATCCTCACCAGAGAGAGCTTTGAGATACAGCCTGCACTTTCCTGAGGCAGATCATCACAGGACGCTTTGATAACAAACTCGAATCCTTTGCCTGATTTATCTCTCCGCAGGAAAAGAAAAACAAAATAAGGACTTTTATGAATCTCACAGAAGAAACAGAGTTCACAAAATTGTTTTTTACGCATGGAGATAGGGGTAGGGTGACTCAGGAGGGTCTCTGCATGCTGACAACAACAGTGAAAAATTTCATTTTAATTTTACTTTTATCTTAGAAAAATACCAGGGTGAAATCTGATTAATGAGGCATCGTTTTAATGTGTGGCTTGGTCGCACAATTGTTTTTCTGAGGAAATGATGTGTTGAAATCTGTGATTAACATAAATAATACAGGACACATCACTTGATCTGCTTTAAAAATGAGCAGATATATTCAGAAAAGCCAAAAGAATACGTATTTGTAAAAAGGAGGGAAACAAACCTTCATTTGCATTTCCAAAACTCCAAAATGAAAGGGGGGAAATGAGCCATAGATTATGTGTGTTTTAACACAAGTGCTCTCCCAATTGTACCAAATCAATTTGAGTTTTGCACAATGGAGAGGCAGCTTCACTGTTTGTATGTGCTCCTCTGCCTTGAACATTGTGTAATAATAGTCTTAAACCAAGCGTTATAAAGACAGAATACCAAAGAGGCTTACAGCCTTGGTTTCATGAAACATTTAGGCAAAAGTTCCAAGGGCTGAGGATGATGAAAGAAGGTAAGCTTGAAAATGGGCTTCTGGGATCCACAGCCCTTATTGTACAGAAGTCACATCAAATTAATACTGAGGGCCATTTGCAGCCTTTCTTCTCCTGAGCTTTTCAGAACGGATTAAGCTATGAAAACTCAGAAATTACTAAAGCACCTATTAGGCATTATGCTCACCCTTTCTCCTCTTTTCCTTTGAAAGTCAGAGAATGCACTTCACTTCACGCGCACTTCAATTCACAAGTTGTTTGCATACATGAAAGACGATCAGTTATATCAATTGTGTTATTTAAAATGTATATTTCCACTTGCACTATAAGAAAACCATCCCCATAATTTGTAAATAAAAGAAAGGAAAACACAGTTTATACCACTTACCGTGATAAATCTGACTATTTATCATTTTGTGGATCTATATTTTATATAAAACTATGTTGCGGCTTATTTTCTACGACACAGGCCACAATATTCTGGCAGTTTTCTCAAAGCCACTATAGGGCTAGTATTGCTACGCTCTCTCAGGCTCTCCGCGCCCCTATTTGCGCTCTCAATGCCTCTTCAAAGAAGCGCAGGGAGTGCATGAATTGTAATTATGGCTCCTAACAGGATTCAAGAGCGCCCAAACGATGGCACTTGAGAACCAGGTCGTGTGGAGTTAAACGGCTGTCAGACACTCAAAGCTCCCCAGCATGTGAACAAACCCACAAAGGCTGGACGTGTCCACTTCTAGGGCCCTCCTACCCACTTTTCCCTCTCATAGGGAGAGATTAAAGATAGACTAAGGCCTCTTTAAAGACCCATATAGACTTTCTGCATTTTACTTTTACTTCCATTTTGCAAGAAAGGCTATACATTTCAAATTAAGACACTAAAATTATAAATAAGAGACAAAGAGGATTTATAATAATAATAAAAAATGTTCCATACAAAGCCTAAAAGACTAAAAATTCAAGGCAAATGAGGCAACAGCAGAGGGGCATGAGAGGGGGGGAAGCAAAGGCTTGTGAGAGATCAGGTAATTGGTACCACCTGAGAAACCAATCTAACCACAGTGTCAGATTATCTCCCGACCTCGCCTTCAAAATAACGGAAAAGATCATCTGTGCTCCCCAGACAGTTTCAATGACTCACCAGGGCACAAGACCCCTCACTACACTTTAAAGGGACCAGCCTTCAGTCAGGCCCTATCCAGCTTCAGCCCCATCCTACTCCCCACAAACGGCCAAAAGAAACCAACCTGCAGCGTGAAGTCCCTATGCATGACCCTTATTAAACTCCTAATTGGATTGAGAGCCGCCGAGAAAAAAATATTCAACATCGTTCATTCAGCTGAGATTTTCTTTGGCATTCCTTCCAGTAGTTTGCCTCTTCAACAATAACATTCAAAATCAAGTCACTGAAAACTTTTTTTTTCCCTTTTCAAAACAACCACATTTTCCAAAAATGGGAGTATAGGCAAAACCTTTTTCACCTTTTTTTCTTTTAAGGCAAAGCACTATTTGATTTTCACAGGGGTGAAAGTGACAGGCTGAAACAAAGCCCAGCGCTGGCCATTGTGAAGCCTTTCACTGTTGTAATGGTCTTAAAATGGCTACAAGCAGGGCCCTATTCAGTGGTGACCAGGCTGCTCAGCTCTCTTCTCCATATCCAAGACAAACTCTGCACTAAGCGGGAACTCTGAGGTCAGCTGATGAGTGAATGAAGGGGCCGAGTTCACTCATAACCACCGCGTCGGACTATCAGCGCCTGTAGAAGTTCTCAACACATTTGCACTAATTATAGAGAATAAATAGTGCCCTAACAACAACATCAATCAAGTTCATTGCGGAAAATAGCATAATGACAATAATTACAATAATATCTCATTAAGAAAGAGAATGAGAGACAGGGGAGAATTAATAGCAGACAGGTGTACAACACACCGCAATTATGGAACCTGAAATTAGCTCATTGCCTCGAGGCAAACAGAAAAGAAAGGGAAGGTTGTAAGTGAGGGAGCGTGTGTGTGTGTGTGTGTGTGTGTGTGTGTGGTGGGTGGCAGGGGGGCTGTTTTCAGGGCTGGGAGTAGGACTGATAGAGAGAGGCTCACTGACAAAAAAAGGAATTGCAAATAAGCAAACAAAAATGTCTTAAATGTGTAAATTAGGGAGAAAAATAAGAGGGAAAAGCAGCTTTTCCCTGCAGACTGGTGCCTTAGATGAGAAGGGAGCAGCGAAACGTGATCAAGGGGAGCCGTGGAGCGGTGCGGCAGGCGTCAAGATGAGCACTCAGCCAGCGAGTGGCAGCTTCTCCTTTTCCAGTCAATCATTCATTACAGAGCCAAGTGCTGTGGAGGAGTGCCTCCTCTTTTTGACCTATCATATTACTGCCTCTGTAAACTCCTAATCCTCCCTTCGTTAGATGGTGTCAACAGCCGACATGCTCTCACCCTGCCGCCGCACTCCCGGCAGAGACACCTCCCAAGCCCTGCCAAGACCACAGAATTGACACTCTAATAAAATCGTTTGAAATTTAACAAGGTAGAACGGCACAACTTTATCCATCTTTTTTTGCTGCTTTCATCTACCTTTTTATCATTAGAAAGAGATTCAGAAAATTCACTCACTAATTAGTTAACTTTTTCTTTTACGATAAATTCCAGTCCACGGTGAGCAAACGGTAAGAAATTCATACTTTTGCTCTCCGGTCTGTCATTGGCTGGTTTGGACGGCGTGGTTCTTTTTTGCCTTGGGGCTGTTCCTGAGCAGGTGAAAGCCTGGAGGCAGGAACCTGCACATCAGCACTTCTTCGTCCATCATGACTCTTTCATGGGGAGCCTGTCTCCTGAGCTTCGCTACTAGAGCTCAGTGAGATGACTACTATAATGAGTCCAACAGATGAAAGCCCAGCAGGACAAAACAACATTCACATACATCTTCGCGCACGCACACCACGCGCACACACACACCAGTTTTACCACCAATCGGGGACTCGCTGTGTGAATGTTGTTATTTTATTGCCGTATTTAAACAAAAGAATCAGATGGCGGCTGGACAATAGGAAACCAGATGAAGCATCTGTGTTTTGGCAGAACTCCAAAAGAGGAATTTGGTGTTATCCTGATCACAAACGGCAAATGATCTGACAATTAAGTTCATCACAAGCATATCACACACTCGATATCCATCACTCAAATGCATCAGCGCTCCAACAAGCACACACACACACACACAGATCCTTACAGTGTGTGGATGGGTTTAGGTATCTGACAGATACCAGATAGATACTCAAGGACATGACAGCACTGATTTAGGATGCTTCTGAGTTTAGCTGAATGTGACACTGTCACAACAAAACAGTGATACTAAGAGTGAAGGCCAGCAAAGTTTTTTTTTCAATTCTTAATGACATATTGAACATAATCCTTTGTAGTCTGTTAGGAACTTAAAATATCCTGCCTTATTGGGAATATAAATGGAAATTTGCGAAATAAACTTTGTCACGGTTGAGACACACCTACCACATAACACGGTTTGAGGGATGTTAATTACCATATAAAATAAGCAATTGGCATCCCGCCCCATATGTCCCACTTTTTTGGTGAGGAAGATGGAAATGAGGTGGGGTAGATTTGATTGTGACATGCTCTCCGTCTGCGCTCCACAATGTGTGGCTTTGCCAGAAACAGGCTAATATTCAGCACGGCTCACCACAACCAGAACTAATGAAAGTAGACAAAATGTCTCTGCTGCCATCTTTGTCTGCATCCGCTCAGGGTGAGCCTCCCTCTTTCCCTCCTTTCCTTTTCACCTCCCCTCGCTCCCCTCGCTGTTGAAGGGAGGGTGACAGCGGCATAAAATGGTGGCGAGCAAATGTGCCTTCCATGTGGCAGCAGTGGTGGGGGTGACGGGGCAGGCTGAGGCCAGCGCTATCAGCACAGTGTGGCTGTTGCTTTGAACAAACTGGATGGTCGCCATGGACGGTCAGGGCCGAGCTGATGAGACACCAGCGGTTACAAACAAAAGCAGCTCAATATCAAATCAAGAAACAGGCCACCCATCTGCAACAGAACAGCTCTTTGATAAATGCAAATGTGGCTCCCTGAGTGGCTTACACAGTGAAAATCACTCAGTTATTCCCCATAGGTAGATTTAATGTTTTATTGTGCATAACTCCATCAAAATCATAATATTTATGCAAAATTATATTATGTCAAATGTAAAAATCAGATATAGCTCTAAGATGATTTTAAGAGAATTTAGGATATGTTGTACAAACTCCTCATTTTGAGATATAAACATAAATTCACTAGATTTGACTTGATCTATAAGATAAAGAGTGTTAAAGTATCACTTAAACTATATCACATCCATGCATAAAACAACATGGCTCAACAAAGCAAACTCCCTCCATCTAGCAATTTGTGGTTGAGTCATTCAGGGGGTTGTTAGTTAACCCCAAGCTCAGAGGATGATGAAGCAAGGGCATAAATCACAGAGTGAAACAAGGCAGACTCCTCCGATTCATTAATGGAAATGATCTGTCAATATGCTGGAGTCAATTCACACGTGTCAGCTGGGCTCAGCACACAATGGGCCAGCCAACTTATGAACTCCCAGCACCACTCCACCGAGTCCATAAAACAACTGGCATCGCCGCTGGGGAGCACCCCGAGACACCACCCTCTTGCACAGACCACCAGATGACACAGATGGGGCGAAACCAAACAAAGACGAGCCTCCCTTTGTACAAAGAGGGACCCCTTTCAAAAGCCATTCATGCAACAAATTGGGGAAATCTGGCCATGCAACACTCCGGGTTTGCTCTTTTATTAGCGTGAGCCTTACGTCACAGTAAGTGAAATCAGATTTATGGCTCTCTGCTACAAAGGTGGTTAAAATCAAGCACACTTTTAAGACACAAAAAACTTTTTTAAAGCCATGTTAACCAATAACAGTTTAGCTATGTTAACCAGAAACAGACGGTTATTTTGTACATGAGCCACAGCGTAACAGCCCACTTCTGTTTTTACAACGTTTGGCCATTTTGCACAATAATGACCGAAGCATCAGCTTAAGAGGAGCTAATGAGGAAAACTACACAAGAGGAAACGCTGATCCATGCTTACATGTCCTCTCCTCTGGAGGTGATGGATTGTTTGGCTAAATATAGAGGTAACTTTTCCAACATGACAGATTTGTATTGTTAAATCATCTTGACATGCCTGCAAGCAAATGTAAGTTAATTGTACTTTCTATTTTTTGTTCACTGTATCAGTTAAAGAAGCAGATCGAATGATTCTTCGTAGTCACAGAGATTAATGACTATAAATATCAGTCACAAGTACTGTAGTGGACTCCTCCATTTTATGGTATCTTGAAACAGCATCGAGCTTGAATACTTTCAAAGGCTACCCATCGGTTAGGGAGGTTTGTCTCCATGTAGGTCATTAAATCTGTGCACACAAGCTTTCTCTTATTAGGCCCTCTGCATTTTTTCTTTTCTTGTTCTTTCTCAGCTGCACACCCGTGCTGCTGCAGCAATCTGCATAGAGAGACATTTGTCATCATTAGCCCTGCTCTGACAGTTGGCACCCGGCACCTCAGATCTCTAGGACTGGCAATTATGAACCCTTCATCCCTTATTTAGGCAACATTGCCTAATTTCATCACAGGCCTCACCAGCAGCATTTGATTACCAACAGCCCAAAACCTAGAATGCATCACCAATTCTTGCAATCCCTTTGTTATGTGCTTCTAGGTACCCCTACCCTCACATCACATGACACGTGGGAGAGAGCTGTGTTCAGTTAATCTGAGATTTGAAATTACTTACAAGACGCAAGGGCTGCACAGAGGATTGTAGATGGGCATCATGGGGTCAGTGGGCAGATGATTACAGCGCCCACCTTTAGATGGTAGACATCTCGCAGACATTAAGATTAATCACACTGCTGGTGCTTCTGAGTGGTTGCCTCTTACAACAGACAAGGTGGAAGTCAGGCATGTAGTCTTTTTTGATAAATAAAAGAAAATGAAAAAATAACTGCAAGTTTTAAAATGAACTAGTCTATTCTGCAAGAACAACGTAAGACCTACCAATTTGTGGGAAATAACAAGAGAAAACATGCTGAATAAAGTAATAACAAATCAGCACAATCCTGCTCCAGTCTCACACCCAATGCTTAGCATTGTCATGTACAACAATATACAATGCTAAATTGTGCTAATAAAATGAGTGGAAAGCACTGCACCAGCACTTTCACTGCACTCAGCTGCCAACTGAATAACCTGTACAGGAAAAGAGTGCTGAACTGAGCTGAACACAATTTGTGTTTTCCTTTTGTGAAGCAAACCAGACATTTTCTGGATCGTTATTTTGGCAAACAAAACTGAATGGTACTCATGCTAAATTCATGCAAATACATGCATGTAATTTATCACGAAGGCTGACAAGCGTACCATATTGCAGAGGGGAGGGGTGAAGGGCCAAATGAAGCTGGGACAATCAATTAAGTTTCATAATTTACACTTTTCCACACCTCTGTTTTTGTCAACATTTCATCATGCTAGTAAATTTGGTGTTTTCTATGTGCATATGTACTATGGATATGGTTCATAGTGAACAAAGCCTGTTGAGTTGATCACTACAAGGTCTCTGAGAGCCTCTGGATATGTGGTCCAGCTTCCTGACTTCTCCAAAGGAGGCTGCTAATACACGGGAGAGAATAAAACAAATGAATGGGCACTATCCAAAGGGGGTCCTCAGTGAGGCTCCGGGCCCAAAAATTAACTGGCCTCCTACAGAGACACCATATTGCTTGGAATAATAATGTTATGTTATTAAAAATCCCAATGACAATTTCATTTTGTGGCAAATAAAATTATAGAAAATGTGTCAACGTGAGTGGCTATCCCATGAGATTAAAGTGTATTTCTCACAGTTTGAGAGCCACTGTTGTTGTCACTTCTCTGTAGTGCCACTGCTTTTAATCTGATTTATATAGAAATGTGTCATCCTATTAAGTCAACTTTGACTAATCTGCATATTAGCTCATGGGAGCTAGCTGGTAAACTGCCTTTATATGGGATAAGGCTTGAGATGCCCTTTTTCAAAACTAAATGACCCCAAAAATTTAATGAAAATGCATACAGCAGACCTTATTTGTTCTTGTGCAATAGGATTATCAAAATAATAAAACATCAAGCATAATTATGATGCCAGTCATAAGACTGCTGGTCATGGAGGTCTTGATCCAGCTTAAGATCAGCTAAATGGTGTACTTATATAATATCATCGACTATTTAGTTAATATTAAGGATCTAAGGACATGTGGGGGGGTCATGTGCTACGCAGATTGTAAAGCCCCTTGAGGCAAAGTGTGATCTGTGATATTGGACTTTATAAATGAAATTGACTTGGCCTGAGGTAATACAGCAATTTTAAACTTAAACACGGCATGTATTGATATTACTGTGAAACTTTTTGTTTTTAAAATAAACTTAAAGCCAGAGCCGCAGAGGCTTGTGTTGGCATAGTTGGCCAATAAACATTCATCTTTGTGGAGCATGGGTTTTTCATTTTCCCCCTGGAGACTCACTTTTTCAAAATATTATTATTTTTTATTACATGCTTGAGGCTACATACTGTTGTGTACCCTGCATATAATAAAAATAATCATGTTTTATAGAGATTCGGCTCATTTGTATTTGATCATGTGTTAGTTTGATACATATGCATTTCTAATTTATATGCATAAATACTGCACAAAGCTTTAAGGAAAAACATAACACAAGGCCATATATAGTTAATGACTTTGGCTACAATCAGGAGAATATCAGCTCAAGTCACTCAAGTCACGAGTGGTGTCATCAAAGGGCAATTTCAGCCATCAGACAAGCACCATTGACCTTGTGCCCGGCCATGTTAACAGGACGATCAGTCTTACTAGAAGAAAGGCAAAAGAAAAATGGAGGAGAAAAAAATGAATAAGTGTAAAGGCATGCTCTGGAAACAAAGAGGCCTTCAAAACAGGGTCACATGCTTGTGCAAAATTAGGGGAAGTAGGAGTCATTGTATTGATTTACACAATCGTGCATGCATTTTGCTGGGTCAGAAATAGGCCTGTGCTGGAATCACAGCCCCATATATCACACTGGAGGGCCTCCAATAGCCTAGCGGGATGGCGATATGAAGCAACAAAGCTTGCAATGTTGTAATGGTAAAGATATGGGTAGGAAGATTGGATTGTCTTAGGCTAGACCTGACAACTGCCGGAGTCTTGGGACTGCAGAGCAGGTTGAGTTACTGTGAGATCTGCGTGGCCACATGCTTTAGATTAAGAGGTGATAATCTCAATGAAAAGCCCCCCTTCTATCACGCATACGGATGGCCAAAGGCTGGAGCACAAACTCGAGAGGTGCAACTGGATTCTGAGGTATCTGACTTGGAGAGATAGCCTGGAAAGTGAGGCTAGTCTGGTTTCAATAAAAGGCAAGTACCTGCTGGGCCACAGACAGTGGGAGAGAGCGAGAGAAAAGACTATCAAAGCCTGAGAGGGGAAGAGGCTTTTAGCTACCTCTCACCACATGAAAACCTTCGATAATGTCCTCCAGAAATATTTCAGTGCGCATACATTTTTTGGGTTGTGAAATGTAATCAGTCCTAAATGCGACAATATATACCTAATTGTATTATTTATCTCTGCATAGACTTCTATTGTGTTGCACAATGAGATCTGTGGGAAAAAAAATAAAAGAGGAGGAAGCTACACCATATCTGTAATTTCTGCCTAGTAACAGTGTGAAATTATCACTGGAGCTTGCCAAGAAGCTCCTGACAGTGTGTCCATGACAGGCTGTGATGATAATGGGAGTCACCTATCTATCAGGGTCCTTCCCGCACACGCCACCTCCCGCTCAGCTGCATCCGTGTAGTGAGAGTCAGAGCTGACGTGCGGCGCTTTGCCCTCATAATGTCTGGTCTTATGCAGTTCTGACTAGAGCAGAGATGAGTGTAAATGCCTTTGTGTTCCTTATCTGATCCGTGCAGCATTATCTTTTTGAAGTCCTCTTCAAAGAGCGCACTGTACCTTCTGAGATGGAGTGCCAGTGCAGTGATGAGAGCCAGAGAGGGTTTAGTGCGTATGCAAGATCTCTTTATTGTGAATCTCTGTCTGTACCAGACCAACAGAGCTGCACCTAAAAACAACACACTAACACATCATGGATCCTTTTATAAAATAGATACAATCATTAGCAATTAATGTCTTTTTATTTAGTTTTTAATTTCCTGTTTTTTAATATTCAATCTATGCATTATATCCTTTACTGTTGCTGTTTTTTATTATCTTGTAGTTGATTATGTGTGTGTACGTATACACACACACACACATACACACATATATATATATATTCATATATACATATATATGTGTGTGAGTGTGTACATACACACACACACACACACACACACACACACACACACACA